>MU226451.1:952361-987671 GCA_018584345.1 Thuja plicata
TGATATTGTAATTCTAAAGTTTGTAATTCCACATTTGTGGAGCCAATAAGAAGCCAATTTTCTATTCTTGCAAATTTTTGTTGTTTCTCTTTGTTTCTGTTGTGTACTTGTGGTATTAAGGGGAGTCTGCTTCATCACTAGCATACAATGCCATACCCTGCGGCATATCCTACACCCGACCAAACTATCAGAGAAATCTCCCAAAGCAAAATTTCTCTATACATAGTGGTGATCGACCAATCATCCACCGAGGGGAAAACTTATGTGGAAGCTCATCATCATCCTCTTTCCATCCCTTGCAGCCCAAGTATGGTCTCCATACAACCTGATCAATATCATTTATAGTCTGACGCTAGAACTCAACCTGGACAATCATGCCATCATATAGAAATGCGTAGGGATATCCTCAAGCTCACACTCATGCCAATATCAGTTTTGTAATTGGGATATGCTCCCAGGTCCATAGTTGTAACAATACAGTACCTGCAAAAATAGCCACACTATGCCTATATACGACCTCATGTAAATCATGATATAATTGGGCTAGCATGCAAGATCCCCAGTCTAATCTCCAAGGATGAGCAATCAAGTCCTAGAATGTGGCCCCATCCAACTGAAAATCTATGACCTCTCTTATCCGGTAAGAGAATTCCTCTAATCATGGCTCCTAGAAAAGCTAGAAAAGTAGGAAATGAAGTGAACCGTGCCCATGTAATGCTATCATCACTAATCATAGCATCTCTAAACACCTATCTACATGCGCTACCATCATAGACCTGATCATAGTAAACCTGCTCTCCATGGGTCAGGATCCTCAGTAATATGTATACATCCTCTGGCATGATGGTCATCTCACTAAGGGGTAGATGGAAGGTATTATGGTTAGAGTGCCAATGCTTTGCCATAGCTATCAATAAACCTTGGTTTAGCTGAAACCAAGGAAGATCCAGAAGGAATCCGAGCCCACATGTCTTGATCATACATCTCTCTAGAGGGGTCAACTCATCCACTAGATCAAAGACCCAAGCCACTACATTCCATACATACAACTTATGGTAATGTGCCTACATTTTTCAAATGAAGTGAATTATATTAGTATCTTTCTATTGGTGGATCATTCTAAGTCAATAAAACATATTAAATCTATCTTTTCTCTTTTCGAGCACATCAACCTATTGTTCCTGACCTCTAGATCTTGAGAAGGGATCAATTTGTAATATCTTTTAATCAATTTGATTAACACATCAAATATTCACTGGTATGAGTATTCTAATATCCTAAACACTAAGTAAACATCATGGAATCACATCTTTTTGGCTTGGAAATCAATTTGGTCATCCAGACGATCAATCAAAGACAACTTGTTTTATTCTAAATCAGGTTTCCATCACATATCCTAGTACGCATCATTTCACTATGTGAAAGCGTCATTTCATGCTACACATTATTGAAAACATCATACATGTCATTTAAAGTGTCAGAGGCATTGCTTTACAACATAAGTGGCATTTGCAATCCCTACACGTCATTCAAACTATGATACATGTCATTAAAATCTTAAATTTGCACCTGGGTTTCCTACGTGTCATTGCAAACATGGGGTTCACATTTTGACCTAACTCCAACATGGTTTTTGACACCTCATACATGTCATTTGATTGCACAGACATGGCATTTCCCTATCCTACGTGTCATTTAAAAGATCCTACATGACATTTTCTACTAAATCTAATCTCAAAAGCATCAAAAATGACATTAAATGCTATTAAAAATGAGCAATAAATGCACTACAAAGGTTCAAATCACTCACCAAAGGTCCATAGTCAAGCGGTCTCTGATAACAGCATGCCCTCTCAAATCGATGCTCTCGGATAGGGACCACCATTGTTCTCAATCACAGAAAAACTAGAGCAAAATCTCAATAGTAAAAAGTGAAAATGAATAGTAAATTTGGGTTTTTCAACCTATTTAAGCTATTTTGACCTAATTTTGGAGAGATTTTTACCCCCTGGACCTAAATTTGTATTTTTTGCACATTGCGGCATCTTGTGATCTTATCATCATTTTTCTTTATGTTTTCATAAATGAAATCATTTAGATATACTTTTTCATCAATCACATCATATTTGCATTAGGACATCATTCATTTCTGAGGGGGCATATATCATCATATCATCAAATCAGGGTATCTATATCAAATCTGGGGCATTAAAATTTCAAAATTTTACCAGTGGGGAATTCTGTATCTTATCAATCAGAGTTTTAAAACCAAGTTGTGAAATCAAGGTTTCAAATCTGAATTTCAAATGAGAGTTTTGAATCAGGTTTTTATCATCAAATCAAATTAGTGCATTAAATCAATCAGGTTATCAGTTATCTTATCAAGTTATCAATTATCAATCAAGTTTTCAAATCAGAGCAGTTTATCAATCAATCAATCAGTATCAAATCAGTGATCAAGACATGCAATTTTCTTTGAATCAATGCGCTTTGCACATCAATTCAAAGAGGGGCATTTGTAGACATCCAAAATTGACTAGGTGTCTTAGTATCATCAAAATCTGCAAATATCAGCAAAATCTCATCAAAATGCTTCAAAATGAATCAAAAATCAACTAAATTGGCATTTATCAAATCAAAGTGGATTAAATCAAATAAAATAAAGGGATTAATTAATCATGAAATCAAATAATTAAATACAAGCCTAAAAGGATTAATCAAATTATGCAATTGATTTTAATCAATTAATTGTATAGTTTAAATAAAAAATCAAAATGAACCTATTCCTTACATGGCTAAATTAATTAAATGATTGAATTAATAAATCCTAACATCTTTTCAACAAAAATACAAGAGCCAATGAGAATTGAGAACACACTTGCACATGGATCACTCCATTTTTGCATCTCAACCTCTCATTTATCCTTTAAAATCTCATCCACTCATTTTGTCCCACCCTTTGAGGACACCATTTAAATGGTCCCCTTATTTGAAACTATTTGAGAGATCAAACTCAACCAAGGATTAACCCATGGTCAATTCACTCTACCCCCTACCCTTGGGATTTTACTATAAATATAAGCCATTTCTAAGCATAAAAGAATCCTAGAAAATTAGAATGCATAGCATCATCACTATAGGCAATTCGAGAGCAATTTGAGTAATAGTGAGAGCATTTAGTAGTAAATTGAGAGATTTGAAAGCATATCATGAGAATTTGAATTCATTTTGTAGCATCTTTGAGAAGATTGAGAGTTAGATCATACATTTTATCATCATTTTCTCATTCTAGGAAGGTCACTAGTAGAGATTAAGGCTGAGAGATCTACTTGTAAAGTCTAGTTAGAGAACCATGGAATGATATGGATGTCAAATGCAATTATTTAGATTAAATTTTTTATTTCCTTCCATATAATTGTAGCTAATTGTCCTAATTTCATGAAGGTGTATTAACTCACACACATAAAGACTGCTCCTAATAGGGCAAAGGAACTCTAACAAGTTCATAAGACTAGTACAATCGTTTGTGGGTACTAATTCCCACCGGGGTTTTCCTCTAATCAATGTTTCACCATAAACATATCTTATGTTATGTGTTATTGTGTTATGCTTCATTTGTTATCTATTTGATTTAAGTTTCAAGTTACTAAAATAAAGATAATTGACAAACACTGATTCACCCCCCCCCCCTCCCTTTCAGTGTTTCTAACAATTGGTATCAGAGCTCTAGTCCTCTGAAAGAAAGTTTAACCACTTGAGGAGATCATGGATTTAGCAGAAGTGAAACATCTAAAAAAGAATCTTGAATCATCCCTTGATGATCTTGACAAATCTGAAAAAGAAAATGAAGAAATAAAACTAAAATTTGATGGCTCCCAAATGCTTATCAAAAAATTAAGAAAAGATTTGAAATATTTCTCTACAAATGATTTAGTAAAAATGGTCAAAAATCTAAATGAAGAAAACATGTCTCTGAAGGACAAGATTGAAGATCTAAATGAACAACTAATAGATAGCCTAACAGATATTGAAGAAAAGACCAAACAAAGTAAACAATTAGATGAAGAACATATGCAAGCAAATATTAAGATCTTAGAGTTGGAAAACATCAAGAAAAATATAGAATCTGAATTGACAGAAGCAAAGAATTATATTGAAAAACTACACACAAGTTCTGATCTAATTCAATCACAACTCTATACACAAAAGTTAAGAGGAGATACTACTGGTGTTGGATACAGTGTAGCACAAAGTGAAACCAATACAATACAAGAAAGTAAGAAAGTAAAAGAAAAACCTACAGAAGCAAAGGCTATTGAGAATCTTACAGAAGCTAGAGCAGAATTACCTAAAGATGAGCACAAGATAGTTAACAAAACTTGTTATGCCTGTAACAAGCATGGACATTTGGAAAGAGATTATAAAGAGGTAAGACCCTTTAATGGCTATTGTTACTCCTGTAATAAATTTGGTCATAGGGATATACATTGCAAAACTAGTCAGAGAAATCAATCAGAGAAGTACCAAATAAACCTAACTCAATAAAATCAGAAAAATCAACCTCATAGAAACTATCAAAACATTAAATGTCAGATATGTAATTATAATAGAGACACAACCAAGTAGTGTAGCATGGTAAACAATATCAATATACCTCCAATCATTTTTCACTCATGTAACAAAGTTGGACATATCTCAAAGTTTTGGAGCTCTAGAACACAAAGACAAGAAAAGCATAAAGGATCATTATTTGAAGAATCTGGTGAAGTCAAGTTTGTAAAAGCTACAAAAGATTTAGGTAAAATATGGGTTGAAGTAAAGAAAGATGATGATGTTAACAAGGTAGTAGATGAATCCATTGTGGATGCAACTTCTACTTCTAGTTAGATGACCCTCATGGTCATAGGGGACTCTATTCAAGCTTTAAAACCCTACATGGCTGGTATACTCACCTCTGAGTATGTGCCTATGGTTTCATGTATTTGGTCATGAGTTTAGATAGTATGCATGGACGCACAATTTATACTTTGAAAAAAACAAAGATATAAATTATTAGTGGAAACCGCATTATGACAACAAGCATTAAATGTAGTAACTTATATATAAGTCAGTAAAAGATCTTATATCTTCACTTTGCATTCGAGACTGAGCATCCAGAGAGAACAGGAGAAATAAGCAATGAAGTATTAAAGGATAATCATTGGTTGGTTAGAAAAATGAGTTGAATTTGAAATGGAACCCTAGCAAGGATGCGTCATTTCAGAACTCCAATAAAACCCTACTTAAGAAATCAACAAGTAAGCATGGAAACCCTTGTAGTCTTTGACATCACTGAAAGGAGGAAATTCGTGTTTAAAAAGCATCCATTCATGTCAGTGCTAGATGATGTAGAAGGGGAATTGTCTAAGACTTTGTTAGGAGTCATGAATTTAGAGGATATATGTGCTTACGTCTACTATAAGAAGGAGTCTGTTGGTGACAACAACATAACAATGCTCATGGCATCAATGATGAAACCTGATTACTTATTCAAGGATGAATACTCACATCTCACTGATAACACTATTTTTTAGTATACAAATGAGCATGAGTTCTATGAACTAGAATGGGTTAAAATTCTACTTAGTAGGATTCATGATGATCTATTTTGGATTGGTGAAGTTACTATCTGCATTACTATTGACCTCATTCATGAGATGAAAGGACTCTCTAAGGTTGGACCTATTCCTCCAACTGGAAAGGATGTCAAGAAATAGGTTAAGCAGGCATGCTTATCTAGAAGTGATAGACGTGGGATGACTGTTGATCCTATTGAGGAAAAAGACATCAAACTCATCACCATGATAGTTGGCTACAAGTTTCAACACACTGGCATACTTAATAGTGTATCCACAGCTACAATTTTGGCAACAATAAGGGTGGAAAGAGATAACACACAATATAATATTTGTGAAATATTGCATGCACAACTAATTGACAATATTAAAGCTATTAAGCATGACAAAAGAAAAATATTCAGATTTGGATCATTGATTATATACCTATACTTCCACATTGCTAGTATGGTCTCTAATCTCTACTTAGATAGGAGAAAACCTACTTTTTCTCAAATTTCATTAAAAGCTACATCAGAAAGTTGTGTAAAGGACTCTATGGATATGGAGATCAAGACATTCAGGATCAAGATGCAGAAGAGGTTTAGAATACCGGAGAAGATAGTTGAGAAATACAAGGACACCATATGTTTCATGGTGGAAACTGACTGTACTTGCATGGAAGCAGTTGAGCTAAGAACCAAATGGATTCACCCACTTGGTTATGAAGTAGAAAATGTTTTTGAAGGTTATGCACAAGTTCTTTTATCTGTGCCTAAGGATCCAAGAGAGCCTAAATGGGGCACATACAAAGAGAACAAAAATCAAGTTGATTATGTCTTATACAGTGTATACAATAGAAGGAAGGCATCAAGGATTACATCTAACATCCTGAAAGTTCATGGTGTCACCCAAGAAGACCTATATAAAGATAGGGAAGCTAAAATTGCAAGAGAACCTAAGAAAACATCTGTAGAGGTCAAAATAGAGAAATCAGATGATATCCACAAGAAGAAAAAGAAGAAGTCTGATGAAGGAACATCTGCACCCTCTACTACTATTGACCTGGAATCCTCTCCACCTTTAGTACCAAGAAAATTGACTAGAAGAAGGAAACAAGTTCCCAAAGGTCACCCATCCTCAAGGACAACACGGAGCAAAGTAAAGAATACTCAAGCCCCTCCTAAGGTAGGATTTAGACCTAGTCTTGAAATCTTGAGGAACAAAATCATTAATGAAGGAGGACTAGATTCAATTACAAATGTCTATGACAAGTACCAAAAGATAGATAAATCATAAATACATTCTATGATTATCTCTCATATGATCAAGTTTAAAAGGTTAGTTTTGGAACTAAAGATAGTTATTCCAGACAAAGTATGGAACATACTAGACTTATTGAAAAAACAAGCAATAGAAGAAGATATGAGGATTAGAGAAGAAACATTAGACAGTCTTCTTCCTATTTTCTCACATGATGAGAAAGCAATACTGTTAGATTTGGTAAAACCTCATCTAAGAACCAAAACAAGAACTCTTCACGTTATGAACAAAGAGTATGATTTGGTTGGCAAAGAGACTAAAAGAGAATTCGAGCAAGTGTTTTTGGATAGACACATGTATCCATCAATGATGCCTACAAAAAAAGTGACTCAAGTTCCTTCTAAACAAGAAAAAGAACCAAAGATTCTTAATGTGCCTATGACAAGTCCATAGGATTCTGTGCCCAAAGTTCCATCACCCTCTGACACAGCCAAAGATTCAGATGAAACCACTGTGATCAATGATGTTAAGATAACAATGATAGCTTCAGATAATGGCTTGAACAAATTTGAAAAAGTATTTTTTAGCACTGAAGAAGCAGAGAAGGTAAGCACTAATAATACTCCCTTGCAGCAAGATGAAGTTATTTCTAAAGATTCAACAGATTTGAATAATGAGGAAGATAATCAATCAAATGAACCACCCTTTATGGAGATCCCAATGAAAATTGAATGTATGGATGTTATTCAAAGTGCTATATTCACACCATCTATCAAACCATCAATATCATTGTTGTCAAATTTGACCTCTGACTCAGCAAACCTAGATGCATGGAGAGAAGAAGACTTGATCAAAATCAGTGTATTACCCATGGAGAAAGCCAAAGAGAAACAATTTATCAGAAATCCTCTCTTTCTTGAGTCAGTAAACATTTTGAATAACCTAGTGCCAACATAGAAAAATTGGCAAATATTCAGTCTGTTGATGATGTCGATAGCATATTAACAAGCTTCAAAGCAAACTTCACAGGTCTAGTAGATTTAGCTACTAAAACTGTAGAGGATGAGTAAAAAAATGGAATATTGGATGAACTGATCAAGAACTTCTCATTAGATCTCAACTCGCTAAAGATTGGTCAAACAATTATGAAAGAGTTAGCCAAAAAAGGCATGAAGGTGATAGAAAACTATATGGATAGAGGAAAATTCACTTCTAAGCACATCAAGAAGATTGAGGAAGCAGAAATCTTGGTTCAAAACATTAGGAAATCATTTGAAACATCCTCCTAAGACATCAACATCTACAACAACATCTATCAAGGGAAGATAGACAAGATTGAAAAAGCCAAGATAGAGATCAGCAAGATAAGGACCTGGGAAACCCAACTTAGAAATGCACTTGTGCCCTACTTATCTATATTAAATGAGAACATCAAATAGATTGATGCAACTATTTCCACATATGATCAAGGCCCCTACATGGATCTTACAAAAATGGAGAAGCTCACATATGCATTATGCGCCCATCTTCAGACTATTGATGCACTCAAAGCTTTTTGGTAGCAAGAAATCAAGAATCTTCAGATTGCATACCCAGATGTGTACTCGGAGTAAGTACTTAGGAACTTCATTTTTTGGAACCTTTGTCATTAATGTCAAAGGGAGCGTAGAGTATATAAAGGAGTATGATGTACAATAAACTTATAGTTTTTTTTGTTAAGTCAAAGTTTAAGTAACTTGGCCACATTCCTTTGTTGTCATTCATGACAAAGGGGGAGATTGTTGGCAAGTTGACACTTAGGGTCTATATGGCTAATTTTGTGTTGTCATTATGGAAAAAAATTCATATGAAGTTTTGACAAGTAAGTTCAAAAACTTTGAAGATTAAAATTTGGCTAAGTATAGAAAATAGAACAGAACAGAGATGTACAGTTGATCAATGCACTAGAGAACGTGTGTAATATCGAGTTAGAATATGCACCTTTATACTTAAGATTTATGATATGTTATTAAGCTTAGTCCATACATGCATGGTAAGATATGTCAGTACAGAGAAGTTACAACAAGTTTAAGTGCCACTAGCAGTTCAGAAAATAGAGCATGAAGCCAACTTTAGATTTTGATTAGCATATAATATTTTGTTTTGTAATGGCCATGTGCCTATTGTAATATTTTTGTAATTATGTATTTAACACTCATGTAAACACGCTTAAGACAATTCATTTGGAAGCATTGTGTATGTTGATTTTGGGTCGACTAAGGTCTTATTTTTGGTCACATCTATTCTGGCATGTATATATACTTAACATGCAATTTTGTATGAAGTGTGAGAGTGAAAATATGCAGAAAAGATATCCAAAAGAATAGTACAAACAAATCATTATTTGATAGAACTCTTTGAGAGATTAGAGGATCAACGCATAAATGAAACTCATCAGACAACAATGTCAGAATAACAGTTCATCTTTTGATTTAGTGCATATATGTTATCTAAAGGTTGTATCCTTCATCTTATTGGGTAGTGAGATCTGGCAGTGAGCCATTTACCTTTAATAGGGTTTTTTAAAGACTCCTAACAGGCTCATTTTACTTGCATTGTAAAGACTACTCCTAACAGGGCAAAGGAACTCTAACAACTTCATAAGACTAGTACAATCATTTGTGAGTACTAATTCCCACCAGGGTTTTCCTCTAATTAAGGTTTCCCTGTAAACATATCTTGTTTTATGTGTTATTGTGTTATGCTTCATTTTTTATCTATTTGATTTAAGTTTCAGGTTTCTGAAATAAAGATAATTGACAAACACTGATTCACCCCCCCCCCCNTCCCCCCCCCCCCCCCCCCCTCTCAGTGTTTCTAACAATTGGTATCAGAGTGCTGGTCCTCTGAAAGAAAGATTAACTACTTGAGGAGATCATGGATTCAGTAGAAGTGAAACATATAAAAAAGAATCTTGAAGCATCCCTTGATGATCTTGACAAATCTGAAAAAGAAAATGAAGAACTAAAACTAAATGTTGATGGCTCCCAAATGCTTATCAAAAAATTAAGAAAAGATTTGAAATATTTCTCTATGAATGATTTAGGAAAAATGGTCAAAAAGCTGAAAACATGTCTCTGAAGGACAAGATTGAAGATCTAAATGAACAAATAGCAAATATCCTAACAACTATTAAAGAAAATAACAAAGAAAGTAAACAATTAGATGAAGAACTTATGCAAGAAAATATAAAGATCTTGGAGTTGGAAAACATCAAGAAAAAGATAGAATCTGAATTGATAGAGGCAAAGAATCATATTGAAAAACTACACACAAGTTTTGATCTAATTCAATCACAACTCTATGCACAAAAGTTAAGAGGAGATACTACTGGTGTTGGATATAGTGTAGCATAAAGTGAAACCAATACAATACAAGAAAGTAATAAAGTACAAGAAAAATGTACAGAAGCAAAGGCTACTGAGAATCTTACAGAAGCTAGAGAAGAATCATCTAAAGATGAACACAAGATAGTTAACAGAACTTTTTATGCCTATAACAAGCATGGAAATTTGGAAAGAGATTGTAAAGAGGTAAGACCCTTTAATGGCTAATGTTACTCCTATAATAAATTTGGTCATAGGGCTATACATTGCAAAACTAGTCAGAGAAATCAATCACGAAAGAACCAAAGAAACCTGACTCAATACAATTAGAGAAATCAACCTCAGAGAAACTATCAGAACATTACATGTCAAATATATAATTATAATGGACACATAGCCAAGAAGTGTAGCATGGTAAACAATATCAATATACCTCCAATCATTTGTCACTCATGTAACAAAGCTAGACATATCTCAAGGTTTTGCAGATCCTGAACACAAAGACAAGAAAATCCTAAAGGATCATTATTTGAAGAATCTGGTGAAGTCAAGTTTGTAAAAGCTACAAAAGATTAAGGTAAAATATGGGTTGAAGTAAATAAAGATGATGATGTTAACAAGGTAGTAGATGCATCCATAGTGGATGCAACTTCTAATTCTGGTTAGATAACCCTCATGGTCATAGGGGGGGATATTCAAGATCCAAACCCTTGCGTGGCTGGTATACTCACCTCTAAGTATGCGCCTAAGGTTTGATGTATTTGGTCACGAGTTGAGATAGTATGCATGGACGCACAATTTATACTTTGACAAAAACAAAGATGGAAATTATCAGTGGAAACTGCATTACGGAAACAAGCATTAAATGCAGTAACTTATATATAAGTCAATAAAAGATCTTAAATCTTCACTTTGCATTCGAGACTGAGCATCTAGAGAGAATAGGAGAGATCAGCATCGAAGTGTTGAAGGATAACCGTTGGTTGGTTAGCAAAATGAGTTGAAGTTGAAATGGAACCCTAGTATGGATGCGTCATTTTGAAACTCCAGTAAAACCCTACTTAAGAATCAACAAGTAAGTATGCAAACCCCTATAGTCTTTGACATCACTGAAAGGAAGAGATTCATGTTTAAAAAGCATCCATTCAAGTCACTTCTAGATGATGTAGAAGGGAAATTCTCCAAGACTCCATTAGGAGTCGTGCATGTAGAGGACATACGCACTTACATCTACAATAAGAAGGAGTCTGTTGGTGACAATAGCATAACAATGCTGATGGTATCAATGATGAAACCTGATTACTCATTCAAGGATGAATACTGAAATCTCACTGATAAACCTATTTTTGAGTATAAAAATGCGCATGAGTTCTATGAACCAGAATGGGTTAAAATTCTACTCTGTAGGATTCATGATGATCTGTTTTGGATTGGTGAAGTTCCTGTCCACATTACTACTGACCTCATTCATTAGATGACCAGACTCTCTAAGGTTGGACATGTTCTTCCCACTGGAAATGATGCTAAGAAACAAGTTGAGAGGGCATGCTTATCTATAAGTGATAGGCACGGGATAATTGTTCATCCTATAGAGGAAAAAGACATCAAACTCATCGCCATGATACTTGGCTACAAGTTTTAGCATGCTAGCAAACTTAATAGTGTATCCATGGCTATAGTTCTTACAGAAATAAGGATGGAAAGAGATAACGCACAATATAATCTTTGTCAGATATTGTGCGCACAACTAATTGAGAACATTAAAGCTATTAAGCATGAAAGAAGAAAAATATTCAGATTTGGCTCATTTATTATATACCTATACTTCCACATTGTTGGTAAGGTCTCTAATCTATACTTAGATAGGAGAAAACCTACTTTGTCTCAAATTTCATTAAAAGCTACATCAGAAAGCAATGTAAAGGACTCTATGGATATGGAGATCAAGACATTCAGGATCAAGATGCAGAAGAGGTTTAGAATACCGGAGAAGATAGTTGAGAAATACAAGGAAACCATATGCTTCATGGTGGAAACTGGCTATACTTTCATGGAAGCAGTTGATCCAAGAACCAAATGGATTCACCCACTTGGTTATGAAGTAGAACAACATGTTTTGGAAGGTTATGCACAAGTTCTTTTATCTGTACCTAAGGATCCAAAAGACCCTTGATTGGGCACTTACAGAGAGAAGACAAATCAAGTTGATTCTATCTTATACAGTGTAGACAATAAAAGGAAGGCATCAACGATTACATCTAACATCCTGAAAGTTCATGGTGTCACCCAAGAAGACCTAGATAAATCTAGGGAAGCAAAAATTGCAAGAGAACTTAAGAAAACACCTGCAGAGGTCAAAATAGAGAAATCAGATGATATCCACAAGAAGAAAAAGAAGGAGCCTGATGAAGGAACATCTGCACCCTCTACTAATATTGACCTAAAATCCTCTCCACCTTCGGTACCAAGCAAATTTACTAGAAGAAGGAAGCAAGTTCTCACAGGTCACCCATCCTCAAGGACAACATGGATCAAAGTAAAGAATACTCAAGCCCCTCCTGAGGTAGGATTCAGACCTATTCTTGAGATCTTAAGGAATAAAATCATTAATGAAGGAAGACTAGACTCAATTACAAATGTCTATGACAAGTACCAACAGATAAATAAATTAGAAATACATTCTATGATTATCTCTCATATGATCAAGTTTAAAAGGCCAGTTTTGGAACTCAAGACAGTCATTCAAGACAAAGTATGGAACATACTAGACTTATTGAAAAGAAAAGCAATAGAAGAAGATATGAGGATTAGAGAAGAAACATTAGACAATCTTCTTCCTATTTTCTCACATGATGAGAAGGCAATACTATTAGATTTGGTAAAACCTCATCTAAGAACCAAAATAATAAGTCTTCGCATTATGAACAAAGAGTATGAGTTGGTTGGAAAAGAGACTAAAAGAGAATTCATGCAAGTGTTTTTGGATAGACACATGTATCCATCAATGGTGCCTATAACAAAAGTGACTCAAGCTCCTTCTAAACAAGAAAAAGAACCAAAGATTCTTAATGTTCCTATGACAGGTCCAAAGGATTTTGTGCCCAAAGTTCCATCACCCTCTGACATAGTCAAAGATTCAAATGAAACCATTATGATCAATGATTTTAAGATAACAATGACAAATTTAGATAATGACTTGAACAAATTGGAAAAATCATTTGTCAGCACTCAAGAAGTAGAGAAGGTATGCACTGATAATACTCCCTTGCAGCAAGATGAAGTTATTTCTAAAGATTCAACAAATTTGAATAATGGGGAAGATTATCGATCCAATGAACCACCCTCTATGGAGATCCCAGTGAAAAGTGAATGTATGGATGTTAGTCAAAATGCTATATTCATGCCATCTATCAAACCATCAATATCATTGTTCTCAATTTTGACCCCTGACTTGGCAAAGGAACTCTAACAAGTTCATAAGACTAGTACAATCATTTGTGGGTACTAATTCCCACCAGGGTTTTCCTCTGATCAAGGTTTCCCCATAAACACATCTTGTGTTATTCTCTATTTGTTATCTATTTGATATAATTTTCAAGTTTCTGAAATAAAGATAATTGACAAACACTGATTCACCCCCCCCCCCTCTCTCAGTGTTTCTAACAATAGATAAGTCCCTTGAGAAGGCACAAAGTAAGCTACAAAGGCAAGATGAAATATTTATTGGTATATAGTAATCTATCCATTTGTGATGAGGGAGGCGAAGTGGCATTTGTATATTGTCCAAGTAAATACTAGTAAGTCTAATAATGTATATGTTCCTAAGGTAAGAGGTTTGATGGCAGCGAACAAGAGTGGTGTTGAGCATTGTTTTACATAAGTCAATTGCTAGGATCTCAAGATTTGATTTCCTCTCTTGAAAGAATAACAAAGTTATTCCCAAGTTTCTTCGTGGTCATGGCGTAACCTGCTTGGTAAACTTAGTTGAATATAAATGTGAATGTTCACAAGAAGGCCTTTGCTGGTACTTTTAAGATGTCAAACTGTAAAACAACTTTAATACTTGTTTTTTGTATTTTCCAATTTATCAATGCATGTAGCTTACTAATGATGCAAATCTATATTGAACTTATCAAGATCACCTAATTATATAGATTGTCAAAGAAAATTGAAATACTTGGGTAACGAGAGTTTAAACAAATTTTCTAAAAAATAAAATCGTAACGGACATAAACCATTGCCGAACCATTCTTGCAAATTAAATTTTGGAAAGATCAGAACCCACTGAATATGAATCAGACAATGTCGCAATTCTATACCCAATAGATGCAATCGTTTGGAGAGGAAAATGTATCAAGACATGAGATTTTCAAAATCTATCAAAATTGTGAAAACACAAGAATATGCACACACACAAGACATATTTATCATTGAGCCAATAGAATTATCTTTCCCAATCATTTGTCATAGCAAGATCGATGAACAATAACAAACTCCAATTTAATTAATTGAATATCCAAACTCAATAAACTCAATTGTCTCTTTGAAAGAAATGAATGGGAAAACACACATTCATGAAATTCCCATAGACGGCAAAAAATAATTACACAGTGAATGAAACACTAATTGTATCTCTTTATTGCATCAAAGATTTGATCGTATTACATTGTTTTGATTACAATATATAGGGCTTTGATCTACCAACTTGTAACCCCAAAACTAGGGCATCAGCAACTCTAAAAACAATGAAAGCAAACTAGAACTAAATATTTCTAAAGAAAACTACTACTAAACTTATGCTAGATAGTTTGCATGGATCCTTGATCCATTTACAATTAGTTTTCCCATGAATTTAGGGTCAAAATTGCTTAGAAAGAAGAGAGAGGGGAACTAGAGCTCCACCATCTTTAATTGAAGTCTTTCTTTGGATCTTTGAATTCTCCCTTATAATCTCCACTTGGAGTCCCTTGTGTAGAGAAGATTGATAGAAGGCCTCTAGTTATACAAAAACAAACTCTAGTTGTGGATCAATTTGATCTGGAACTCTTCTTTAATGAAACAATATCTCAGGTTGGAATGGCACTAAATTTTGACCCTGACCTTTGCTCCAAATTTTGATGGAGGAAAAATTCACTAAGTCTAAATATTGGTTTTGGGTCCTCCAAAATTTTGGACTTTTGGAGGCTAAAAAGCCAAAAATTTGCCCTTGCAAAAATGTCTAATTCTAAGCAAATCCCGAGTTTAAAATTTGGCTAAGTCTGGAATAATTTCATGTGAGAAACAACTATGGAAGTATCTATGGGTGAGCTTCTCATAGCCTTTGTACTATTTCTTGTACCTCTTCATAATCCACTTCCTACTCTTCCACTTTACTGAGGCATTTTTCTTGCTTCTCTATAAAAGTGGTCATTTCCGAAGCAAAGAACTTTATTTCTTCATGTTTTACCATTCTTTGCATGTCTTCCTTGAAGTAGAAAAGTTGATGGAGGTATTCTTTTGCACTGACCCCTACCAAGATTCCCTTAAATTGTTGTATGATCTCTTTAGTTGGGTGGACAATCTGATTTCCTTCATCTCGACACAGCTACAAATTAATACATGTGAAGAAATTTTCTATGTGTTCCACCCATTTCATAACTCCCTCATTTTTTTGGCATATGCGGTCTAGACATTTCTCGCAAACCTTAACTATTTTAGCTATACTCTTGATCCATGTGCCAAAATTTTCTAGCTCCATGCCTTTGTATACCTTTACCAAAATTTGGAAGCATTGCTTCCTGATTATCTTGAGGTCCTGTAGGGCAGTCTTCCATTTGGTTAATTTGAAATCTAACCTCGTGTCACTCTCCATCATGTCTAACAATTTAGTGGTTTCCACTAGGATGGCTCTGAAAGGTCTAAATATTGTCTTAATAACTCCTTCTCCAAACTATTCAAAGTCATTCCTCCACTCAGTGCATTCTTGTAAGAAAGAAGGATTCATTCCTTTCAGCAACTCTAGAGAAGCTTTCTTTTAAAGGACAGCCTATAATGCGGCTTTTGAGAAATTTGGGTCAATTAGACCCACCATCCTGTGAATGAATTTCTTTAAAGCCTCATTCTTCTCACTTAGTACCTTGATCTTCTCCTCTTCCTTATCCATAAAACCCAAACAATGTTTGATTCCTAATGCCTCCAGAGTTTTACTCCCTTCCCTTGTAGGTTCCCCAAAATAAACCTCCTCAAAAGTGTAGTAATCCAGGGTTATCTGTGCCTAAGTGATACCGGTGGTTGGAACTACTACCTATGCCTTTCAGTGACCATGTGTATTCTGAGTGACATATGATATGGTCCTTGTTAGTGCACTGGATTCATCTTGATGGAAGGCTTTTCCTAGGAAGGACATGACTGCCTCTTCCTCTTCTTCTTCTTCTGTGTATATCCTTTTCCTTGGCTAAATTTCTTCAGTAAACCAAGTTTCTTTATTAAAGATGGTGACATGCTCATAGGGTAAAATATTTAGTACTAGAGTGGATCCTGATTTATCTTGGGTTATCCCATCCTCATGTATTCCTTCCTCTTTGTCTTATTTGTCTTCTCCCTTCCTTCTTTCTTTTTCCCTTCTCCTCCCTTATCTTCCCCTTCTCCAATAGTATCTTGTTCTTTGTTGTTCTTTCCATCTTCATCCTCTAAAGAGCTAGCTAATATTTTGGCCCTAAGCCCACTTATTGACTCCAGTGTTGTCTGGGGAGAAGGCATTGTCCATGTACCCAGTGAGACTTAGGGATTTGGGCTAGAGGCATGTGGTGGATATGATGGTGGTGGGGCAGGAGATTTTGAAGAAGGTGGAGGAGTAGGAATGGGAGTGGGAAGAGATGGTGGTGGAGTAGGAGTAGGAATTGGAAGAGATGGTGGTGGAGTAGGTGTAGGGGTTGGAAGAGATGGTGGTGGAATACACGTAGGAATGGGAAGAGATTGTGTTAGAGTAGGAGCTATACCCCTTTCTAGTGACTTATCTGGAGCAGTATTGGTGGTTTGATTCTTAGAGGATGTAGGTACATCTTGTGTCCATGTCTCTTTACTTGTACTTGCGTCCATTGTTGGAAGTGGCACATCCAATGTGGGGTTTGTGAACTGAGTTGGAGGTGGGGTAAGAATAACTTGTGGGCTCACTAGCACTTTCCTCTCTATAGTAACCTTCATTGTTGGATGGATAAAATCTTGATCTTGGTCTCCAAATCCTTCGAGTCCCTCAAAAATAGACATGAGGACCTCAGACATCCAGAGGATTGTCCCATTCCCCTTGTGTTTTTTCCCTCCACGGGTAGGTGTATCGTTATTAAGATCCTTTTCTTTTAATTTCATTGTCCTGGATCTTGTTCTCTTTATCAAAGGTATATCTTCTTCTTCATTTTGTTCATCTTTTGGTTCCTCATGTAGTGTTTCCAATTGTGGAGAGGTGAACACTCTTTTCCTCTTGTATGCCTTCTTCTTCTCTCCCAAGGCGGTATTGATAAATGGAGATTGACCAGAAGTAGTGGGGAGTTCCCCTTCTATGGTAGGTGAGTGATCCATGGGTGGTTCTATACTCCCAGTCATCTTTTTCCTTGGCTTCTTATGCTTTTGATTGGAGCCATATACAATGGGACACTCATGACCATACACTGTCCCTATTTTCTATGGTGGAGCCTTCTTAAATAGAGGCATTGCAGGATTCTCTCCATGTTTCATGTCCTCTTTTGTGGGAGGGTTTGTTTTTGGCTTCATAAGAATTGGATCCATTGGGAAAGGTTTCCTTATCCATGACTTGGTAGCTTTGATTATATGCCTCACCTTGAAATTGATGCTATCATTCTCATCTTTATGTATCTCAGCATTTAGGATTAGCCAAGTGTATATTTTATCTTTATTGTACAGAGGGTCCAATACATATTATGTGTCTCTATCCTAGACCTTGGGGGGAATGTTGACCTCTATGGAAACCTCTGCCAATGTCAAATTCATTGTGCAATAATCCCTTATCTAGACTTCGTAATCATCTGGACATAGTTGATCCAATGATCCTCTATGTGTGGCTCATGGACATAGTGTTTACCCATGATGTGGTTGTAGGTACCTATAGGGTAAAACCTAGGCATAATGTGTGAATACAACTATAGTGGGCACTCAGCCCACTCAAATACTATGGAATTGCATATCTTCATATCCTGTAGAGTATATGGCATGACTGATATAGGGAAATATCAACACTGCTTCTTTTTGTGCTTGATGTGAGCATAGGTATCTGCTAGTTGTCTATCCATTTCTATGATAATGATCCAATCAAAAGGGTGTTTAGGAAGCTTATTGGGTTTGAGAGTAGATCCCGCTACCCTGATGAAGGTGAATGTTCTGAACTGTAGGTAAAAGGCCCCTACTACCATAACCTTAGCTGCAGCCTCTTCAGAGAGCCTTTTGGCATAATCACCTTCTATGGAATGGATGATTGCAAAGATGAATGCGTCATTTACCACCCTCTAATTGGGATTTTTTTTGTTTATCTTTTCTTTCCTTTTCAATTGTGGGTATACTATGATAGATCACACATTTGGTTGGCAAAAGCCTCCTTGTTTCACTAGCCCCGCGTACTCTTCCCTTGCTGCTAGTAAGTACACCAGGTATGAGGTCATGTATAATTTTTGGTTGTGTTTCACTAATGTTAATTTCTCATCTAAGTTATCACTTAGAATAGTTTCTCAATCGAACCCAGCCTTTCACCCTTTGATCCTGTCAATTAGAAGGATCATCTAGTTTTCAAGTTGAATGGACTAAGGTAGTCCATATAGCTGGCTTAGCATTGTAACTGCATCGTGGATGTCATCCTTGAGGCATCCTCTCCTTAATTTGATCATGTCAAGCTTTTTCTTTGGAAGGGGATTGAATTAGTTACTCGCGGTTGGCGATTTCATATGCCTCTAGAGTGTGTTATGCAAACCACTTCAGGTTTTTGTTGACAAAAAATTCATAGAATCGGTCTACCCCTTTCTGAAGATGGAAGACATCTTCAATGTTTTCTAGTCTAAGCTCTAAGACCACATCTCCTTCTCTGTTCTTGACTACCCTATCATCAGGCACATAGTGGTGCATCAGGGTCATGATAAATTCTAAGGACAGAACTAATATTGGGTGTGTTTCTGCATTTACTAGACCTGATAGGACTAGGGAGGTGCAATCAGAAGATCTCCAAGCAGGCTTGGAACATCTCATCAAGAATTCATTCTAGTCTACATTGCCTATGTTGGTGTCAGTAACTTCTTAATGGTGGACCCTGATTTTAGATGGAGGGTAGTACCCCTTGAATAGGTACTTCATTGGTGATCTGATGTTACTTTCCGGTATTTATTTAAGATAAACATGCAAACTTCATAATTTATTCAAAACAAACTATTCAGAAAATAAAATCCAACTTAAAAAAACTTCAATCAAATAGAAGCCATGGCCCCAAAATAGTTAGAAATAAAACTTGGTGTAGTTTCGTCCATTCAAACTTGCGAACATTGAAAGCAAAGTCGGGGTGCAAAAGTTTGAAAGCTAAAAAAGGGGGCTAAAATGGTGTTCTTTTAGACATTTAGATTTCAAAGGTGAAATATAACTTTGGCATTCGAAAGCCCAAAATTTCTTGAGGTCAGAAAGGCTGAAAGCAAGTTGATGATCTCCCTTTTAGGCATTCAAAGTGTGAAGATGAAATATATGCTCAGAGTGCAAAAGGCCAAAATATTATGGGATGTGACCTTATTTTTTGTTTGTCGAATGTCGGCAATTTTGTGACCTCTGAAACACTGAACGTCCCAAAGTCTGAATTCTGACGTTTGTTTGTACTTGGTGTTTCTGAGCTTCAACATCTGATGAAAAGGGTATGTTTTCATCCTTTTGAAGGCCAAAAACCTATGACTACCAAGAAGAAAAGAAAATCTAAAAAATAAAAATACAACCCTAAAGATGAATGAAACAACAAAATATGCCTAAAAACCTAGGGCCAAGGACGTAGCAACCTAAGGGCAGCAAGGATGCAAAAGGGGAAAACTAGGGATTACCGACAAAATGAGAAGAAACAAAACTAGGGCACGCAAAGGGAGACAAAATAAAATAACCATGAAAGAAAAGGACAAAGGAGGGAAATGGAACCAACATACAAAAGAATGAAGGTGGAGCTAAAGATTTGACACCACAAAACATGAAAAAAACACGCAAGGAAGTGAAACTGCAAGGAAGGAGAAGAAAAACAAACACACGAGGGAAGAATGAGAAGAAAAGTGCATGAACCTTCTTTTATAGCCCATGTGTGACATCATACCTTTTAGTGTTTTGGAGGCCAAAACCCAAAAAGGTGCCGCCTGGACTTCCAAACTTTCAAACTTTTAAACGTTCAGAGGTCAGAGTACCTCATTTAGTCTGAAAGGGTGAAAGTGTGAAAGTCTGAAAGGAGTTGGTAGTTTTCAGTCTTTTCAGGATTTCACACTTTCAGAGATCGGATGATCTCTTTATCCCAAAGGTGCGAAAGTGAAAAAGTCCAAAAATACTTTGTACTTCTCCATCAGGACCCTAGCAAAAAACTCAGAGAGCCCAGAGAAAAGAGGAAACAAGGGGGAAGAAGGAAGAAGAAAAAGAAGCCCCAAAAAAAGAGGGGAGACCCCATGGCTAGAGGGCCAAGATGGGGTGTGTGTTGTGGACCCACAAAAAATAGCCCCCAAAAAAAGGAGGAATGACCAAGGCATTTATTTATCAGTAAAACCCTTCTATAATTTGATCTTTGTAGTGAAATAGAAACCAAAATATGCTTATGTCGACCATCTTTTACTGAATCCTAAGATCGAAGTGTTTTTCTTGTCTTCTAATGTGTGTGCAAGTGGGTTCATTTGTTTTCCTTTGAATGTGGTGACTAGAGCATTTGTTAACTCCTCTCAACCTTTGTTACGTAGACCAAGGCTTCCCAAAAAGAGCTTTTCTTTGAGGAAGGCATCCATAGCCCTGATAAAGTTTTTTCCGAATCCCAATCTAACCTTCCTTTGCTACCATTCAGGAATTCATAGCCCTGGTAGAGGTTTCTAGAGTCACCCTTGTCTATTATGTATGCTAGAGTTTAGGGATATGCAGGGGAATCTTATTTTGGAAATGATTTCTTCTTATCCTTCCTTTCTGGGTCAGACGATGACTTAGATTTGTGTAGCTCTCAAAGATGTATTCAGGTACATATTCTTCTTTTAGGTAACCTAAGTAGCGATTAGTCTGTGCTACCTGGTTTTTTTTATTGTAACAGCCTAGGGGTTAACTTTTCTTAGCTCGTTCATTTTTCTTTTATCCTTATTTTCTTCCCTCTTCCCAATTCCCTTTAGCATCTAATAGACCTGGGTTCTAGAATCGGTGGGTGCCCGAGTTAATGCACTAAATCCGGTCACAATTGACAAGTGATCCAATCACCAACACTCTTGGGTATTGTTTTTTTAGTTTTCTTTGTGATCGGGATGACCAAGTGTCAAATATCTCTCTGATTACCAATGGAATACGTCATCACTTTTGACTCTAGGAATGTTCTCTATTCTGATCATTTCTTTAGAGATTTTGACCAAGAAATACATCGGTTCCAATTTTAGGGACTACATGGGATGGGGTCAAAACACACTAACCTTGTTAGGAATAATAGTCCACAAGAAAACTGAGAGGGGGGTGAATCAATTGTAATATAGATTATTAAACTTTAAACTTTATAAACAAAATCTGCAAATTAAATGATAACACAGTAAATGCCAACACCATAACACAATATTTGTTTTTGAGGAAACCTTGTTAAAGATAAAACCCTAGTGGAAATTAACACCCAAAAATAATGTACTGAGAGTATAGTATCCCTGTTAAAATATTTATCCCTATTAGGAGCTTGTTACAACATTATAGTACATAGTCCCTGTTAGGAGACATACCCTATTAGGAATCAAAAGAAATAGTAGGCTCATTGCCCAAGCACACTACCCAAAGAAGGTTAAAGCCACCCTCAAGGATTTACAATCTAAACAAGTCTATATGTTTGTATCATTTTAAAATGGAAGCACTTCCATTTTGGTAGGTTTAGCACCCTCATTTAGTACACTAGCATATTAGATTTTCATTTAGGATGCATCTGCACTTGAATCTGCATTTCCAGGTGAAATTAGGGTTATGATCTTATGGATTATCCTTACTTCCCTTCTTTGTGGCTTTATTTTTAGGTAGAACCTATGTACTAGCTTTCCTAATCTTCATCATACCTCCTCTATGGCCTTTGTGCCTCTCCCTAGCACTCTGGTGTGTTTTGTCACCTTCTTAGGTCCCTGGCTAACCTAGGAATCTTGCAGATTTCTTAAGGTGACCTTCTTGAAACCTCAGGTCAGGGTTGAGGTTGATTCTAACCTAGGTCAGAATCCAGGTCAACCTTGACCTAGGTCAAGGTTGAGGTTGATTTTTACCTTTGTCGAGTGTTGGTCCCCGCTTTCAGATCTGGAGCATATCAAGGTCCTAAACTTAAAAATAGGTCCCCAAGTCTAGGTGCGGAAGTGTGTTCTCTGATATTTGAATTAATACATCCCCTCCTTGGTTGGTGATTATAATTGGACCATAATTCAAGGGAAAATTTGAATTTGGGTCCCTTGCATTGCCCTAGGAGGTCTATATTGAGATCTCTATATAAGCACTCCCTTTTCCCTACATCGGGACATGATGAAATTACAACTATGACATGATGATGATGCAAGAATGAAAGAGGATGATATAGAAGGACAAGATATGATGATTCCTTAATACATGCAAGAATTTTTGTGGATAAGATATTGTGGATCTTCATTAGAGAAAGAAAGAGTTCTTCCTTCCTTCCTTCTTCTTGTATCTACCATTTTCAACATTCAAGCATTCAAAAGATACTATCATGGGGTAGCAACTATAGATTGTGAGTTTGGTAGGAATACTTTAGCCTTGGGAGCTTAGTATGCATTCTTTATCATATTCAAATCTTTGTATTTCTCTCTCATTTTCAATTAATGCTAGGGTTTCAATCTAGAGGATTAGATCTTGGCATTATACATTCAAAGCTCTTCCTAAGAGAAACACACACATGCATTCTATTACATTCGACTATTCGTGGAGGTGGAAACAAAAAAAATGGGGTTTTGACTAAGGTAAAACCCTATATAGCCACCCCAAAACCCCCTTTTTTAGATATCTGTAAGCACTATTTTGGGAGTTACAGGTCAGAATCAACATTTTGTTCTGGGTCAGAATTGACATTTTGTTCTAGGTCAGAATCAAAAAAAATTTGTTAGAATCAGGAATTTTGGATCAAAGGTGACATTCATTTTTGGTTAAAAATCAGAACTGAGTCAGATTCAGAAAATATTTAAGGGTTTTCTTCATCTTTGCATTTTTGTTCCAGATTTGGTTGTAGATTTTCTAGAAAGTCAACACAGGCATCATAAAAGGGTTATTTCCACATGTGCTTTGACGTGAGGTATGTATTTTACTCCATTATTCTTTGTAAACATTTCTAGCTTTATATTCCTTATCAATTACAATTAAACGTAAATGGTTAGATATGGCATAGGGTCTCTATTATATGCAAATCTCCATTGTTAAAACCCTATTTAAAAGAACAAGTGATTTCCCCCTTTACATTTTGGGGAACCCGTGATAGACAACTCTTTCTTTTTGGTGTTAGATTTACATTTTATTTTAGATGTTGCATGAATATAGAAGTAGATTTATTTTATGCTCTTGCATTCATATTTCAAAAATATATAAAAATTGCAAAATTTCTTTAAAAATACAAAGACATTTACATGCTTGTAATTTTACTTTGTGTTCAAGATGTATGACTTTTGTTTTGAATACTTTGATGAGGCTTTTATTGCACAAAAGGATAGATCCCTTAATTAGGTACATGGAAGTGAGAATGAAAATGGTTTGAATGATATCTCCATAGATCTTATTCCTATTTCATCCTCCTCCACAACCTCTCCAATTGACCTTTACCATAGGGTGTGTGTCTGGTTACCTTCATGTTCCACTATTTGGAACATTGATGCACCTACAATGTTATATCCTAAACCTTTGATGATGGTAAAAGGATGTCCTTGAATAAATATTAAGGGTAAATCTAGAGATCCTTTGGATTTATTTGATAACACAAATTCTGTTTCACATTCTTATCACACACGGAATAATCCTCAACCTACTGTTCTAGCTTCTTTACCTCCTTCCCAA
The DNA here is from genome assembly GCA_018584345.1 of Thuja plicata. Classification (NCBI taxonomy): domain Eukaryota; kingdom Viridiplantae; phylum Streptophyta; class Pinopsida; order Cupressales; family Cupressaceae; genus Thuja; species Thuja plicata. The sequence goes on from MU226451.1 coordinate 976,828, forward strand.
TCCGTGCTTCCTCAAGAACCTAGGTTACCTTCTTCCTTAAGGAGTATGACTTAGTTGAGAAATTATTTTCTACTCTAGCTAAGATATCTTTATGGGAATTGCTTCAATCTTCTCCAACATATCATGAGGCTTTGCAAAAATATTTATCTACTCTTCTCACTCCACCTCCTAATCAAGAGAATATGAATTCATTTTTGGAGTGCATGCATAATATGCCTTCTATACTATTGTGTTTACCGATGATGATTTACCTTCTGTTGAGGTGTAGAATCAATATGATGCTCTTATGGTTGTTGTTTCTATTAATCAGAGTATCATCCGTAGAACATTAATTGACAATGGATCTAGTCTTAATGTTTGTAGCATGGATATGCTTAAGGAAATTAAGGCCGATGTTACAATTATTCAACTGGATAATATCCCTATTCGTGGATTAGATAATATTGCAAAGAAAACTTTGGGCATTATTACGCTACCTATTAAGGTTGGTCTGGTTCTTATCAATACACCTATTCATGTTATGCCTGAACCTCTCAATTATAACCTTCTATTAGGAATAACTTGGTTACATACTATGCATTCAGTTCCTTCTAATCTTCATCATAAGGTTAGGTTTATTTATAAAAATGTTATGTATACACTACATGCGGATGATGCGCTGAATCCTTGCCTAAATGTGGAATATGCTAAGGTTTCTGAACCTATACAACCAAGTAAGGAACCTAAGAAACCACCTGAAGTTAAAAAAAATTAAAACTCCATCTTCTTATTTTACCGGAGATGATTGGGGAACATTGGACTTTAATCCTTCTTTTATGGGAGAATATAAAGTTTCTGATTTAGAATTTATGAAACTACAATGTAGGTTTGAAAAACAAGTTTTTACTCCTTCCCGACTTTCTAAGGAATTAAAAAGTAACTTTGTTTCTACTTCACTTGAAGAAACAATTAAGACAATAAAACCATATTGCTATGACATTGTGACATATGTTGCTCCTTTGACTCAATCTGATATGGCTGATGGATATGGGTCTGGTTATCATCTACTCAAGAAATTAGGATTCAATGGGAAAGGATGTGGTAAATATGAACAAGGCATACAAGTGCCCTTGGACAACGAAGTTTATGATTATACTTATGCGTTAGGGTTTAATCCTTATAAACAACCATAATCTTTTCCTCTTAATGTCAATCACATTTGTGGTGGACATTTGAAGTTGGTTAATCTACTTCTCCTCGGCATGGATCAAAAACCTAGTTTAGATATTTTTCCTGAGGATGAAACCCTAGTAGATTTGTTAGGGGCTTATCAGGATCTACCTATGTTTCATGATAAAAGAAGAAAGCCCTATTGTCTAAATAATGAAGCCTATTTTGGAGAACATGTTGAACAAGATATTTGTCCTTTTCCAATGGATTCTCCCATGCAAAGTAATTTGTTAATAACTGAGACTATTGAAGTTCAAGTGGATGTGAATGACTCTGAAAAAATAATCAAATTTGGGAAATATTTGTGAAGACATTATGTTTTGTCATTATTATATGGAAGGAAAAACATGATAAACACCATCAGTTTATACTACACCAAAAGATAGGGCACAACACTACCCAACACCAAGGTTACTGATACTGCTAAGTACAAAGCATCCTGATAAACACTATTCAATGTTACCTGATGACAAAAAGGATAAAGGAACCCGATGAGTAACCAACAGTGCAACCTAGTGATATAGTCAAGAGTGGAACCCGATAAATGAAGGGAACCTGATAATTAGTTCAAAGAAGGAACACTGACAGACTTTCAATTCATACCGACGATCAAGAACCGAGAGTCAGTTACATCCCACAAAAAGTGGATCTGACTTTCCATGTTAGATAAATCAATGAAGTTTTATATTTAGCTTCTTGATTTGTTTTAAATCCATTACATGAGGAAAAAAAAATGTATTTATTATTGTTTTTATTAGTTTAACTAATTTAAAACATGCAAACTAAAGGATCAAGGTCAAGTTGTATACCTTGGATCTAGAGTTAACATTGTAATGCATGAATCTAAAATAGGTCAATTAACTTGTATAAATAGATGCTCAATACATTATGAACATGTTGTTCAATGATGATTGTAGCCACTGAGAGAATCTAAGGATCAGACAAGAGAATTCATGCAGCAGCACTGACAAAGATCAAATCAGTTTTCAAGAACAGAACAAAGGCTAGCGACGAGAAAGAAAAGGTATTAATCAATCACTATAGGTGATATTCATATACTATGAGCTTTAATATATCTTTAATCAGAAATTATAGATTGCATATAGTTAGGTCAAACATATTGTAAACATTCTAACAAGTGGGGTACACTTAAGAAATCCTTTCAAGGAAGGTGGACTTAACAATCCTATTGTAAATCTCTTAACCGAGAGCACACTACATTAGTTTTACTAAAGCTCTTAACAGAGTAGATCCTAACAGGTCTCCACATTAATACTCCTAACATGGTAGATCATTAGAAGTTATCAAATTGTAAGCCTTAACTGGCTCCCTTCCATTTTGCAGATAATGAATTTTTTTGGGTGCCATCCCCACCATAATATTTACTTCCTAACAGGAGTTTTCTGTGATTTCATATCTTGTGTTATGTGTCTATTACTTTCATGAATGTTTCTATGAATGTTGCATACAATTAAGTTTATGAATTAATACTACATGCATAAGAAAGAACATCATATATGGTTGGTAATACCGTAAAGTTTGAATAATAATGATGAAAGGTGAAAAGTGTTAAAAATTTTAGAGGTACTGATTCACCCCTCCCTCTCAGTACTACTTCTCAATAATCCCAACAATTGGTATTAGAGCTAAGTCTCTTCTTGGAAAGCTTAAAGGCTTAAGAGAAAAGATCATACAATGAAAAAGTACAAACTTGATAAAAATATTGAGAATAAAAAGATTGAAATTCATATGTTCTATGAATAGTATAAAGAAGCTAGAATCGGTATGAGACAACTGCTGGATGAAAGAAAGAATATGGCTTCTTTCTATAATGAGACATATTATCTAGAGGAAGAGATTCCAAATTTATTTGAGTCTTCAGGATCAAATACAAGAAAGGCATCAGATACATCAAAAGAAAACATCACGATCCTAACTAAAATCAATTTCCATCTGGCTGGATAAGTCAAATCTATGCAAATCAGTCAAGAGACATAGATGGTAAGAATGATTGATGTCATGAACAATGCAAGGCAAGCTGAAAAAGAAAGAAACCTAGTTATTGATGATAGAAGAAAGATCATAGACAAGCTACAAGAAAAGGAGTCTATGATACAAAGACTTACAGAGCACCACCATGAGGTTACAAATTAGATTATTCTTATGAGTCAAGAAGCAAACAGAATGAATGTGGAACTCATTGAAAAAATACAGATTATCAGTGAACTAAGAGAAGAAAATGAAAAACTAAAGCATGAGGCTAGAATTCAACAACAACATAATGATATGATTAAGAGAGCTTAAGAGAGTACAAAAAGGATGGATAAATTCTTGAATGCACAGAGAAGACCCAACACCAACACTGGACTAGGGTACACTGAAGATGGAGAGTCATCAAATGAAGCTAATCCAAATGATGCCTACACCGATCCTAGAACAAGGAAGCTAACATGAAATCATTGTGGAAAGAAAGGCCACACCTCAAATGTTTGCAGGAGAAAAGAAAAAGGTATTCCTAAATCCACATTTACATTCATAGGACATTGTTATAATTGCAGCAAGAAAGGACATAAAGTACATGAATGTAAATCAAAGGTGAAAGAACCAAAGAAGGAAGCCTATATGGACAAGTATTATCCCACCTGAAAAATGCATGGGCACACATCTCTTGAATGCAAGAAGAATAAAATTGAAGCATGAAAACCCAAAAATGAAGAAAATGCATATAAACTGAGAAGAGTCGGTAATTCATATGTTTGGGACTACAATACATGGATAAAATGCACAACATGTGGTAGATATGGTCACATTGCTGCAAACTACATTAGAACATGGAACAAAAGGTCTAGAGGCTGGACCAACCCTGGAATGGCATGTTTACACTATCGTAAGGTTGGACATCTAAAGAAGGACTGCAAAGACCGAATAATAGAAACCACCACTTTTGCAAATGGTAATACCATTGAAGACATCAAGAAAATGAGAAAGAAAATGTGGAGGAAAGCTTCAATCATTGAGGAAGCTGGACAAAGCAATGCAGTAGGTGACACCTCATCCCATGGATTTGGTGACATCACCAACCCTGCCTAAAGGTGAACAAGTAAGTATGGAACTGCACTACACCAAGTCATATTTTGCATCAATTCCATTATACAAATTGATAGATAGTCAAAATCTACATGAATAAAGATGCATATTATGTTACTTGTTACAATTTTGACAAAACAACCCCTTCGGTAAACAAATACTGAAAATCATCAGTGAACATAAAAGGATGAGTTGTTTACACTTGTTGAGAATTTTCGGTCAACACATAAAAATGCTAAGTCACTGATGTAACTTGACACCCGTCGGTAAGGAAGCAAAGTCACAAAGTTGTCTTGACACAACATTGAGATCCGTCGGTAAAAGAAACAATCTTAACAGACATCCCAAGCATCCTGTTAATACCGAGAATTTTATTTAAGAGTCTTCTCGAAGAACTCTGTCTTCATGACTTGACGAGTTGTTGAGCATTTATGACAGACTTAGGGCAAAATTCTATAAATAATCGATGGAAGAACTTCATTCTTCACACACAATTTAAGAAAATAGAGCAGAGAAAAATTAGAGAGAAAAGAGAACATTTAGCAAAGTGACCTCAACTCGATCCAATGCACTCCAAACCATTCATTCACAAGCTACACGGATTGAAGTAAGTACCAAGCGCACCGAAGAACTCTGTTATTATTTTCAGAAAAGCCTTAAATTTGAAACACAATGGAAACCACTTCAAGAATAGTAAAATTTAAGAGCGATAAGAAGAATGTCGTTAAGTTGATAAAGAATAGCACTTGTGTGGAACCTAAGTACAAGATATGCCCAGAGATTGCATCACAACCCAATGATTCTAGCACATTTTTAAAAATTCCACCTAGGGTTTTTTTGATAGAAGACGCTAGGTCCTATATTCAATGTAAGATCACTAAGATTGGTGATCTAGAGATAGATCAGGATTACAAGAAGTTGTGTGATGAATAAGGGAACCTGAAGGAAGAACACAAACACTTACAGGTAAAAGGAATAACAAATTCCCTATATTTCTTGAGGGTTTTCAAAACCAATTGGATTAGCTTGGTACTTAGCAGAATGCACGACTAGAAGTTGAAAAAATCACCAATGTTGTGTGGGATAATAGAGGCCTTAAGGTGAACACCATCACCGATGAGGAACTGAGGTTCAGTGCATGTGTGATAGGTTACAAAATATTCCAAGCTAGCAGGATAAACAACATAGCATCAACAGCAGTAAGCATAGCTTACAAGATTGTCATAAAGTGAATACAGATGGATCTATGTGAGATCCTGCTAAAGCAACTTGATGAGAATATGACAACAATCAGGTCAGCCAAGACAAAAACATGTAATTTTGGTTCACTTATAATGTGTATATTTTTTTATTTTCAAGAACACTTTCCTTCAGTTGGCAAAGTGAAGTGGGACACTACCAAGCTAGTCACATTGTAGATTAGTGACCTTATCAAGTCACTAGGTGAAAATTTTGATTTAGTAGTGACTAAATACTTCCTTGACTTCAAGGAAAAGATGATGGAAAGAGTAAGGATCCATGAACAATTAATTGAAAAGTATAGGGATGAAATATGTTTTATGGTGGATACAGATTTTACTCACATTAAACTAGTTGTACCAAGGATAGCTTGGTTACCACCTCTTGACTATGAGATTAACATAGATCAAGAAACAAATACAATTGATGCATTGATGAATTAACCACTTGACAGTAAGCAACCAAGATTTGGGACATATGAAGAGGCCAAGTCCAAGATAAAAATAGGCCTAGTAATAAAGAAGACTGTCAACAAGAAAAACAAGATGGTGAAGAATCTTGAAAAGATGTTGTCAGTCAATGAGGAGGAGAAAGAACAAACAAAGGAAACCAAGGAAAAGGGTGACATCGGTGAAGAGAAAGATGAGAAAGAATCAGATTCTGGGGCCACTAAGTCTGAGGTGTCTCCACCTCCAACCAAGAAACCAAGGACCACAACAGCTCAGAGGACAAGAAGCCAAACTCTAAAAGATACTACACCTCTTAAGAAAGGTCAAGTGAGGACCTATAAGAGGAAGCAACAAACAAATAAGGAAAAACCTACCGAAAGGAGGAAAAGATGGTTAGAACCAAGGCCGACATTGAAGATTCAAAATAGGATGAGCCTGGTGTAGATAATAAAAGCTTAGCCCCTAGAACAATGGATGAAATTGCTGATTCAATTGCTACAACTGGTACCATGACCGATAGAAAAATTAGACAATGGGAAAAACTAGAGCCAGAGGACCAACATAAAATACAAGATGCAATAATTAGGGCTATGGTCAAGTTCAAATATGTACCAGTTGAGTTTGTTGAAAAAATACCCAAAGAAATGGGTGACATAATTTCACAACAATGGTCTTATGCTTTGCACACAAAAAAGGAAGCAAGGGAGAGGGTACTTGTCACACTCATGCCTCTCGAATCCAAAATGTAAGAGATAAAAGAAATAATGAAAAAGCATTCCAATAAATTTGTGGCAAAGATAAGAGCTTACAAGGTGCTACAAGATAAATTTATAGAGCTAGACAGCATGACAGATGCTAAATGGAGACAAATTCTTCATCTACTTATAGAATCAACAAGTTGTGAGAATCCATTACTTCTCACCGAATCACCTCACATAGAGAAGAAGAAAGATAAAGCAAGTCCTAAGAAAATTGCTTTGGATAATGTGGAGAATAATGAGCCCATTGAATTAGATAAAGTCATGGATGATCTTGACATTCAAGACATCACTCACTATGATTCTGATAAAGATCCACAGAAACAAGATGATGCCATATTCATATCTCTTAAGGATCAAAACAAGAAACAATAATTGGAGACACGAGGAAATAAGGACATGGATGTTGATGATGAGATATGGCCAGACACTTCCATCATTGACATAATAGGACTGAACCCTATAGATCAAATACAAAAAGATGAAGATGTCACTGCTCAACAAGCTCAAACTGATGAGTAGGACACAAATCTAGATGTAGCACAGGCTAACACACAAAATAATATTCCAGTATTGATGAAGGCCATCAATCTGCTAGAAGGAAATGAAGAATCTGCAGAAGATACAAGCATACATAAAGACAAGGGTGATGCAAAGACAAAGGATACCACAGATGAATCAAAGGATACAACTGCAGATCAAGCTACAACCGATGATCAACAAGAAAAGTATACTGATCAAAATAAAGAAGGAGAAAATCAAGTAGAGTAGTAAAAGTAGAAGGAGAAGAGTGAAGAAGAAAATTTAGATGATTCTCAAAAGAAAATAGAAGAGAAATATGCTGAAACACCCAAGGTTGGTGAAGAGACATCTTCACCTAATCGACGGGTGAACCCCAAGTAGAAGGCACAAGAGGTTTCATCTACAAATCCTTCACCAAGCACCTCAGAGAAAAAAAATGAACTTGCAATGGTAGTTCATACATCTGCCTCTACTCAAATCTCAAGGAAGAAGAAGAGAAAGAACAAGAATCCAGTTACTCTGGATGAAATAATTGAGATTCCAGTATGTGATCCTAGAACATTGGATCCTATTGAGTTGACAAAGTATGCAAGACTTTGTGAAAGGAAAGCTATGTAGGATAAGTTGAGAAAAGACACAAAAGAAGCAAAGGTACTTGAAGTTGCAAAAGGAATACTCCAGAAAATGTACCTAATATAGATGTTGATCAAATATCCCCCATGCTTGATCAATAAGTGGTTCTCACCGAAGCTATCACATCTCAAAACATAGATGCTGAAAAGGCTATGGAAGCTAGACTTGAAAAGAAGTATGAATTCAAGTTAGAAGAGAAGATAAGCCAAGAAGTGGCACTACAAAAGGTAAAGCTATCTAAACTAGTAAGCACAGTAGACCCAATAATTTGAGAAGCTATAGCCTTAATTCAAAATTTGTGCATGTTAGATCAACTCACAAAGGAGTATACCGATAAGATAGCATAGATTGATATTGATCTTCAAGCTAGTGCACAAAATCTCACAAACAGTGAAGAGGAAATCAAATTACATAATTAATAGCTCAAGACAGCTAGGAAGTAGAGACAAGATATACAGATTGTAGAAACCAAGTTCACAGATGAGGTGAATGAGATTCAAGCTCAACTCTTACCTACTCTCACATTACTGCAACAACATATGATAGAGGCAAGAACACTCATTGCCACCCCAGAAATGTCTGTTCTAGGCAGCATTTATCATATGCATGTTAGGATTGAGCTAGAACACATGGCATTAGAACTCCTCAATGAAAAATGGGAGAAAATGATCGAAGATATCAATAACACTCACTCCCACATTCTTGACACTCTGTAAGTTACACATTTTTTCACATTTCTTGATAGCTTATAAGTTGTACATTTTTGTCATGATTATCAAAAAAGGGGGAAATGATATGTATAGTCAATCAGTAAAAGGGGGAAATGAAAGGAGGAAATGATATGTACATTCATTCATTTGAAAGAGGAAAGAACAAAAAGGGGAATGTATAGTACAAAAGGAAAGTATACATGTACATATACTTATACTATACTGATGCATACAGTTAGGGGGATTCATACAATAACAAGGATATATACACGGTGTACATACTAAACACTTTAGTATTATGCACATATCAGTTTTTGATACTAATGTGAAAGGGAGAGATTGAGGAAATTATATTTTTTCATTAGTATATGCAAGGAAAAACATGATAAACACCATCAGTTTATGCTGCACCGAAAGACAAGGCACAACACTACAAGATGCCAAGGTTACTCATACTGCTAAGTACAAAGCATCCCGACAAACACTATTCGGTGTTACCCGATGAAAAAAAGGACAAAGGAACCCAATGAGTAACCAACAGTGCAACCCAAAAATATAGTCAAGAGTGAAACCCGATAGATGAAGGGAACTCGACAATCAGTTCAAAGAAGGAACACTGACAGACTTTTAGTTCACACTAAAAATCAAGTACCGACAGTCAGTTACATCCCCCAAAAAGTGGATCTGACTTTCCATGTTAGATAAATCACTAAAGTTTTATATTTAGCTTCTTGAATAATTTTAAATCCATTACATGAGGAAAAAGCAATGTATTTATTGTTTTTTTTATCAGTTTAACTGATTTAAAAGATGCAAACTAAAGGATCAAGGTCAAGTTGTATACCTTGGATCTAGAGTTAACATTGTAATGCGTGATTCTAAAATAGGTCAATTAACTTGTATAAATATATGCTCAATCAATTGTGAAAATGTTGTTCAATGATGATTGTAGCCACTAAGAGCATCTAAGGATCAGACAAGAGAATTAATGCAGTAGCACAGACAAAGATCAAATCAGTTTTCAAGAACAGAACAAAGGCTACCAATGAGGAGGAAAAGGTATTAATCAATCACTATAAGTGATATTCATACACTGTGAGATTTAATGAATCTATAATCAGAAATTATAGTTTGCATACAGTCAGGTAAAACATATTGTACACATTCTAACAAGTGGGGTACACTTAAGAAATCCTTTCAAGGAAGGTGGACTTAACAGTCCTACTGTAAATGTCTTAACCAAGTGCACACTACATCAGTGTTGCTAAAGCTCTTAATAGAGTAGATCCTAACAGGTCTCCACATTAATAATCCTAACAGGGTAGATCATTAGAAGTGATCAAATTGTAAGCCTTAACTGCCTCCCTTCCATTCTGCAGATAGTGAAGTTTTGTGGGTGCCATCCCCACCGCAGTTTTTACTTCCAATAGGAGTTTTTTGTGATATCATTTATTGTGTTATGTGTCTATTAATTTCATGAATGTTTCTATGAATGGTGCATACAATTAAGTTTATGAATTAATACTACATGATTAAGAAAGAACATCAGATTTGCTCAGTAATATAGTAAAGTTTAATTATTAATGATGAAAGGTGAAAAGTGTTAACAGTTTTAGAGTTACTGATTCACCGCTCCCCTCTTAGTACTACTTCCCAATAACCCTAATAGTTTGAATCAAAATGAACATGATCAATTGGTTTCCGTAATGCAAGAGCATCCTGGATGTAAGGGCAATCTTGCATCACCCAAAAATATGTGTTTTTCTATTCAATAAGGGCTATTTTGTGCAAAGCTGCTATTTTGGAAACTTACTATTTTTAGTAAGTTGGTCGTTTGAAGTTAGAATGTTCTAATTTTCCAGGTGAAGGTTCATCTTAGTCATATAAGAATGCCAGTTGAATTTCATTGCCAGATCATCTGTATTGGCGAAGTTATTAAGGATTTACTGTTGAGATTTTAGGGTGCAAAACCTTTGAGCTCAATTTTTAGGACCTTAGAGGCTTCAGATCGAGGTTGAACCCCTAGCTGATTGGTGCTTTGCAAGTTAGGCACTGTAGCTCGCGATCTCCCCTTTCTGGAAAGTGGTTATAATAGCCAATCGGAGCTACAGTTCAAAATTTATGGCTTCCGGAAGTTGGGCTACCTAATCTCATGTTTTGTAAATATTTAAAGCCGACCCTTTTGTAATAAAAGTGAAAAAATAATTAAATGCTAAGGGTAGTCGGCCTTAATGGCT
>MU226451.1:994318-1009006 GCA_018584345.1 Thuja plicata
TATATATATATATATCTTCTTTCTTAACTAAGTCGGTTCTCTTAACAAAATATTACATAGTCGTCTCTCAATACAAAATACATTTAATAAAAAAAATATCAAATGCAAATTTGACACTCTTACATAATCAAAGTGTAGGTTATCAAAAACCATAATCTAACTCTGATTTCCTGGAGTCCATTCATACTCTCTAAATCATCGCATTTGTCCAACTATTTTGTATCACTATTTTGTTGTTGTTTGTCTGTCTTCAAATCTCTCTAACTCACTGTAAAATTTACAAAAACAAAATCAATCTTAGGCGGAGGTCACATATACCTCATACTATCTTTCTCTAAGCTCTCTTTCCCTAATTCATTGATCTCGATTTTTGATACCCAAAATACCTCTATAACTTTGTTTCTGTACTTAGTCAATTTTAGAGTCATCAAAACTCAACTTCATAGGAATCGGTCTTTAACCCAGATGTGTTGCCATAAATGAAAACCAAAAAGTGAATCTCACCATGAAAAATAGATCACTTGCCAACAATCTCTCCCTTTGGAATTAATGGAAACACTTAACAAATAAATGACTAAATGTTCCAACAAAACTGTCTCTCCTTTCTCTATTTTGTTTTTCTTTTCTTCCCTATACGTTTTTCTTGTCTATCATTTTTCTATTATTTTTCTTCTCTTCTCCCCCTTTGACAACAATGACAAAGGTGCATACAAAGTAATAAAATCAGCACTTGCTCACCAGTTTCAGAACATCTTGAAAGGAATGTTCCAAGATCTTCACTTTTGTACCCCATGACTTCAGTAATAGTTGACTAACATGAATTAGTCCATTCAATGCAAATGATGTGTTCTCTACTTCTTTCAAATCTTTAGGCATAGAGTTATTCAATGCATCTTTTGTCTTCTCCAATTTTGATAGGTGTGCTTCAATTATGAATAGCTTAGGAGTGATAAAACTCTTTAGCAAATTGAATCTAGTCAGTACTCTCCCTTTCTCATTATCCAGTATATCCAGTTTTTCCAATATTCTTGTTACTTCCTTGTCTAATTCTATTATAGATTGTGAAGAGGTCTCACAACTATCCATCATATTATGCAAAGTTTCCCTTTCCTTTGCAATGATGTCTTCAATATTCTGAACATGCCTAATAGGATTCATGCAGTAGTTGAATAGTTTTCTTCCATGTCCAATGCAACTCTTAGAATTTGCAGTAGTGGTCTTCAAAATTCTCAAGTCCCAATAGATGGACTTGCAAAATTTGAATAGCTTCTTCTCAGAGTAGTTATTTTCTACCTTCTCCTCTGCAATCTTTATCAAACTCTCATAATAGCCATCAAATTCATCAAGTGTTATCTTCAGGTTTTCAATTTCATCTCTATGCTAGAAAATAATAGGTACTGGAAGCAATTTGTTCACAGTATCAATTTCTCTGGTTATTACCTTAGCCTTTTTGTCACCTTTTTTTTATACTCTCCTTGGCTTTAGTGAGTGCAGTAAAAGCCAATTTTACTAGCTCATCTTCATCCATGCAATCAACATCAACATCTATTGTATTTTATTTTCTTGCCAACAATGAAGTAGAAGATGTGATTACCTCAATTTTACTTTCATATTTTTCTTCATGTTCTTTCTGTCCTTCATCCTGCATTGTTTCACTTTGTTCTTTCTTCTTCTCTTCTTCCTCTTTCTCCTCTACTTCCTCAACAATTGTGTTGTCCATATTTTCTACAAATGGGTCCTTCTCATCATTAGAGGTGTTAAGTGCTATAGGTACACTAGAAACATAGAAATTTGGTTGTGTATTAACTTTTTTCTTCTCAGCACTTGCCTCAATTAGTTTTCAACTCTCTCCCATTCCTAAGTTTGTAAGAAAAGTAGTTTTAGGAAGTGGAGTCTCCTCAAGAGTAGGATTCATCAATATTTTCCACGGTGCTTTTTGTGTCTCCTCATTGATTTCATCATATCTTCTTGCCATGATTTTCAATATTCTGATCTTAGTTCTCAGCAAAGGTTTCAATTATTTAAGTATTTTGTCCCTTTCTTGCAAAGATATCATAGGTAGCATGTTGTCAATTTCCTGATTTCTTATTGTTTCATCTTCTATCTTTGCTAACTATTTTCTAGTCTCCAATCTCCCATAAAAGTCTTCAAGTACACTTACTTCAATTTCCAATAGAGTGTTTTTGAAAACAAGTAGATGTTTAACCACAATATCTTCAATCTTAAGTTTATCTGTCTCACCATACCTGTCATAGTATATGTTTATTGTAACTATCTTACCCTGCTCAATAGCTCTCTTCTAAATCATCTTCAAGTCAGGCTTCCATATGTGCTTCTCAGTTTTATTTTTCTTCTCTTCTCTCACAGTGCTCTTCCCTTTAAGTGGTGAATGTTGTCTGCTAGATCTAGTCTTTACTCTAGGAGTAATCTTTTTAGCTTGTAATGTCTTATGTGATGGAGGAGGTGGACTATCTACTATCACTACTTCAGGAGTGGGAAGGGATGTAGTACTAACACTTTCCAATCCAGAAGATAACTTTGCCATTTTCTATTTCACTTCTTTCAATTCATCTTCTATCACTCCTGCCTTAATGCCACATTCATGCACAAGGTTGTCAACTTTCCTTTTCCTTAGAAATATGGTATGTTCCTCTCTCACCTTAGTAGATTTCTCCTCATAAGTTCCCCATATTTCCTCAGTTGTATCAATTTCAGATGCAATAACATGTTCAACTTGCATAGTAAGTACTTCTAAACTTACCTCATATCCCATAGGATAACACCATTTCATCCTTGGTGTTACTGCCTCAAAACATACACAATTAGTTTCAACCATGAAATAGATTGTATCCTTCTATTTCTCAACTATGTCATCAGATATTATATATCTATTTTTCATCTGTCTCTGAAGGATTTTGATCATTCCAAATAGTTCACCATCAACCCATGTTCTATTTTGTCTTATGTAACTCTGTGTAATTTGAATACTAGTAGGTATCCCTGATTTCCAAGCACTAGGGTGTGTTCCTAAAAATTTGTTTTCAATGTGGATAAACATATGTACCAATAGTGAGCCAAATATAAAGGTCTTCAATCTATCTTTCTTTACCAGCTTCACATTTTCAAGAAATTGTTGTGCCAACACTTCACATAGGTCAATTTATATTTTCTTTTACCATTCTCCATGCCATCATGATAACTCCTGTGGATAATGAATTAGGTCTGCTGATGTATTAGCATTTATAGCCAAGTATCATAGAAATTAGTATCACATCTTGTTGAAAGATGTCATTCACAGTCATTGCTCACCTATCCCATTTGGAGTGTGTTAGGAATTTGACTTGCTTCTTCACATGCTTCTCTACAATAGGAATGATTCCTGTATTGTCCAATCTAGTAATCTCATGAATTAAATCACTGCAAATCTTCACAGGTTGTTCACCTATCTAAATCAATTGATCATGTACCCTACTCAATAATATCTTAAACCATTCTTCTTCATCAAATTCACACAAATCCATATTTTCATAATACTCAACTGATCAATGTGTTTGTATTCATCTCTCATAATTCCTTTATTAGTAAAATACTCCATCTTAGTATATATCTCATCAGTTCCCAGTATATCATACTTACAATTAATGTAAGCCCTAATATCTTCTATGTGTAGAACTCTGTAGGGTGTCCAAGAAAATGCTCCTGGTCTTCTTCATGAGACTTGAACATATTTTTCTTAAAATTATACCTAGGTCAATCTGCAACATCATAAATAACAAGTGCATCCATATCTAGATGATGTAAATACCTCTTTCACGCTAAATTGTGAGTTTCCACTTCAATCGATCACGTAGGGAAAATATAGGATAGACTGTATCTCTCTGCTCTTTGATCTCCTTAGGTCGCTCTTCATCAAATGGTGAAGAAATAGATCTTCATATGGTGCTATATACAATGTTCAAGTTATAAAAGTTCACTTTACCCAATACTTTCCAGTCAGCTGTAGATCTCATGATCAAAATATATGCATTGTCTGATGTTGCACTCTTAACTATATACTCCATGATGTCGACCATGTTCATACCTAAGCTCGCATGAGCTCAATCCACAAGTTTTAGGGTGGGATATATTCTGATGTCTTTATCTAATTCTCCCCCTAAGTCCATGATCGGCCAATTAGATCAATTCTTTTTACTACCATTAGACGAAGATCCAGTAGCATCGATTGTCTCTTCCTGAACCACTGTCTCATTTGTTTCTTTGATCTTTGATATCTTACCACTATTTTTATCTTTTTCTTTCTTAAAAAAACTATCAAAATCATTCTTGATATCTACAACACTTTTACCAATCTCACTTCCGTTCTTAAGTGTATTCATAGGAGGTGGTACTCTTTTGTTGTTTTCTCCGTTATACCTACAAAAAATTTCTATATGACCTGGATTATTGCATTTGTAACATTTAGGAGGTCTTCTTTCCTAATTTACTTGCATCTTATAGTACTTTTCAATGTGTCCAATGTTACTACATTTGTAGCATGTAGGTTTCACTGTAGGTTCTCTTCCATTGTCTTGTCTATATCTAGATTGATTAGGTTTCTTGCATTCTGATTCTTTTCCCATATCCATTACAATTAAAACAATAGCCAGAAAAGGTCTTAAAAGGGGTATTACCTCTACAGTCTCTTTTCATGTGTCCAAAATTGTTACAACCAAAGCATCTACCTCTGAAAGGTCTGATCTTCTCTCTAGGTTCTTCAATAGTAAGTTTTTCAGCATCAATCTTTGCATCAGATTTGTCTTCTTGATTCTTTGAGAATTCAGCTTCATTGAAGCCAATACCAGTCATATCACCTTTAGGTTTCTTTCTATCTCTTTGTTCATCGATCAAATAACTACTGGTGTGAAGTTTCTCAATGTGTTTATTTTCCTCAGCAAGTTCACCTTTTATAATCTGATTGTATTTCTCTAGTTCTAGATACTTGTTCTTGTAGTTGTTAGCCTCATTCTTCATTTGTTCTAATGCACTATTCAAGGTTTGTGTAGTCTTCTTCTTAGAATCCTTTTGTAATTGTATATCTTTATTCATAGCTTCATTCTCAAGTTTAAAAGTTTCATTTTCTTCTACAAGTTGCTTCATCTAATCTGAATTGTCTTTGTCTGAATCTTCTTTTATCTAAACCAAAAGATCATGTCTCTGACTTTTGGAAAGTTCGAGTTATTCTTAGAGTTTCTTTACAAATTTATCATCTCTTCACATGTTGAATCTTAATTCTCCATTCTCTTCTTTTGCTTTGTCAATGTCTTCTAGTGCAGCATCAAAGTTTTCTTGCAAATTGTCCAAATCCATTCTGATCTCCCTTAAGTTGTTAGACTTTCTCTCCAAGGGCCAAAAGCTCTATTACCAATTGTTAGGATTAGGTAATACTGAGAGGGGGGGGGGGGGTGAATTAGTATTACAACACTTTTTAAAAAATTTCAACCAATTAAGAATTAACTATATGCTTGCAGAAATGAAAAGAACATAAGCAAATAATACAGTACTCATAACATCATAATTTTTTGTCGAGGAAACCCTGGCCAAGGGAAAACCTCGATGGGGATGGTACCCACAAGCATGCACTAAAGTATAGTGTCCATGTTAGGAGACCTAGCCCTATTAGGAGCTAAATATTACATAGTAAAATTCCTTGTTAGAGGAATAAAAACCCTATTAAAGGTATACAACACCCTGTTAGGGGCCAACTGAGCTTACAGCTCTTACAAAGTAATTCTCTTACAAAATGTTCTTAGTAATGAACAAAAAAAGTATCTCTAATGCTTAAATAGTTCATGTCATAGCTCATTAATGATCTCTATGATCCTCTACTTTGCAATTCTCATATCATCCATCTAGTCATCTCACATACATCCATATATTCCCTCAACAAAAATTTCTCCATACATATATCTTATTTCTTAACTAAGTCGGCTCTCTTAACCAAATATTACATAGTCGACTCTCAATACAAAAAAAATTTAATAAAAAAAATATCAAATGAAAAATTATCACTCTTACATAATCAAAGTGTAGGTTATCAACAACCATAATCAAACTCCGATTTCCTGGAGTCCAATTCATACTCTCTAAATCATCGCATCTGTCCAAATGTTTTGTATCATTGTTCTGTTATTTTCTGTCTGTCTTCAAATCTCTCTAACTTGCTGTAAACTTTACAAAAAAAAAAATGATCTTAGGTGGAGGTCACATATACCTCATAATATCTTCCTCTAAGCTCACTTTCCCTAATTCATCGATCTCAATCTTTGATACCCAAAATACCTCTATAACTTTGCTTCTGTACTTAGTCAATTTCAGAGTCATCAAAACTAAACTTCATAGGAATCGATCTGTAACCCAAATGTGTTTCCATAAATGACAACCAAAAAGTGAATCTCACCATGCAAAATAAATCACTTGCCAACAAAGACCACATTTATAACACCTTGCGGAACATTTTTTTGAGTCATGATGCCCTTTGGATTAAGAAATGTGGGAGCAACTTATTAGTGCGCTATGACTTTAATTTTTCATGATTACATTCATAAGATTCTAGAAGATTATGTGGATGATATCTTGGAAAAATCTATACAAAGAGAGGATCATGTTTTTATTTTACAACCAATATTTGAAATAATTAGGAGTTATAATATGAGATTGAATCCTAAGAAATGTGCCTTTGGAGTTGATTCTCGTAAATTATTAGGATTTATAATCTCTAAGTGAGGCATAGAGATTGATGCTAAAAAGATTGATGCTATTGTTAACATGCCTCCTCCTAAAAATATTTCTCAATTACGTAGTTTACAAGGAAAAATACAAGCCATTCGTCGCTTTGTTTCTAACTTGGCCGATAGAACTGTTCCTTTCACTTCCTTTCTTAGAAAAGATACCATTTTTTCTTAGAATAAGGAATGTAAACAATCCTTTGAGAAATTTAAGGAGTATGTTTCCAATCCTCCTATTTTTCAACCTACTCAATTTAATAAACCCTTTTATCTATATACTTCTGTTACTCTGAATTCCATGAGTGCATTGTTGGCTCAACATGATAGTGAAGGTAAGGAAAGACCGGTGTACTACATTAGTCAAACTTTACTTGATTATGAAACGAGATATACCAACTTGGAGATAATTCTTGGATTTAGTTTATGCTTTTCAAAAACTCAGGCATTCCATATTGAATGTTGAGGTTAATGTGATTGTTAAATCTGATCCTCTAAAACATCTTTTCTCAAAGACTGATCTCTTTGGCCGTTTAGCAAAGTGGGTGATGTTACTTACAGAATTAGATCTTAATTTCATTTCTCAAAAGTCAATTAAAGGACAAGCTTTAACTAATTATTAAGCTGAAGCTCCTTGTCCTCACTCTGATACAGGCATTACCTCAATAAAATTCCCTAATGAGAGCATTCTAGCTATTAAGAAAGAGGATGTTTGGGAATTATATTTTGATGGTTATAGATGTAATACAGGTTCTAGTCTTTGCATTATCTTGGTCCCTCCTACAAAGAAACCAATCCCTATGTCATATAAATTGACCTTCCGTTGTACTAAAAATATTGCGGTGTATGAAGCTCTTATAGCTAGCTTACGAGTAGGTTCATCCCTTCATATTAAAAACTTGGAAATCTATGGAGATTCACAATTGAATGTGGAATAGATCAAAGGATTTTATCAAACTAAGAATGATAAAATCACACAATATAGAGATTTGGCTCTTGATATTCTTTCACAATTCTCTTCTTATACGATTCAGACTTTACCTAGGAAAGATAATCGACATGTGTATGCCAGGCCAAGCATAGCTTCTTTGGTTTGTCTCAAGAATAATGCTGAAGACTTGAAATTTACTATAAATACTCTTAAACACCCTAAAATTTCTAATAAGGTTACTGCTAATTGTTTTAACTTGCATTTGGATAAATGGTATTCACATATCTTTCATTTTTTGAAAGATAGTACTTTTCCAGAATCAACAACAAGGAACATGTGTAATCATATTAGGAAGCTTGCAACACATTATATAATTTTGGGAGATACACTTTACAAATGCTCTTATAATGGTTCTCTATTAAGATGTGTTGGTAGAACTAAAATTCCAATAGCTTTAGCAAAAGCTCATTCTAGATCTTGTGCGGGACATTTTGGTGGGAATTCTTTACTCAATAAACTTCTTAGAATGGGATATTATTGGAAAACAATGGAACAAGATTATTTTACATTTGTTAAGAAGTGTTCTCAGTGTCACCAACATGGTAATTTAATTCATGCTCCTACTCATGAGCTTCGTAATCAAGTTGATCCATGGCCTTTTAGTATTTGGGGTTTTGATCTTATTGGAAAAATATCACTAGCTTCTTCTCAAGGACATACATACATCCTCACATCTACAGATTAATTTACAAAGTGGGTGGAAGCTATTCCTCTCTATTCTACTACTACGGATGTTATTTTTGATTTCATCCTTAATCATATTATAGCACGATTTGGTATTCCTTCAATGCTAGTTTTGGATAATGACACTTCTTTCAAGAATAAAGACATCACAAAATTCTTGGAGAAATATCATATTTAGCATAGATTTTATACTCCCTACTATCCTCAATCTAATGGTCAAGATGAAGCTTTGAATAAAGTTATTGAGCAAATCTTAAGGTAAATAGTTAATAAGCATGCGAAATATTGGCATACCCAGCTTACCTATGCTTTATGGGCTTACAAGAATAGTGTTCGTACTACCACAAGTACTTCTCCTTATAATCTTGTCTATGGTACTGATGCTATTATGCCCTTAGAATAATAAATACCTTCTTTGTGTGTTTTATTTCATGGGATAATCGACAAGGATACTTCTTGGGAACAATGATTACAGGAATTAGAAATGTTGGATGAACAAAGGATAAATGCTTTGGAACATGTAAAGGCTTATCATAAATCACTTCAAAAACAATATAATAATAAGGTGATTGAACGGTCATTTTTGGTGGGTGATTTAGTCTATTATGAAAATCAAAGGAGTTTGAATGCTTTACCTAGTGAAAAAGGGAAATTTAGCCCTAATTGGCTTGGACCTTTTGTAGTAATTGAGGACTTTTCTTTAGGAGCTTATAAGATTTCTGATATGAATAGTATCCCTCTTAAGGAACGTATTAATCTTATGCATCTCAAACATTATTATCCCTAGTACATCATTCTTTCTTTGTCTATTTATGTATTCCTTATAGAATAGTTATGTCTGTTTTATAGGTTATGTGATTTGAATACATTCATACATGATTTCTTTCTTTCTTTCTGTCAAGTTTTGTATTGGTGAAAAATACAATAATCAATCATAGAACTAAATGGGAAAAGAAAAAAAAATTCATATATAAACTTCGATGAGTTTGATACATATATGGCAGATGTGCCCTATCTATCAATCTCTATCTCTCTGTTTTGAGGGTCAATGGCTCCCAGATCTCTCTGATCTATGGTGTGAGGCTGAGGATCTCGGTATGGTAGTCCATGTCCATCTCCTCAATATGATCATCTCATAGTAACATTCATGGGATCTCTATGGGTCAGATATTAATTTATCTTCTCTCTCTCTGCATAACCTTAGTTCTCCCTGGACGCATGCAAAAACATCCACTTGTCTTCCAGGATCTCTCTATCCAATGAGGGACTCTCGCTCACTAGCTAGTAGTTGGTAGGATATACATGTATCCTTCATGACCTTAGATACAAAGCTCCTCCACTCCGCTATGCTAGCTGCAGGATTTAAACATATTTATCTTTTAGTACTTCATTATAAAAACATTCAGTTAAAATATCCAATTATAATGCATATTTCATACCTAGATCTCCCTCTTGAGTGTCACTAAAGGGTCTAGATGGTGGGGGCATGGAGTGACTTCTCTCTTCATGCTCTCTATGTCTAGGTCTTGACAGTGGTGTATTTGTATGAGTGTGGGGAGGTCATTGTGATCTCAGTGGTATAGCATAGACAACACACTCATCTACACCTATAGTATTTCCTAGGGGCATCTCCTCTACTCTTTCCCTTGCTCCATCTTCTTCTCTAAACTCTCCTCTCTCCTTCACTCTCTCCTCCTTCATAGGATCTCCCTTAGATATGGGCTCCTCCTTGCCTCTCTAATCCTCCTCCTCCTCCACTGGTATATCACTACCTTAGTGTGTCCTCTCTGAGAGACCTGGATCACCTGTTGGATAGTCATCAAGGAAGATGGGGTGGGTTTCCTGCAGACTCCAATATTTGATATGCTCTCTGCTAACACCTGAATATGATACATTGGGAGCTACCTCTATATCCTTGGTCTCATCTATCTCGCTATCTACAATATCTTCTACTATAGGTCGGCATATAGTGTCGAGTCTCTGATAGTATCTCGTTGGGTATACATACGGAGGTACTATTCTGGGGACCCCCTACATCAAACCAAACTATCTCATCACCATATCATCATAATATGGAATCACTGCATGACTAGTAGGACCCTCTTGTAGCTTGCACTACTGTGAGTGTCTCAACTAGTGTCAAGTATCTGGCCATTATGTCATTTGATAGTATGGTCTCCATATCACATCAATGCCTAGTATACAATCGAGGCATACCCTCCAAAAGAGGATATCCCCATATTGCTAGAAATCTACTAGTGGGTAGGCAAAGGATCTTAGTGTTCTTTCATCTACCATACTAGAAGACCCTGTGGTCTTGTACATGTGTAATTCTCAAACATCCAAACCTGTAGCAAGGTGCACATTGTAAGACTCTCCTGCTGGTATCTCACTAACTGACACAACTCATGCTAGAGATGGGCTAACATGTTGCGACCCCATGTGAAGACAGTCTTGTCACCCTCCATCCTATGTAGGAGATGAGTGAATGGTGCTAAAAATATTGTACCCTTTATGTTGGGTATTAAAACTAAAGAGAGTATACATAGCATTGCTTTTCATACCAAAGGTGTCAAGCCTACTAGTATGGCTGGTAGACTGATCTTATCTACCCGGGTCCTCATCTATGGTACTCATCCTAAAAAATACTCCCCATCTGAGAGGACCTCATTAGGACCCCACTCCACTCTTAGTCTGATAGGCTCACCTCAAACTGGAAGTCATAGGATCCTATGCACATCCTCCAGTGTGATCGTGATCTCTCATGAGGGAAGATGGAAGGAACAAGTATCCTCATCCCACCTCTTTGTAATGGCCAATATCATGGATCAATGGAACCTCACCTATGGTAGGACTGCTACCCAGTACACTCCCACATCTCTCAATATATGTATCTCATCCTGCTGTAGCTTGGACAAGTTCTCTGTGACAGTAAGAAATAGCCCTCTAAAGGGGTGCTCTCAGAGATGGACAAGATCTTGTCAGCACAAACATCATCATATCAATAATCTATCATCAGAAAACTATAATACTCACTTGACCAAGTCAAGGTTGACCTTTTTAGGTCAAGTTAGACCTTTTCAAGTTAAGATTGACCTTTTTTTGTCTGGTTCAAGCTTTTTGGGTCAGGGTCAACCTTATCCCTAGAAAGGATGAGACATTCCCAGTTATGGTTGACCTTAAAGGGTCAAGGTTGACATAATTGGGTCAAGGTCAACCTTTTTGGGTCAAGGTCGACCTTACCTATGAAAACATGAATTTTACAACCACAAATATCAAAACAAAGAACTTACATCATGAAGTGGTTGTCTGTTGGCTAGGCACTCTCTCAGGATCTCCATGTGGCTCGCTCAAAGGTCTTCTCTCTTTGGCATTCTACTTCTTTTCCAAAACTCTATAAATAGTAAGAATGAGAAGGTAAGTGTTTCTTTCTCTTATTTATAGCTACAAATTAGGGTTTTACTGGGGTTTGATTTGAATTTACTTAGGTTAAATTTGAATTTGCCTTCATATGCATTTAGATAGACATTCACTCTTTTCATCATAACCTGAGTTTGATAGCTCCATTTTTAGTGTCATCAAGTGGCATTGGAATCATGATTCAGATACCTAACCTCTTGAATTGTTTTAGGAAGGTTACGAATCTTTCTAATTGGTTTAGGAAAGGACTTTTCAATAAATTGCATATCCAGTGTATAGGTCTAACCTTATCACCCTGTTTCACCTTTCAAAATTAGTAAGCCAAAATAGGGGGCATAAGGGGATCTATGCACTTCTCAAATTCATCCTAGTAATTCTTAGTTTCTCTATGGATTTTCATTAACCTTATGTGCTACAGGTTGAGGGTACTAACAGTTTCTTGCAGGATCTCTATGTTGACAACTTGGCTATATTCTTTTTTATTTCTATGATGTTTTCTTACTTTAGCTTGCATATTCACGTAGTGTCATATCTAAGCTAAAGTGAGGGATAAATGTATGGCATAAAATGGAAGCACTTCCATTTTGGTAGGTTTAGCACCCTCATTTAGTATACTTGCATATTAGATTTGCATTTAGGATGCATCTACACTTGATTCTGCATTTCTAGGTAAAATTGGGTTACGATCCTATGGATTCTCCTTAATTCCCCTCTCAATGGCTTTATTTTTAGGTAGAACCTATGTAATATCTTTCCTAATATTCATCATACCTCCTCTATGGCCGTTGTTCCTCTCTACAACACTCTGGTGTGTTTTCTCACCTTCCTAGGTCCCCGACTGACCTAGGAATCTTGCAGATTTCTTAAGGTGAACTGCCTAGAAACTTAGTTCAGGGTTGAGGTTGATGTTGACCTAGGTCAGAATCAAGGTTGACCTTGACCTAGTTCAAGGTCAAGGTTGATTTTTTCCTCTATTGGGTGTTTATCCCCGCTTTCAGATCTGGAGCATATCGAGGTCCAAAACTTAAAAATAGGTCCTCAGGTCTGGGTACAGTAGTTTGTTCTTAGATATTCAAATTAATACATCCCCTCCTTGGTTGGTGATTTTAATTGGACCATAATTCAAGGAAAATTTTGAATTTGGGTCCCTTGCATTGCCCTAGGAGGTCTATATTGATATCTCTATATAAGCACTCTCGTTTGCCTTCATTTGGACATGATGAAATTACGATTATGACATGATGATGATGCAAGAATGCAAGAGGATGATATAGAAGGACAAGATGTGATGATTCCTTAATACATACTAGAATTTTTGTGGATAAGCTATTGTGGATCTTCATTGGAGCAAGAAAGAGTTCTTCCTTCCTTCCTTCTTCTTGTATCTACCATTATCAACATTCAAGCATTCAAAAGATACTATCATGGGGTAGCAACTAAGGATTGTGAGTTTGGTAGGAATACTTTATCCTTGGGGGCTTGGTATGCTTTCTTTATTATATTCAATTCTATGTATTTCTCTCTCATTTTCAATTCATGCTAGGGTTTCAATCTAGAGGATTAGATATTGGCATTATACATTAAAAGCTCTTTTTAAGAGCAACATACACATACATTCTATTATATTCGGCTATTCTTGGAGGTGAAAAACACCAAAACTGGTGTTGGACTAAGGCTAAACTCTATATAGCCACCCCAAAACACCCTTTTTTAAGATATCTATAGGCACTATTTTGGGAGTTATAGGTCAGAATAGGACATTCTAGGTCAGAATCAACATTCTGTTCTGGGTCAAAATTGACATTTTGTTCTGGGTCAGAATCAGAAATTCTGGGTCAGAATTAGAAATTTTGGGTCAAAGGTGACATTCATTTTTCTGTCAAAATCATAACTTAGTTAGATTCGAAAAAGATTTCTAGGTTTTCTTCATCTCTACATTTTTGTTCCACATTCAGTTGCAAATTTTCCAGAAAGTCAACACAGGTATCAGAAAAGTGGTATTTCTAGATCTACTATGATGTGAGTTATGTATTTTACTCCATTATTCTTTGCAAAAATTTATAGCTTTACATTCCTTATCAATAACAATTAAATTTAAATGGTTTAATATGGCATATGGTCTCTTTTATATGAAAATCCCCATTGTTAAAACCCTATTTAAAAGCCCAACCAATTTTGCCCTTTACAATAGAAAATAGACAGTCTAGTGAACTGTCTAATAGCAATTGTCTTTGCTTGGTTAGTTCCAATGAAGTACTCTTCTCATAAACTCTACTCTACATCAAGCAGTCAAACAAGCCTCGCATCTTTCACTTCTTTTTCCTTTTTCAATCTTTGTTCCACCTTTTCAAAAGAAAAGATCACTCATATATACCCTCTTACAATAATTCATTAGGTCGGCCAATTAATCTTTCCTAATATACAAATAATCAATCAAGTTAGCCAATTAAGGCTTTCCAATATCCAAATAATTATATAACCCCTTGCTAAGATACACACAATACCTATAACAAGTAAACATCAAATATAATCCATCACTTATACTTCCAGATCTATAATCTATGCTCATAATTCATTTTATGCGCTACATGTCTGAAGTCAGCCACCAAATAGTTTTTCTTCAGAGTACATGCCACAGCTTATGTCTCCAGTTATCAAACAATAATTGAAATCAACCCATTTTTCCAATATATGTCGGTTGTCCACTGTAACACCCCAAAATTGGCATCTTGCAACCCTAACCAATTTTGTTGCATTTGTCGCTCTTCTATATCATCAAAGTCCTATTGTACTAGGCAATTCTGAGTTTTCACTGACTCTACTCGACCTGAG
>MU226451.1:1026560-1059396 GCA_018584345.1 Thuja plicata
AAAGAAAGAAAACAGTTAAAGCAGGAAGAAAACAATTTATTGAATTCTTTTTAATAAAGCTTTCTGTTTTTAACTGGCTTTTCTATTTGTTTTATTTTCAAAAAGGAAAGTTTCTATTCTGATCCTCGCAGAGTCTATAAAAGAACTCTCATTCTTCATTCAAACCCCCTGATTATCCCCTGAATTATTAGAGAAAATTTGCATTTGTTAGAATACTGAATTGTTGTCTCATTTTCTTGCTAATCTCATATAGATTAATTTCATTTTGTAAATAAGATACTTTCAATTTCTAGGCTAAATTGTATTGAAATCATGTCTTAGCTTAATCTCTCATATTTCATTTCTTAGCATAATCTTGCATTGCATTGCACTTATCATGATAAATCCTTCGTTCTTAGATTGGTCCATGGTTGTGAGACTCTCGTCCTGAGAGCAATTTCAAAAACCCCATCTGGATAGAAGGTAACAGGTTGAATCACACAGGCAGGCAGGATGAATAACTCATATTCAGTCTTGTTTGTACCTGGTGAAGAAGGACTATGTTGAAGTGTGTGGTTGATTAACAAGGCCAAAATTAACACATACATCCACTAGTAAGATCGCGTCATCTGAAATATCTTCACCAGAAAGATATACCCAAAACATAGAGAACTGCTTTGTTCAGTATCAAAGTTACAGTCCAGAAACTAGTCTTCACCAAATCAACTATAACATCTACAATATGAAACATAAAGAAAAGAGACCTTAGGAGTAAGGTCAACACACATCCTTCTACATAAATCCAACTTTGATCATTCTGAGTTAGTTGTACAGTGTCCATACACTTCTGCCAGTCAAGTAACTAGTCAGTCATCTCCACATAAACATATGTTGACATCACTGACAAAACATGAATATCAACAAAATGATCAGTACCCAAAATTGATATCATCCAAAAATCTCACCCTTTGTAATTGATGGCGACATATGGGAAAATGCATATGTATCAACCTAAAAGTACTCTCTCTCAATACAATCTTCTCAATATCCTTAACACAAATCTCTCAAAATAGTAGGGATTTTCACATATATTCCTTCCCCCTTTGGTAGCAATGGAAAAGGGTGCCATAACTTATCAGTAGTCTTCTATAAGGTGTAGCTTTTTCAAATCTTCATGTCCATCATCTAGGTGCAAGATCACCCAAATGTACTCCATAGTATTCTCCTGTGATCACTCCCCCTGAGGAGTAGATTCATACATCAAGTCCAGAGAATGATATAGCTCTAAGATCCACTGGACTGATGCATATATACATTAACTAATTACCACTGGGAGGGGCCATCACCCCAAGCATGCTTTCAAGATATTCAAAAGCATCTTTTGGAAAAGGTTTAGTAAATATATCTGCTATTTGTTCCTTTGTGCTAATGTACTCCAGTTTAATCTCTTTATTTGCTACCTTCTCCCTCAAGAAATGGTACTTAATAGAAATATATTTAGTCTTTGAATGCATTACAGGATTCTTCAACATATTCACTGTGCTAGTGTTATCACAATGGATAACCACTAGTTCTTCAAAAATTATTTTAATATCTTTTAGCATTTGTTTCATCCAAACAACTTGTGTACAATTTATTATAGCAGCAATATACTCTGACTCAGTAGTATATTGAGGAATACACTTCTGCTTCTTGCTCAACCAAGAAACCAATCTTTTCCTGAGGAAAAATGCACCACCACTTGTACTCTTTTTGTCATCCAGATTACCTGCCCAATCAGCATCAGTATAAGCCTGCAAAGTAAAATCTTCTGATTGTTCATTCCACAATTCATATTCTATTGTCCCTTTCAAATATCTGATTTTTTTTTTACAGCAGCAAAATGTGTCTCTTTAGGATCTGCCTGATATCTAGCCAAAATTCCAACTACATTGGTAATATCTAGTCTAGTGTGAGTTAAGTATTGTAGACCTCCAATCATCAATTTGTACTTTCTCTGAACAACACTTTGAGTCTCATCACTGTTAGTCAGTTTGTGTCGAGTCACCATCAGTGTCCCAATAGGTTTACAATCTTCCATTCTAAAAATTTTCAACATTTCCTTAAGATACTTGGTCTGAGATATAAAAATGTCATTCTTACTCTGATTAATTTGCAAACCAAGAAAAAATTTCATCTCACCAATCATTGACATCTCAAATTCATTTTTCATTTCTTTAGCAAACTTCCTACTCATCTTATCATTGCCTCCAAAAATGATATCATCAACAATAACTTCTACAATTAAGATTCCATCTTCATCAGTTCTCAAATATAAATTTCTGTATGCATTACCTTTTATGAAATCATGATGAAGTGGATATTTGTCTAGTCTTGCATACTATGCTCTTGGTGCCTATTTCAGTCCATACAATGCCTTCTTGAGTCTACAAACCATGTTTTCATCATCTTTCAAAGGAAAACCATTAGGTTTCTCAATGTAAACTTCTTCTTCTAGATCACCATTCAAGAATGTTGACTTTGCATCCATCTGATAAACCTTAAAGTCTTTGTGTGCAGCCTAAACAAGAAATAATCTCACAGCTTCCAATCTAGAAACAGGAGAAATTTTTTCTTCATAGTTTATGCCTTCTTGTTGTGAGTAGTCTTTACATACCAATCTATCCTTTTTTCTTACCACTTTTCCTTCCTCATCCATATTATTTCTTAAAACCCATTTAGTACCAATCACATTTTTTTTCTTAGGTCTTGGAATCAATTCCTAAGTATTGTTTTTCTTTATCTGTTCAGGTTATTCTTCTATAGCTTTTGTCCAAGATTCATCTCTACTTGCTTCATCAGTAGTCTTTGGTTCAACTTGAGAAATGAAATAGATTTCATCTCTAGCTCTATATCTAGTCATCATACCTTTACTTGCATCAACAATAATTTGATCTTCAGGATGGTTACTCTTAACGTACCTTGGTGTCTTCAGTATCTCAGTAGCTTCAGTATGTTCATCTTAAATCTCATTGTTAATAATCAAAGGTTCTTTAGGTTAAGTAGTAACCTCTTTCATTTATGTAATCTAACCACAATCATACATCCTTTCCTGAATCTAAAACTTTTCATCTATCCTCACATTGGCACTTTCAATCAACTTTCTCAATCTCATATTGAAACATTTATATGCTTTACTCTTAGTGGAATAACCAAGAAAAAATCCTTCATCACTTATAGTATCAAACTTGCCTATCTCATCATCTCTCTTGATATAAAATTTACTTACAAATATTCTGAAATATTTTACAGTAGGTGTATGATCAAACCATAATTCATAAGGAATCTTACTTGTACCTTCTCTAATCTAAATTCTATTCAGGGTGTACATAGCAGCCCCAAGTAATTCTCTCCAATAAACATGTGCCACATTTCCTTCCACCAACATAGTCCTTGCAACATCTAATATAGTTATGTTTCTTCACTCTGCTATCCCATTCTATTTTGGAGTTCTAGGATCTGATGTCTTTCTTTCACCATAGTATGATCTTGTTCTTATAGGACCACACAGATTTGTAAGCACCAGATCCAACTTCCCTTTTGCTGAGTAAGATTTTCTTTTAAAATTACTTCTAGTCTTCTTCCCCATAACACACTCTCTACACATATTATTAGATGGCTTCACAATTTTAGGTAGGTCTCTTACTATTTTTTTCATACTTGCCTTCACAATGTTATCAAAGTTAACATGACAAAGTCTTATGTGTCATAACCAACTGTCATCAACCTTCACAATAAAAAAAGAAGCTTTAGATGTGTTAAATTCAAATATATTACCTCTAGATTTAGTACCAGATGTGATCAAGTCTCCTTCTTTACTTATGATAGAGTGTTTCCCATTAATGAATTTCAATTGATGACCCTTGTCCACTAACTGTCCAACACTCAACAAATTATGCTTAAGTCCATCAATAATTATTACATTTTCAGTGTTAGTCTTTGCATCCAAAGAGATATATCCAACTCCAATAATAAGCTTAGGAGTATTGTTGCCAAATATGACAACACCACCATCATGTCTTTTGAAACTCACAAACTTGTTTTTATCTGCAGTCATGTGATGTGAACAACCATTGTCTATAAACCATTCAAATTTCTTTTCAACATGGGATAGTAAGAATTTTTCTTCATGCATAGGTTCATCATCCTTAATAGAAATAAATCTGGTTTCATCATAGTCACCATAATCATCATCAGATATACCCTCACCAGCATAATAACATTCCTTGTCTTTTGAATACTTAGACTTGAAAAACTTAGGTTTGTGCTTTGGAACTCTTCTAGGACATCTAGATGCAAAATGACCAATTTTGTTACATGAAAAACATTTCAAAAGTAATTTTCCTTCAAATTTTCCCTTACCTCTCTTTTCTCTTCTAGAAATCAATGCTAAAACTTCATCTATATTTCTTTCTTCTTCCTATATATGTTCTCATTCATTAGCATAGGCTCCAAGTTCTTCCCTTAGGTCATTACTGCTAGTTCTTACATTTCCAAATAAGGTCTTTTTGTTCTTATGCACGGTTTCCTTGAATGCTAACTCAACTTTAGGTAAAGTGTCTCCCAATTCTGTAGCCTCCAATTTAGTTAGCTTTCCAATCAACATCTCTCTGGTGAAGTTTGATGTCAAAGGTATCATCTCCTCTATAGCTTGTACTTTGGTTCTATATGCAAGTGTCAAAGATCTGAGTATCTTTGCAATTACTTCTTCCTCACTGTAAGTACCTCCAGAGTTTCTAATACTAGTAACCACTTCAATAATTCTCTATCCATATTCTCTAATGTTCTCATCTTCTCTCATCTTCACCGATTCCATCTTTGAATTCTAGTTTTGTAGCTTTGCCTGCTTTGTAAACTTATCTACAATATATAATGCTTCCAATCTTGTCTAGATCTCATGTGCAGAATCCAAGTCCTTTACTTTAGTGAATTCTCCTTCTAAAAGTGCACTGATCAAAGATTCCCTTGAAACCATATTACATGAAAATAACTTCTTTTGATCTTTAGTAGCCTTGTCTAATTAATCCTAAGTTTATATCTTTGCATTCTTCTTTGTGATCATCCAGTAATCAATTTTGAGACATAGCAAATGTGTTCTCATCTTCTTCTGCCAACTATCAAAGTTTTCAGGATCAAACTTTAGACTATCCTTCCTATAGTAAGTCATCTTCAGGATCACCTCAAGTTGTTAAAATTTCTCTCTAAGGACCACAAGCTCTAATACCAATTGTTAGGAATAACAGTCCACAAGACAACTGAGAGGGGGGTGAATAAGTTATAATATAGATTATTAAACTTTAAACTTTATAAACCAAATCTGTAAATGTAAATGATAACACAGTAAATGCCAACACCATAACACAATATTTGTTGTCGAGGAAACCCTGTTAAAGGTAAAACCCCAGTGGGAATTAACACCCAAAAATAATGTACTGAGAGTATAGTATCCTTGTTAAAATATTTAGCCCTATTAGGAGCTTGTTACAACATTACAATACATAGTCCATGTTAGGAGACAGACCCTATTAGGAGTCAAAATAAATAGTAGGCTCACTACCTAGGCACACTGCCCAAAGAAAGTTAAAGCCACCCTTAAGTATTTACAATCCTAACAAGTGTATATAGCAAATACACAATCCAGTGAACTTTCTGATAGAAATTTTCTTTGCTTGGTTAGTTCCAATGAATTACTCTTCTCATAAACTTTGCACTAGATCCAGCAGTCAAACAAGCCTTGCAGATTTCACTTTTTTTTCCTTTTTCAATCTCTATTACATCTTTTCAAAAGAAAAGATCACTTATATATACCCTCTTACAATTATTCAATAGGTCAGCCAATTAAGCTTTCCTAATATACAAATAATCAATCAGGTCAGCCAATTAAGGATTTCTAATCTACAAATAATTATATAACCCCTTGCTAAGATACACAGAGTACCTATAACAAGTAAACATAAAATATAATCCATCACCTATACTTCCAGATCCAAAATCCACGCTTACAATTCATTTTACACGCTACATGTCTGAAGTCATCCACCAAAAAGATCTTCTTTAGAATACACGCCATAGCTGACATCACCATTTATCAAACAACAATCAAACTCAACCCATCATTCTAATATATGTCATTTTTCCACCAGTAATCTTGTGTCATCTGAAATATCTTCGCCAGAAAAATATACCCGAAACACAGAGACCTGCTCTGTTGAGTATCACAGTTACAGTCCAGAAACCAGTCTTCACCAAATCAACTATAACATCCACAATATGCAACATAAAGCCAAGCAACCTTAGGAATAATTTCAACACACATCCTTCTGCATAAATCCAACTTTGATTATTATGAATTAGCTATACAGTGTCCGTACACTTCTGCCAGTCAAGTAACTAGTCTGTCCTCTCCACAGAAACATATGTTGACATCAGTGAGAAAACATGATTATAAACAACATGATCAGTACCCAAAACTGATATCATCCAACAAACCCAAGAAAAAAATGGAATAGAAAGAACTGACACAACAAAGGGGAAAGAGGAGATGCAGACGAAAAAAGGGGGAAAGCTAGACCAAAAGAAAAAAGAAAGAAAGAAAAAAGGACAAAACATAAAACTAAAATAAAAGGGACGAAAGGTAGTCTCTCTTAGGATCCAAAATAATGCTTGAGGAATATCCCATTGACTGGAAATGGGGTCAAATCTCTGTCTAAGGTGCTAATCCTGAAGGTGTTCTTTCTCAAGAACTCTGATATCTAGTAGGGGTCTGTCCACAATTTTTGAAACTTGGTGTGGCTACCCGACTTTTCTTTTTCCTTGTCCCAAATCAGGACAAGGTCAGAGATCCTAAAATATTTGATATTGGCTCTCTTGTCAAACCATATCTTGATGACTTCTTTGTTCTTTGATATGTGCTCCAAAGATAAAATTCTTTTCTCATCCAAGTTAAGGATATTCATGAGTCAAACCTACACTTGATCTTCACCCCCAACATACTGGTCCATAAATCTCAAGATTGGTATTTTCAATTTCATAGGGAAGATCAGTTGTAGGCCATAGACTAGTTGGTATGGAAATGTTCCCAGGGCATTTTTATCCTTACCTGGCTGGTCCACAAAGCCTATTTCAACTGAGTATGCCAATCTCTAGGATTGTCATCTAGGAGGTGTTTGATCACTGTTGTTAGGTTCTTGTTTGTGGATTTTTCTATGCCATTTCCTTGTGGGTAATAATTAGAAGAGAATTTGAGGATTACCTTATTTTCAAAGGCCCATTGCATGAGCATAGTAGAGGAAAAGGAGGGGGCATTGTCACATACCAAATAAAATGACATTCTAAACCTGGTGATGATGTGCTCCTATAAGAACTTGGTTACTACTTTAGTGGTGCAACTATTTAGTGCCTATGCATCTGTCCATTGTATGTAGTAATTGGTGGCTATTAGGATGAACTTATGAATTACAGACGAAGGGGGTTAATCATTCCAAAAAAATCCAAGCCCCATTGGGAAAACAAATGTACCTCGTATATTGGCTATAAAGGCATTTTTAGGTTCCTTTCTTGAATTGTACTTGGCTAGTAGATGTGGCATGATCTTACATGCTCATTGGTGTCTCTAAGCAATGTTAGCCAATAGTATCATGTTCTCAAAATTTGGTGGGAAGTGGCTTCAGTAGACCCATGGCATGTCCCGTATTTTTCATGGAAATCATCTAGGACTTGTTTCTCTTCAATCTTGTCTAAACATCTTAGGTATAGGCCCTCATAATTGTGTTTGTATAGCTGGTTTTTCTTCAACATGTAAGAGTTTCTCTTGATTCTCAGGGCCCTTCTTTACGAGTTGTTCATTCCTTTCAGATAGAAGTTCTATAGTAAGTAATAGACTATGTCTTTGTACCATATGTTTATAATCACACTCTGATCAGTATAAGTTTGGCATGCATTAGACCTTCTTCTACCTCAGAGATCACTTTTGTCAAGTCTTTTCCTCTTACCAATTTTATTGGTTGGATCTTGAGGTTGAATTCTTGTAGAATCGCCCTCCACTTTCCCATTTGTTCCCCTAGCTCATTTTTTCATTAACAAAGATTCTACAGCTGCATCGAGAACTATCCCAAAAACCTCCTTAGGATGTAGTGCCAGAACTTCAATACTTCTTTGACCAAAGTGAAAAATTGTTTTTCCAGATTAGGGTATCTGACTTCAGCATTCTTAAGTGGGTAGCTCATGAAGGCTATTGGTCTCTCATCTTCACCATTATTTTTCTGTGTGAGGATGTCTGTGCATGAGTGTTCAGATGCAAAGGTATACACTTTGAAAGGAATAGTGTAATCCAGGATGACAAGAATAGGGTCGTGGTGATATCACTTTTTATCTCCTCAAAATATTTCTTCACTGGGATAGTCCAATCAATTTTGGCATCTTTCTTCAACATGTCATTTAGGGATTTTACTATCTCGGTGAAACCACTAATAAACTTCCTTACAAATTTAATCTTTTTGAAGAATTATTTTCTCTTTGAGGCTATGAGGTGGAGTCAAATTTAGAATGGATTGCATGCATTTGGGGTCCATTACTATCCCTACTTCTAAGATGATGTGTCCCAGCAACTTTCCTTCTGTGACCCCAAACACACATTTCTTGGGGTTTAGGGAAATTCTGTACTTCCTAAATCTCTTAAGGAATCTTCTAAGGTCATCTATATGATCAAATATTTGTTTGGACAAGAGTTTGAGGTCATCCATATAGATGATAATGCACTTCCTGACTATCTCTTTGAAAGATATGTCCATTTCTCTTTGGAAAGTGGCCCCAATGTTGATTAGAATCAAAGGCATACGTCGATAGGAAAATGTCCCCCACTTAGTTGTGAAAGTCATTTTCAATGTATCCTCTTCTTGTACCATCACCTCGTTGTAGCCTAAGTAGCTAACCAAGAAGGACATCATTTGGGATCTATTCACTACTTCCAGCACTTCGTCTAGAGATGGAAGTGGGTAGTTATCCTTTTGGGAGGCCTTGTTTACATTCCATAAATCTACGCATAATTGGATCTTTCAAGTCTTCTTTCTCACTGGTACCAAGTTTACGACTCACATGGAATGTTAGATATGGAAGATGATTATTGCATCTAGCAAATTTTGGACTTCCTTTTGTATTACAAGCTCCATGGTGAGGTTCACGGGTCTTTGACATTGTCAAAAAGGCTTGGAATCTAGTTTTAGTGGGATGTTATGCACTATGAATAAGGTGTCATATGTTTTCAATTCTTCATATCTCTAGGATATGACATCTTGATACTTAGAGATGATTCAGACCATACTCTCATTTTCTTCTTTGGTACATACTTTCTTGATATGGACCTATCTTGGCTCATCTTTTGTGTCGAGGTTCAACATTTCATATTTTTTACCATTGGGTGGGATATTCGATCATCTTCTCATAATATTTCCATCAGTGTTAAACATCCTTTCTAATTCTACCATGCCTTTAGGTATGGACTGTGTCCTTAATTGTATTATGCCCTGATCATCGGGCGCTTCTGGATCTTCTTTTTCCTTTACTTCTTCCTTATTTTGTCTATCATCTATTTTCCAAACACCCCAATGCACTTGATGAACTCCAGGATGTGTTGGTCATTTTGGAAGACTTGAAAGTTGGTAATATTATCTAGGATAGTTGCAGCTGCAATGAGTTCCACTAAAAACTTCTTGATTTTTGACTTTTCCATTTGGTGTAATGAACTAGTAGACACAGCTAGTGCGTCAACAACGACATTCTTCCTTCTTGGGATGGAATTGATATTGAATGCCTCAAAGTATTTGATCAAGTCCCATGCCCTATTTTGGTAAGTTAAGAGTCTCTTATCATTACAATAATATTGACTAAGGATCTTCCTGATGATCAGTTGTGAGTCACCCTCCACTTTCAGGGTTGTTATCCCCTTTTCATGGGCAAGGTGGAGTCCATGAACTAGCGCTTTGTATTCTTCAACATTGTTAGTGCACAAAAATTGTAACTAACAAGTAGCATAGGACTTACCTCTCAGATTTATTAGTTCAATTCATGTTTCAGCTCCCTATTTACATTTGGACCCGTTGAAATGAAGTTTCCATACTAGGTACTATTTTGTGGGTTTTAACTTGGATTGGGAATTTCCTAACAAATTTTTTCATTTTGAGATTTCTCTCTTTTCCTTCCTCATTTTCTGAGGCTGATTCCTCTTTTCTTACCCCTAGAGTGCCTTCAAGATCAGGAGTTTTGAGGTCTTAATTTTCTTGGTTTGTTGGCAGCTTCATGTTGTTGGAAATGATATAAGTAACTGAGAGGGGAGGGGTGAATCAGTTACTCTAAACAAATCCTTTGTCCCTTAGATGTCTTAAATACTTTAACATTATTACTTCATTAATTAAGATATTCTTCTATAACTTAGGTGTCAAAGCAATCTTTATAATATCCAATGTAATTATACTTTATAGATTAAGTGCAGAAACATAAAGCATAAAGAAAATAACATATACACAAGTGACACCAAGATTTAACATGGAAACCCAATATGGGAAAAACCACCAATGTAACTAGTTACTATTTTTCACTCTTCTGAAGTGAACCCTGTTAGCAGCCAACCCTATTAAAGGTTACAATAACACATTTTTAGGTGTGATCTTGTTAAAGGATTTAATCACCCTGTGAGGAGTGGCCTTGTTATAGGTCTTTAACACTTCAACATAGAAATTCTACCTTGTAAGAGGATTTACAAAAAGACTATTAATTCTACTCTGTTAAGAGATTTTAGATCACTGCTATAATTGTTAGAAAGTAACAATGAATTGACATGTATGTCTAAGAAACTATCTTTGTATATTCAGATATATGATTTGATTATGACTGGATCCTTGCTGATCAAATTTTCTTTTGCAGCTCTGAGTGATCTGTACTCAATCAGAATCTTATCTGATTTTGCCTTCACTCTTCATATAAAAGAATTCAACACTTCTACATTTTACTCTTCCACTTGCACACATTCAATCCAAACTTGACCTTTCATTTATATGGTAAGCCCTGTCAAGTCGGCTTGAATATACTTCTAAATAATAAAACACAATTCAGTCAGCCTCATATAACCAATTAATTATAGAATATAAATCATTGTTAGTCGGCTACCATTGAATTCCCGACCATGACTGAAATGCCTTAGTGACTCGGTCAAAACAAAAATTTCTTCAATGCCGGACTGAACTCGGTCAATACTAAAATAACTCATTCTATTCATTAACTGTGCTTGGTCTGAATGTAGACATTTGTGTAACATCACTACATAAGTGTAAATACATGTGTAACATCAATGACAATACACAATTGAATAATTGTCTTCAACAATCTCCCTCTTTGGCATTGATGGCAACACAACATGTCATAATACAAAGAATTATAGAGAAAATGTTTTTTTTATTAATGTCTTTAGATTCATTCTGATCCTCATCCAAAAACTCCCTCTGACATCAAAATCTCCCTCTTACTGTATTATCATTTGTATTATAGAAAAAATCTCCCTCTTATTCTTATGTATTATAGAAAACTCTCCCTCTTTGAAAACATATGCCAAAGACACCATCTCCACAAATACCAATAGTCAGTACTATTTCACTTTGTAATTGTAATGTACCTGATTTTACTAATTCATCTGCAATATGCTCTGATGTACCTATATTAACTGATAGATCTTCACTGTCACTCTGGTTGATGTATCACTAAATTGTATTTTAGTGAACTTCAGTTAGGGGAAGCACCCCTAGCTTTCCTCTAAGATACAAGAATGCATCCTTAGGTAACGTTTTGGTGAATATGTCTGCAACTTGTTCTTTGGTATTCACATATTCCAACTTTACTTCTTTGTTCTGTACCAATTCCCTCAAAAAATGATACTTTATTGCTATATGCTTGGTTTTGGTGTGCATCACAGGATTCTTTGAAATGTTAATGGCACTAGTGTTATCAAAGTAGATAATAACTAATTCTTTTACTTCTTCCTTCATTCCTGAAAACAACTGCTTGATCCATATGATCTTTAAACAGTTCACTGCTGCAGCAACATATTGTGCCTCTATTGTAGACTGAGAGATATAATTCTATTTCTTTCTATTCCAAGACACTAACCTCTTTCCAAGAAATAATTCTCCACCACTCATGCATTTCCTGTCATTGACACTTCCACCCCAATCAGCATTAGTGAATGCCTTTAAATCAAATTTTCCACCTTTCTTATACCATAAACTATAGTCTTTAGTACCCTTCAGATATCTTAGAATTATTTTGTTTATCTCTGGGATTAGCTTAAAATCTTGCAACAATATCAACTGCCAATGAAATATCAGGTCTGGTGTGAACAACATATTGTAATTTTCCAATCAGGGATTTGTAATTGGTCTGATCTACCTCTTTTGAATCATCATCCTTAGACAATTTTTGTCTAGTACATGTGGGTGTTCCAATAGGTTTGGAATCTTCCTTACCAAATTTCTTAAGTATCTCCTTGATATATTTTGATTGAGTAATGTAGATACCATCCTCTATTTGATGTAATCCAATAAAGAATTTGATCTCACCAAATATAGACATCTCAAACTATTTACTCAGCTATAGAGAATGCTTTGCGTAGGTCATCATAACGAGTGAATAATATGTCATCAAAAAATATCTCTGCTAATAGTATTTTGTTCAGTGGTCCTTCTTTTATATACAAGCTACTGGTATCATTGGTTCTCTGAAGTCCAATACTTACTAGATAGCTATGCAGTCTTTCATACCAGGCTCTGGGCACTTGCTTCAGTCAATACAATGCTTTATGCAGCTTGCAAACCATATTCCTTTTTCTAGGATCAAAAAATCCTTCAGGTTGTTCAATGTAGACTTCTTCTTCTAGCATTCCATTCAGAAATGTATATTTTACATCCATTTGATATACTTTGTATCCTTTGTGTGCAGCATATGCCAGAAGAGTTCTGACTCCTTCAAGTCTTGCAACAAGAGAAAGTTTTTCTCCATAGTCAATACCCTCTTCTTGAGAATATCCTTTACAAACTATTCTAGTCTTGCTTCTAGAAGCTTTACCATTTTCATTCATCCTATTTCTAAAAACCTACTTGGTTCCAATCATATTCTTGTCCTTTGGCCTAGGTACAAGAGTCCAAGTTTTGTTTTTCTCAATATGTTCAATTTCTTCATTCATTGCTTCTATCCTACTTTCATCATTCAATGCATATTTAACTATTCTAGGTTCAAATTCACTTAGTAAGAATGTTCCTTTGAGTTTGTTCCTTGTCATTACACCTTCTGTCTGATCTCCAATTATCTGCTCAGGTGCCTGATGCCTTTTAACATATTTTGAAATTATTGGATCCTTCATTCTAGATTTTGGACTTGATCCACTAGGTTTATCATTCTCAAACATTCTTTCATGTTCCTCTATCTGATGCTCGGGTTCCACGTCTGTCCCTCTGTCTGTGACTCAGGTTCCTCCATCTGTGACTTGGTTCCCTCTTCTTGTGACTCAGTTCCCTCTATCTGTGACTTAGTCTCTTCTAATAGCAACTCGGGTTACACAGTCTGCAACTCGGGTTGCATAGTTTGTGCTAGTATATTTAGTGGTCGATAGTTCTTCTTTCCAATACCCATTGCTTGAGTCATAGTTATAGTATTAGGTTTATGATACATAAAGTTCCTCTAGTCTTCAGGCTCTTTACTTCTCTTCTCTTCACATTTTTCTGCAAACTCATCAATCTTGACATGTACACTTTGTATGACTTTATGAGTAGTAAGATTCAAACATTTGTATGCTTTGCTTTTACATGAGTAACCTAGGAATATTCCTTCACCACTTTTTGCATCTAGTTTTCCATTTCTTGCTTCCTTCAAAATGTAGCATCTACTTTCGAATACTTTGAAATAATGAACATTAGGTTTATAGCCATACCATAATTCAAAAGGTGTATAATTACTACCTTTCTTCAGTTGAACTTAGTTCAAGGTGAACACTGTAGTGTTGATGGCCTCCTTCCAGTATTTGGCAGCAACATTCTTTTCAATCATTAGGGTTCTGGCACAATCCATGATGGATCTATTTCTTCTTTCTGCCATTCCATTTTGTTGTTGTGTGCCAGGGGAAAATACCTGTCTTTTGATTCCTCTCTCATTATAGAATTCATTGAACTCATTAGAAATGAATTCTCCTCCTCTTTCATATCTTATGCATTTTAGTTTCTTTCTTGTTTCCTTTTCAACTCTTGCAAGATACTATTTTAATTTATGAAAATCTTTTGATTTCTCTCTAAGAAACATGACAGTCATCATTTTGGAATTATCATCAACAAATAGAATAAAGTACTTCTCTCTAGTATAGCCTTTTGTTCCAATTGTTCCACATAGGTCAGTATGTACCCATTCCAAGACTTCATTAGTATTGTAATTCTTGCTTGAAACTTGTCTTTCTCATCTTTCCAATTTGACATTGTTTTCATATTGCCAACTCGGGTTTCATCAAAATAGGAATACCTCTGACTCTCTTGTTCTTTCTTATGTTTACTAGATTAAAAAATTTTACATGACACAAACTTTTATGCCAATAACCATCTTTCGTCTACTTGTGCAATAAAGCATGAACCTTCAGTGAGATCAAGATAGAAGAGATTACCTTTTGTTTGCTTGCCAGTTCTGATTATGTTCCCTTTACCATCCATGAGCTTGGCCTTACCATTCATGAATTCTACCTTGAAGCCAATGTTGTTCAATTGTGGTAAACTGAGTAGATTTCTCCTCAATCCTTCAACCCAATAAGCATTATCACATTTGATTCCTTCTGTCAGAATAATACAACCTTTTCCACTTATAGGGCAAGGTTATCCAGAGTTATAGCTTTATTGTACCTCATCTCTTGAATAGCTGAAAATCTAATAGTATAGATAGGAATTAATTTTCTTAGTACCTTTCTGACCACTATTGTATATTCAATTATTCCACTTGCAGCTCTCATGGCACTCACAATCTTCTTGATTCTTTCACTGTATCTTGTAATGTCTTCACCTTCTTTGATTTTCATCTGGTCAAATTATCCTCTTAGACTTTCTACTTTGGCTCTCTTAAAATTTGCATCTCCTCCATGAACGTCCTATAATTTCTTCCACACATGGTAGGCTGTAGGGAAATCCTTGACTTCCTCAAATTCCAATTACCTGAGTGAAGAAGCTATATCAATCATCATTATGTTGAATCTTTTGTTCTATAATTTGTTTCACAGTCATAGTCCCTATTGGTTCCACATATTTTATTTCCAAAAATTGCAAACCAGCATCTCTAATAGTAGATAGATGTAGCTTCATTGGCTCCTGCCATGCTAGGAAGTTTTCTTTGTTTAGCTTTGGGATCTCCCTTCTGTAAGACATCTCTAATTTTTTTCTTAGGCCTTGAAACCTTCTCTTAAAGAACTTGAATCTCTCATGCCAATTGTTGGAAATTATGTAAGTAACTGAGAGGGGAGGGGTGAATCAATTAGTTCAAAAAAAATCCTTTGTCCCTTAGATGTCTTAAATACTTTAACAATGTTACTTGGTTAATTAAGATATTCTTCTATAACTCAGGTGTCAGCAATCTTTATAATATCCAATGAAATTATACTTTAGAGATTAAGTGCATAAACATAAAGCATAAAGAAAATAACATATACATAGGTGACACCAAGATTTAACGTGGAAACCCAATATAGAAAAAACCACCAATGTAACTAGTTACTATTTTTCACTCTTCTAAAGTGAGCCCTGTTAAGAGCCAACCCTTTTAAAGGTTACAATAACACACTGTTAAGTGTGACCTTGTTAAAGGATTTAATCACCCTGTGAGGAGTGGCCTTGTTAGAGGTCTTCAACACTTCAACATAGAAATGATACCTTGTGAGAGGATTTACAAAAAGACTGTTAAGTCTACTCTGTTAAGAGATTTTAGATCACTACTACAATTGTTAGAGAGTAACAATGAATTGACCTATATGTGTAAGAAACTATCTTTTCTACTTCAGATCTCTATTCTGATTATGACTAGATCCTTGCTGATCACATGTTCTATTGCAGCTCCAAGTGATCTGTACTCAATCAAAATCATAGCTAATTTCACCTTCACTCTTCATATCACAGAATTCCACACTTCTGCTTTTTACTCTTCCACTTGCACACATTCAATCCAAACTTTACCTTTCATTTATATGGTAAGACCTATCAATTCATCTTGAATATAGTTCTAAATAATAAAACACAATTCAGTCGACCTCATATAACCAATTAATTATAGAATATAAATCACTATTATTCAACTACCACTGAATGCCCGACCATGACTGAAATGCCCGAGTGACTTGGTCAACACTGAACTTTCTTCAATGCCCAACTGAACTCAGTCAATACTAAAATAACTCATTCTATTTGCCAACTATGCTTGGTCTGAATGTAGACATTTGTGTAACATCACTACATAAGTGTAAATACATGTGTAACGTCAATGACAATACACAATTGAATAATTGTCTTCAACACCTATAAGGTGAGAAATGATGATCATATGAAGTACTCCAGTCATTGAAAACACCAGGGGTAGGGTTATTTTCATCTGAATCTGACCCACCATCTTCACTTCTAGAAAGGGGGCTCTAACTAGTATTGGTGTCTGCCTTTGTGGTGTAGAGCACCTCCCATTTTGATGTGTTAGTGTGTTTTAGGGTTTTAATAGGTGTTTTTTTGTGGATTGGAATAAGATCCAATCGGTTGGATACAATGTTGATCAAGTTCATGTTTGTAAGAGCCAAGAGTGCTCATTAGGTGTTTTATGGTCATTTTGACCTAGAAAGAAAAAATGTATTATTTTTGTGTATCTTTAGTTTAGGATGTGTCTTGGGATCCTACATGTCCTAATTATGGTCATAGAAGTCAACCATGACCATCGAGTTGACAAAAGAAGTCAAATTGCTCAAAATGTAAAAGTTTCTAGCAACTTTGAAAAGTTGCTCGAGCAACTTTTGCAACTTCTTGAAAAGAAGTTGCAAAATGAAGTTAGAGAACTTGTAACTTATCATGCTCAGTATATGAGCATGGATTTGATGATTTGAGGAGGTTAATAAAATTTTGGATTGAAAAACTTGTTTTTGGTACTTCTTTACGGATGCCTTTGACTGTATCTTTGTAATTCATAGAGGTTTCTGCATTTTGTATGGATGTGTATGGATTGGGAAAGGAGATTGGACCCGATGGGGGTGTAGTGTTTCATGTTGTATTTCTTTTTCATTCTTTATTTTTCTTTAAAGTTCTAGGAGTAGAGAGTTACATTA
Organism: Thuja plicata; assembly: GCA_018584345.1. NCBI lineage: Eukaryota > Viridiplantae > Streptophyta > Pinopsida > Cupressales > Cupressaceae > Thuja > Thuja plicata. The sequence goes on from MU226451.1 coordinate 1,043,941, forward strand.
ATTGCAAGTTCACTAGTATGTAATCCCATTTGCAGAGTCTTAGTGCCCAAAATGGCTCTAACATAAGCATCCACCGGTGCAAATGGCTGAAACCATAGGGTATGGAGGGTTAGAGTCTATAAATAAAAATTTTTCTTTCATTTTTTTTATTTCAATGAGGTTTCAAGACCAAGTTTGAATCCCTATGGCTGACTGTTAAGAACAGGTGAGCCTGGACAGGGTGAAGATGGATTTGGTTTGAGCACCCATGATCTTGGGGAAAAGACATAGAGGCATTTTCAAAAGCCCTAGATAGTCTCCTTCAAGGATTCAAAGGTGGGAGGAGGTGAAATGAATTTTGGAGATCAATTAGGTGGTAATTGGTCCAAACTAGTCCAGAGGCCTAATTAATAGGTTGAAAACTAGGGCCTGATAGAAAATAGGGTTATGGGTGCAACCAGGAGATAATATTTTGGATTTTGATAGGGTTGATAGATACCTTGAATATTTTCAAGTTCTTTTGTGGGGTTTTTTGGAGGATTTGGGAGCATTAGCCCAAAAATAGTGAAATTAGACCTACTAGGAAACAAGCCAATTAGGCCTCCTAGTGAATTTGATACCAAATGAATTGGTAAAGTATCGAGAAGTTTGGGAAAGGGTTCTAAAGACCTATTAATGGGAAAATAACATATAAAAGATCCTAATTGAATGTATGGGAAGATCTTAAGAAAGGTTTTGGGATTCTAGAAGGAAATCTAGCGAAGAAGCCTAGGTAATTGAAGAGCTAGTTGGACTAGTTGTACCTAGAAGTGTTAGAATCTTCAACAAATCAACTATACCTTGGAGGAGAAGTTAATATTGATGATCATGGAGATCCATCTTGGAGAAGAAAACAAGAAGAGATATCCATAGGATGGTTAAGAGAGATTAGGAGTGCTTTGGGGGAAAGAAATCACTAGAGTCCTAAACCCTCTGCATCAGAGTGGTATGAGAGCCATAACTTAACAATTTGGTGCATGTCTAAAGAAGTAGGAAACCAAAAGGTTGAAAAAATGCCACCTAAGGAAATTATTAAGGATTACATAGTGGACTTGGTCCAAGAACTATTGGCAAAAGAAAACTTGAGAGAGATAAAGAGTAAAAAGAAGATCACTGAATGGGGAGATGAGAGTGATGAAGATGTTGAAAGTCAGTCAGAAGAGACATCTAACAAAGGTAAGGAACCTGAGATGGATAAATATCAAAAGGTATTCTTGGATGCCTTTAAGTTCATTAATAAAGACAACATGTGGCATATACCTTACTACTGTGGCATCTTGAATGGTGAGGAGTTACTGGATTGGCTAGAGGCCATAGACAACCAGATTGATTACAAGGAGGTATCAAAGGAAAAGAGAGTTAGCTATGCCAAGGCTAGACTCAAAGGATCTGCATTGGTGTGGTTGAACATGATGCAGGATGATAGGGTAACAAATGGAAAGAAGAAGATAGTTTCTTGGGAGAGGATGAAGATTAGATTGAGCGCACAATTCTTGCCTACTAACTATGAGATTTAGATGTATCAAAATTTGCAAAACTTGAGACAAAAGGAGATGACAGTGAGTGCCTATACTAAGGAGTTTCAAAAACTGAGCCTAATGGATAAAAGACAAGAAGAATAAATGGAGAAGGTAGCAAGGTATCTCAATGGATTGAGACAAGGGATACAAGATGAAATTAGTATGATGGCTCCTGATAGTATGCACAAGTGTTTTCAATTAGCCTTTAGAGCAGAGGATAAGGATAGAAGTAGGAATGACTTCAATCAAAGAGGAAGAGGTGGTAACAATAAAAGAGGATTCAGAGGTAGGAGTAATTTTGGTGGAGGACAAATCCCAAATAGACCAGAGGAGAATTGGTCTATGGATAATAGTGTAGGAAATCATTTCAGGGGATCTTTTCAAAGAGGGGGATACAGAGGAAGAGGACCACCAAGAGGTAGGTTTCAGTCTCAAGGAAGATCTATTTCAGTCTTCACTGGAAGATGTTATAATTGCAATCAAGTGGGTCACATAATGGGTAGATGTCCTGAAAAGGATACCTCATCTTCTATGGGAGATAGAAGGAATCATTTGGTACAAGAGGATGATACACAAAGTGTCACTTCTCCCATTTCCAAGGCAGAGCCTGTAATGGATGGAGAGAATCTAATGTTGAGAAGGACTTTGTTGAAAGCACCTAATACCATAGAACTAGCTCAAAGAAAGAATTTGTTTAAGACAACTTATAGGTCTCATCGAAAGATTTTAAAAGTGATAGTGGACTTTGGATCCACTTAGAATATAGTATCAATAGAGATGGTGGACAAACTAAAGCTTGGAAGGATACCTCATACCACACCCAATAAATTTTCACGGTTAAACAAGGGTCAACAAATAGTGGTAGATGAACAAACCTTGGTGGAGTTTGAAATAGGTGAGTATAAAGAAAATTTCCTATGTGGCATATTTCCCATGGATGCATGTCATCTTCTTTTAGGACGTCCTTGGCAATATGATGTGAAGGCTATCCATGATGGAAAAAAGAACAACTATGTAATCACCAAGCTAGGGAAGAAGTTTCAAATGGATCCATTGTAGGAACCTAATGAGGAGAAGCATGTGGGAACAAGTGTGATTCTCTTGAGTGGAAAGGAGTTTCTAAGAGCTATGAAGAAGGAGAAAGGAATCTGTTGTGCAGTGATAGTGAAGCCAAAGGAGGAGACCAAAGAGAAATCCAACATGCTACTAGAGGTACAAGCATTGTTGGAAAGATATCATGACATAGTGGATAATGGTTTGCCAAGTGCACTACCACCCATGAGGGATGTGAGTCATTAGATATACTTCATTCCTAGAGAAACTTTTCCAAACAAAGAAGCATATAAGATGACACCAAGTCAAAATGCAGAGATAGAAAAACAGATTCAAAATTTGTTGGAAAAAGGACTAATAAGGAAGAGTTTGAGTCCTTGTGCTATGCAAACTTTCCTTGCACCTAAGAAGGATAGAAAATGGAGGATGTGTATAGAATCCAAGGCTATAAACAAGATTAAAATCAGATATAGATTCCTAATGCCTCAGATTGAGGATTTGATGGACAATTTGGGAGGTTCATGTTATTTTTCCAAGGTGGATTTGAAGTCAATATATCACCAAATTAGGGTTAGGTCTGGTGATGAGTGGAAAACAACCTTGAAAACCAATGAAGGGTTGTATGAGTGGCTAGTAATTCCCTTTGGCCTAACTAATGCACCTAGCACATTCATGAGGCTCCTGAATGAAGTACTAGAAGATTTTATTGGTAAGTTTGTAATAGTATATCTTTATGACATTTTGATATTTAGAAGGTCCAAGGAGGAGCATATGAAGAATTTGGAGATGGTCTTGAGGAGGCTACATCAAGAGAATTTCATGATCAATCAAGAAAAGTGCGAGTTCCTAAAAATTGAATTATTTTATCTTGATTTAGTGGTTGCTAATGGATGCATGAAGATGGACCCTGATAAGGTTAAGTCAATTTTGGAATGTCCTACACCTAGGTCCATAGAGGATGTTAGGAGTTTTCATGGATTGGCCTCCTACTATAGGAAATTTGTAAGAAATTTTAGTCATGTATGTGGCCCTATCCTCAACACTATCAAAGGTGGAATCAAATGTTAGTTTAAATGGACTATAGCAGCAAACCAAGGATTTGAAATGTTGAAAAAGAGGATAGAAGAATTACCTACCCTTAAGTTTCCCAATTTCAATCAGCTATTTGTGGTGGAGTGTGATGCTAGAAAGCTAGCCATTAGAGCAGTGTTAAGCCAAGAGGGACACCCTATGGCATTCTTTTCAGAGAAGTTAAATAAGGCCAAACAAAAGTACTCCACCTATGATTTGGAGTTGTATGCTATGGTAAAAGCCCTTAAAAAAATGGAGACACTATTTCCTACCTGGGGAATTTGTGGTCTACACTGAAACCATGCTCTAAGTTTCTTGAATGGGCAAGTAAAACTGAATTAGAGGCACCTAAAGTGGGTAGATCTCTGCAATCTTACACATTTGTCATCAAACATAAGAAAGGGGTTAGCAACAAGGTTTCATATGCTATTAGCCAAAGAGTATTGACTATACATGAGATATAATTGCAGAGTGTGGGGTTGAATGACTTGAAAAACCTCTACAAAGAGGATAATGACTTCAAAGATGCCTATGAGGCCTGTGAAAATTTCCAGTAGGGATTCAAGGTGGAATTAATTGAGTTTATGTTGCAAGAAGGACTATTGTTTAAAGGACACCTCATGTGTATACCTCAGTTCTCAATGAGGGAGAACATTGTGAAGGAGAAACACCAAGGAAGCTTGGGAGGCCACTTTGGAGTGGATAAAACATTGGAGTAGGTGAATAGGCATTACTATTAGCCTAAGTTACAGTCAGATATTAGGAAATTTGTAGAGCAATGTCAGATTTGTTAGAGGCAAAAGGACAAAGTAGTAACAGTGGGTTGTACCAACCCCTATCCATACCACAAAGGCCTTGGGAGTGCCTCAGTACGGACTTTGTTTTTGGGTTACCAAAGACACCAAGGGGTCATGACAGTGTATTTGTGGTGGTGGACCATTTTAGAAAAAATGGCTCACTTCATTCCATGTAAGAAAATCATTGATGCTTCTCAAATTGCTGGTCTATTCTTCAAAGACATTGTAAGGATCCATGGATTGCCACTGAATATAGTAAGTGACAGAGATAGTAAGTTTCTGGGTCACTTTTGGAGGACCCTTTGGAAGATGTTGGGTACAATCTTGTCTTTCTCTTTAGCCTACCATCCACAATTAGATGGGAAAATAGAGGTAGTAAATAGGTCACTTGGGAACTGCTAAGATGCTTGACTAAGCAACATGAATAGTCATGGGACCACATCATAGGGCAAGAAAAAATTTCCTATAATGAATCCATAAATAGGAGTACTGGTAAAAGCCCCTTTGAAATAGTACATGAGGTCAATCCTAGAGGGATCTTAGAGTTGAGGGCTCTAATTTTGAAGGACAAAAGGAGTGCCCAAGGGGAATCATTTGTAGAACAGATGAAGGAGCTTCATGATCAAGTCAACAAGACTTTACAAAAGAAAGTGGAGAAGTAAAAGTCACAGGCTAATCAAACAAGAAGGGATTTGTAGTTCAAGGTGGTGGATCTAGTACTTTCCTATCTCAGGAAGGAAAGGCTACCCAAGGGTCATCCAACTAAGCTACTCATGAAGAAGATAGGACCATTGAGGATTTTGCATAAGTATGGCAAGAATGCCTATGAGGTGGAGTTGCCTCTTGATTCAGGAATTTCAACCATTTTCAATGTTTCTGACTAGTATCCCTACAAGGGACCATCTCTAGACATAGGTCAGCCCACTCTTGCATATTTAGGAGATGACGATTGGGTGAAAGACTTTCCTACCCCAATTCCACTGAAATTGGAAAGTATACTGGATTCTAAAGTGATCAAGAAGACAAGAAAGGGTAACTATAAGGAGTATCTCATCAAGTGGTAGGGACTACCTGAAGATGAGGCCACTTGGATGATAGAGGCATACATTCTAAAGCATGGGGTCACCATTGAAGACCTCCTAACTCAAGGGACTTGAGTTCTTTTTCCCAGGGGAGTATGGTGCAGAGCACCTCCCATTTTGATGTGTTAGTGTGTTTTAGGTTTGTAATAGGTGTTGTTGTGTGGATTGGAATAAGATCCAATAGGTTGGATACAATGTTGATCAAGTTCATGTTTGTAAGAGCCAAGAGTGCTCATTAGGTGTTTTATGATCATTTTGACCTAGAAAGACAAAATGTGTTATTTTTGTGAATATTGAGTTTAGCATGTATCTTGGGGTCCTACATGTCCTAATTATGGTCATAGAATTCAACCATGACCATCAAGTCAAAAAAAGAAGTCAAATTGCTCAAAATGTAAAAGTTGCTAGCAACATTGAAAAGTTACTCGAGCAACTTTTGCAACTTCTTGACAAGAAGTTTCAAAATGAATTTAGAGCGGTTGTAACTGATCAAGCTCAGTATATGAGCATGGCTTTGATTATTTGAGGAGGTTAATGAAATTTTATATTGAAAAATGTATTTTTAGTACTTCTGTATGGATGCCTTTGACTGTATCTGTGTAATTCACAAAGCTTTCTACATTCTATATAGCTGTGTACAGATTGAGCAAGGAGATCGGACCCCATGGGGGTGTAGTGTTTCATGTTAGCTTTCTTTTTTATACTTTATTTTTATTTGAAGTTATAGGAGTATAGAGTTACATTAATTGCAAGGTCACTGGTCTCTAATCCTATTTGTAGAGTCTCAGTGTCCAAAATGGCTCTAACTTAAGCATCCACTAGTGGAAATTTCTAAAACCATAGGGGATGGAGGGTTAGAGTTTGTACGTAAGGTTATTTCTTTCATTTTTGTTATTACAATGAGGTTTCAAGACTAAATTTGAAGCCCTATGGCTGACTATTAGGAACAGGTGAGCGTGGACAGGGTGAAGATGGATTTGGTTCGAGCACCCATGATCTTGGGGAAAAGACTTAGAGGAATTTTTAGAAGACCTAGATAGTCCCCTTGAAGGATTAAAATGTGGGAGGAGGTGAAATGAAGTTTGGAGATCAATTAGGTGACAATTGGTCCAAACTGGTCTAGAGGACTAATTAATAGGCTAAAAACTAGGGCCTGATAGAAACTAGGGTTATGGGTGATTTCAGGAGCTAATATTTTGGATTATGATAGGGTTGATAGATACCTTAAATATTTTCAAGGTCTTCTATGGGGTTTTTTGGAGGATTTGGGAGCATTATTCCAAAATAGTGAAATTAGACCTACTAGGAAACAAGCCAATTAGGCCTCCTAGTGAATTTGATATCAAATGAATTAGTAAAGTATCCAAAAGTGTGGGAAAGGGTTCTAAAGACCTATGAATGGGCCAAGAACATAGGAAATATCCTAAGTGAATTTATGGGAAGATCCTAGCTAGGGTTTTTCTATTCTAGAAGGAAATCTAGTGAAGAAGCCTAGGTAATTGAAGAGCTAGTTGGACTAGTTGTATCTAGAAGTGTTAGAATATTCAAAAAATCAACTATACCTTGGAGGATAAGTTAATGGTGAGGATCTTGGAGATCCATCTTGGAGAATAAAACAAGAAGAGCTATCCATTGGATGGTTAGGAGAGATTAGGAGTGCTTTGGGGGCAAGAAATCACTAGAGTCCTAAACCCTCTGCATCACTTTGGGAGGGTGCCACATTCATTTTCCCTCTTGGGGTTCTTATCATCTGCTCCCTGAACTTCTAAAATTCTAGTTGGCAAGGAAATCTAGTCTAGTATGTGTGACAACACATCTTGCTGATCAAGACATGTGAATTCTAAGTGTCTCACTTGGTGTAATCGGCAGTATCCTGGTAATAGGAGGATGTTGGGATCTGCATCTTGTCACAGGTGTCATAGTATTTTCATCATGTTGCTGATGAAACTTTTGAAGATGTTGTCATTGGGGTTGAATTCTAGTAGACCTTGTATGGGTCTAAGATATTTTTCTTTCATTTCCATGATCTAAACATGAGGATATCATCCATTTGGTAAGTACCTAGGTCAATTTGTGTGAAGAAGGCCCCATTTGGGGCATTATAATCTATGATCATCCTTTTCAATTTAGGTTTGATGTCAATCTTGATTTGATTGTTCAACCTTTCCATGGTAGCCATATCTTGGTAAACTTGGTGGAAAACCAATCTCTCAAACATTTTGTCCATTCTCGAGTTAGTATCATCTCATAAGTCTCAGGGATATCCACTATGTGCATGTCGATGTGTTCTTTTATTCTCGGGTCCATGACCAATTGGATGTGCACAGCTTTAAGCTCACCAATTACCTTGACCTCTATCTTGTCTAGTTGGATTACTACCTGGTTTGTTTCCTAGGGAACCATCCCTATCTTTTGGCAGATGGACAAGGGAATGATGTTACATGAAGCTCCCAAGTCAATTAGGAAGTTGTGTAAATTTTTTTCCGAACATTCATAGACTAAGTAGGAATGGAGGTACTTCTACCTTATCCTTAAACATTGTAGGGAAGGCTTCTGAAGTGTTAATATTGGATGTGGGGGTCTTCTCACTTCTAGCTATTTTTTCTTGTTTTGAATGGTCCAGGGATTTTAGGAGCGCTTCTCTCTGAGAAGGGGAACGTTGAAGAATTTCAAACATAGATATTTTTTCCTTTATTTTCTTCAATTCTTTGACCCTACTATATTTTTTAGTTGACGAAGTCAGACTTCTATAAGTAGAAAAAATATTTGGTGTAGATGATGTAGGAGCACTCAGACCTCTAGGCAGCGTGGGGTTGTTGCTTTCTCAATGATCTGGTGGAGTTGGTTGTTTACCCAGAGGTATACCATCGGTCAGAGGTTCCTTTCGGCTCCTCAAATTGTGTGAACTCCTATGATCATTCTAAAAGATGTGAACCTTGGAGTATTCAGGTTCTTTCTCCTTCTAGAATGGGAACACAAACTCTTCTTCTCCAGTATAGGTGTCCAAACTTTCCCCGTTTCTAGATTCATAAGAGTCAAACATCATGGCGTTAAACTAAATAGGTGGTTCCTCTAGTTTCTTAGTATATTTATTGTAGGGGTTGCTTCCACATCCATCATTGCCTTGGTTTGGATTTGGATCCCCAAAAAAATTTGTATCAGTAGCCTCATAAGTGTTAGCATTATCCACAGGTATGCTACCATTGTTGGGTTGAGTATTTCATGGTCTATTTTGCCTTTGCTGCCCAAATGGATTATCCTGTTAATTTTTGTTATTTTTGTAGGTATTGAAACTCTAATTCTAATTCTGGGGGTAAGCTTCTAGAAAAAAATGCATATGTTGGTATCCACATTGGTTCTGGGAGGGATTCAAACTCATCCTAGTGAGCTCATTGGTGAGTTTGGATAGGTTTTTCTTTACGGCATCCAACTTGGAGGCTAAGTGAGAATCAGGTTTGGTTGGGGGCACTATCTGTTTCTCAAGGAAAGATATCTTATGTGCCTCATAACCTAGATAAGTAAGAACAGTTATGCCAGAATTGGGTTCAACAAAGGTGTGTGGGTGGATAGAGCTTGATTGCTTTCAGAAAATTGATGTGGAGCAGCGATGTTACTAGCTGTAGGCATGGCCCCAAAGTTCCCTTCTTGGGGTTCCATTTGTTGTATAAATTTTATGGCCTCCTTGTACACCTTTTCCATTGTGTCCCTATTCACAGGGGGAAGTCTTCTTAGAAAAATTAAAGTGAAGGGGTCTAGGGCTTTAAGGTAAACTTGTATGATGGCTGCCTCTAATATAGTATAAGGAGATTCCATTTTTTTATGAATCTTATGGAAATGATGATTGAACATAGCAATGGGCTCCTTGGGGTCTTTCCTCATTGTTATCAATTGGTGATGTATTGTAGCAGGGTCCACATACAACTTAAAATGGTTTAGAAATTTGGTTTCAAACTTAGGCCATGCAGAGATAGATCCCTATGGTAAGTTCAAGTACCAGTTGTATGCAAACTACCCCAAAGTGTACGGGAATAGGTGGAAGACAACATCTTGGTGGGAAATCTCCTTGCGGTTACAAATTCCTTTGAAGGCACAGATGTGCTCTTCTGCTATCCTCAATTCTCCATATACAAAACGCATGCAAAACTTCTTCAGATTTTTGGGCAATTCATGGACCTGCCCAATGAATTTTAGTTGAGAGATTTTTATGTTAGTGAAGAAATCCATTGGACGAGGTTGTTGTAAATTCTGATTTTGTAAGTTCTGATTTTTTTTTATGTCTGCAAGGACAATCAGCCAGTGATGTGTGATTGTTGTCCAAGCAAATTTTGTGGCTCAGTGTGATTGTGAGAGGGGTTCTCTCTTTACTTTCCTTTGTCGGTGTGAGCTTTTTGGTGATGATTGAGTTCAAGGAACTCACCTCTTTTCAAAGATGATCTAAGAACTCACTCAAACCATTCTAGAGAGAAAGATCCAATTTTATCTAGCTTTTTAGTCTTTCCCCTCCTTCTAGCACCACTTCTGTTGAGCATTTCTTTTACACAAGTCAATTTCTAGGATCTCGAGATTCAATTTCCTCTCTTGAAATAATAATGAATTTATTCCCAAGGTTCTCCATGGTCATGGTACAACCTACTCGGTAAACTCAATTGAAGATAAATGTGAATGTTCACAAGGAGGCCTTAGCTGGTACTTTCAAGATGTCAAACTGTAAAACAACTTTAGTACTTATTTTTTGTATTTTCTAATTTATCAATGCATGTAGCCTACTAATGATGCAAATTTGTGTTTAACTTATGAATATCACCTAATTATCTATATTGTCAAAGAATATCAAAAGATTTGGTAATGAGAGTTTAAACAAATTTTCTAAAAATGAAATCCTAATGAAAATAAACCATTGTCAAACCGCTCTTGCAAATTAAATGATGAAAAGATCAGAACCCACTGAATATGAATCAGACTATGTCACAATTCTATACCCAATAGATGCAATCGTTTGGAGAGGAAAATGTATCAATATGTGAGATTTTCAAAATCTATCACAATCATGACGCCACAAGCATGTGCACACACACGAGATGGATTTATTATTGAACAAATAGAATTATCTTTCCCAATCATTTTTCACAACAAGATCGATGAACAACATAAAAATCCAATTTAATTAATTGTAGATCCAAACACAATAAACCCAATTGGGTCTTTGAAAGAAATGAATGAGAAAACACACATTCATAAAATTCCCATAGACAATAGAAAATAATCACACAGTGAATGAAACACCAATTGTATCTCTTTATTGAATCAAAGATCCAACCGTATTACATTTTTTTGATTACAATCTATAGGGCTTTTATCTACAAACTTTGAACCCCAAAACTAGGGCATTAGTAACTATAAAAAAAATTAAAACAAACTAAAACTAAATATTTCTAAAGAAAACTACTGCTAAAATGATGCTAGATAGTTTGCATGGATCCTTGATCCATTTACAATTATTTTTCCCATGAATTTAGGGTCAAACTCACTTAGAAAGAAGAGAGAGAGGAACTAGAGCTCCATCGTCTTTAACTGCAGTCTTTCTCTAGATCTTTGAGTTCTCCTCTGGAATCTCCACTTGGAGTCCCCTATGCGATGAATATTGGTAGAAGGCCTCTAGTTATACAAAATCAAATTCTAGTTGTGTATCAATCTAATCTAGAACTCTTCTTTAATGCAAAAAATATCCCATGCTAGAATGGCCCAAAATTTGGACCCTAACCTTTGCTCCAAATTTTGATGGAGGAAAAATTCACTAAGTCTGAAAATTGGTTTTGGGTCCTCTGAAATTTCAGACTATCAGAGGCTGAAAGGACAAAAAATGGCCCTTGCAAAAATGTCTAAGTATCGAGAAATTTTCAGTTCAAAATTTGGTTGTCTGGAATAATTTCTTGTGAGCAGCAACTATGGAAGTATCTATGGATGAGCTTCCTATAGCCTTTGTACTATCTCTTATACCTCTTCATAATCCACTTTCTACTCTTCCACTTTACCAAGGCATTGTTCTTGCTTCTCCCTAAAAGTGGTTAGTTCTAAAGTGAAGAACTTTATTTCATCTTCATGTTCTACGATTCTCTACATGTCTTCCTTGAAGTAGAAAAGTTGATGGAGGTCTTCTTTTGCACTGACCCCTACCAAGATAGCCTTAAAGTGTTGTATGATCTCTTTATCTAGGTGTATAATTTGATGTCCTTCATCTCGGTATAGCTCCAAATTAATACCTATGAAGAAATTTTCTATTTGTTCCACCCATTTCATAACTCCCTCATGTTTTTGGAGTATGTGGTCTAGAGATTTCTCACAAACCTTAACTATTTTAGCTATACTCTTTATCCATGTACCAAAATTTTCTAGCTCTGCACCTTTGTATACCTTTAAAAAAATTTGGAAGCATTCCTTCCTGATTATCTTGAGGTCTTGTAAGGTGATCTTCCATTTGGTTAATTTGGAATCTAACCCCGTGTCACTCTCCATCATGTCTAACAATTTGATGGTTTCCACCAGGATGGCTCTAAAAGGTCTAAAGATTGTCTTAATAACTCCTTCTCCAAACTATTCAAATTCCTTCCTCCACTCAGTACATACTTGTAAGAAAGAAGGAGTCATTCCTTCTGGCAACTCTATAGAAGCTTTATTTTCAAGGACAACATGTAATGCGGCTTCAAGGAAATTTGGGTCAATGGGACCCATCATCCTATGAATGAATTCCTTTAAACCCTTGTTCTACTCAATTATTTCCTTGATCTTCTCTGCACCCTTATCCATAAAAATTATTGGAACTCTAAAATTTTGGATAATTTTGGATTGACTAAGTGTAAAATTTCTCTAAGGAAAAAGTCAGTGCCCCTAAAAACTTGTGGAGAAGGTCTATTTTGAGTACATGTAAAAAGATATCCTAAGATTTTCATGAGACACCACATGGAGAATGTGTTTACTACCTATCATGGATTAATTTTAGTAGGTGGAAGCTTCCAAAAGTAATATTACATATGTTTTCAAGGTAGTTGTTTAAAGGTGTTTACCCAGATATACACTTGTGCACATTTTCAATTTTTACTAAGTGACTTACTTTAGAGGTCTTCATTTTAGGCCCAATTGAAATAGCTGATATAAAAATTTCTCTGAGACATTTGAGGCATAAAATTGAATCTCCATGTCCATTTTCAGACCCCTATGAGTTCATATGACAAGCTTGCCAAAGCCATTTGGTTTTCATTTTATTCTTATTTTTCTAGGTGTGAAATGCAGAATTACAAATACCCTACTTCGGGGTCCTATAGTTTACACTTGGTTGAATGCCCTAAAGAATTAAATGTAACCCTACATTGTAAACATGAATATTTACCTCCATGGATATTCTTATAATTGGGTCAATCCATTTGGTCATTTTCTTCAATCGGTTCCAAATCAAATTTATAGAATTTCACTGTGTTTAAGTTCAAAAAGTTATGGAAGGGTTGAATTTGAAGATTAATGTCGATTGACTAGTTGATCATCAGAGCGATATAATCAAAGTTTCATATTAATTATTGTAAAGTGAATCAATTTTTAGGGTTTCAGACCATAACGGTCTCATTTGTTAGGTTTGTGAAATCAAAATTAAAAGCAATTTGTGCAGATTGCTAGTGCGGACAGAGTTACATTTTCAGGACAGTCATTTTCAAAGGTGCATATCTTGTGACCAGCTGATGTCCATACTAGGATAGTGGTTGATCCATATGCATATCATTTTAATGAGCCTAAATGTAGGGTTTAAAAATCTCACGAGTCCATTTGGTATTTTTACCAAGTCAGTATGAACTAAAATGTTGTGTTTTGAATTTAAATCTGCATAATAAGTTGAAGGTAGGTATTTTTGAGCATCAATAACTTACAAATCTAAGGGTATCTGGTAATTTCCTCTAGCGCACATGTTTAGTGCATCTCAATTTTCAAATTGATTTTGTTCTAGCCTCCCAAGGATTCATCTGATTTTTTTATCAGAGGTGTTTTAGGAAGGTTTTCAGATTGATTCCTATGTATTAGTTGCAGACTAACTAGAAAGAGAAAATTTGATGATGGATATTTTGTACCTTGTGAAGGGTCATGCAAAGACATTTTATAAACTGAATGTGTATATGCCAGTCATCATATCTGCAAATTTTTGGGATCCCTTGATGTATTCCAATTAGTTTTTAAGGGCAATTCTGAAGGTCGTTTACTCATTTTGAGCACTCTGCTGAAATGGTTAAAATTGGATTTTTGATGGTCAAGTGTACTAAAGCAGGGACTTCAAAATAGTTTTGGACATCCATCAAGGTTGAAAATTAGCATATAAACATTTTGTAAAGCATAATAGTTGAGGTATTTCTCTCAGAAGTGACACGATATTGTTTGAGAAATTCCCCTAAACATGCTTGAGACACAATGACTACAGGGAATGATTTGTTAAATGGTTTCATAAACTTTGAAGAAAGTGCCACTGGCATTTCTAAGGCCAAATCCACAACTCATGTCAGTATTTTCTATTCTTGTGACAAATTTAAAAGCAGGGTGTGGCAATCCATTATGTTGTGCCCTAATTTGATGAAAATGCATGAGAAGATGTCAAGAAATAACACTAAATGCAAAAAACTTTGTCATTCATTTTTGGACCGTAACAAGTAAATCTTCATCTCAATCTATTGCTGGTCACATTCACAAACAGAGGCACCTCTTTGCCTATGCAATCTTGGAAGTTCTAAAGGAAGAATATGGTCATCCTTCAAGTTGTAAGTGTGTGTGAACTATTTTAAGCAGTTGTGGAAAATGTTCAGTCAAAATGCAAATAGTGGAAGCAGTTACCAAGTTTAGAGGAATAGTTGATTAGGAAGCACAAAAAAGTTGTAAACATGGAGAAATGTCATTTAGTAGAGACTGAGATTCAAAGTAGAGTTTTCTAAATTGAAGAAACAATTGGTTTTAGAGGAAAATGAGAAGACACAAGTCCTAAAGGAGCTAACTCTGAATTTGGAGAGAGCACAAACTGCAGAAGAGAAAGTAGCACAAGACTCAGGACTTGCCAGTGCAAGGTTGTTGAAAGATTTTGTTTAAAAGAAAATTTAATGTAGATAAGGTGGAAGGTGCAATTCCAAATGCTGCAACCTTGTGAGTACAAAGATTTGCACATGGTTTTGAAATAGAGGGGGATGCGCAGGTTTTTGTCTTCCTTTTGATTCATTGGAAACATTCAATCTAATGCAGTGGCAGGTGTAATGCCTCAAAGGCTGCACAAGAGTTGAAAAGGGTTGTGCAGGTATAAATGAAAAATGTGGAATCACAGATAAGACATATTAACTATTTACCAGAATTATGGCAAATGTAATTGGCGCATGGAAAAGATGAATAACCTACGCATGTTAATAAAGGAGGAAGTTTCTACGCATGGAGGCCAAAATAGAGTTGCACAACATGTTTTTAAAGGAACAGACTTATGGTTTTATCCCACATGCATGGGGCACTTAAGGTTTGCATGGTTTTTTAGAACAATGCTTGCATACTAGTTGAAATAAAGAGCCAAGAGGCTCATTGGTGGATGCCTCAGCTAAGGGAAGGTTGTGCTTGGCCTGAGGAGTTAAGGGTAAACAAAGTTTTGGGCTCGCATATAGAAAAACTTTAAAACTATAAAGACAATTATCCCACATTGGTGGGGGAATGGAATTTCTAAACATTTAAATTATAAAATTTTTATATGTTAATGTATGCAATGAAAATGTAGACCTATTTGCTGCAAATACAAAACACCAAAACATCAAACAAACACATTAGATGTTAGTACATGCAACAAAATAAGAAAATTTCATTACAACCTCCGATGAGCTAAAACAAGGGCACCCAAAGCCTTGTTTGATTTTCTCT
>MU226451.1:1071661-1090455 GCA_018584345.1 Thuja plicata
TTCTAGATTTGTTATTGCATTCTCAATCTTCATCATGTGAAGCTTGGGGCAAGTTCCTCATACTTGTCCTCAATCCCTTCACCATCATCTAGCTTGCATCATAGTGGGATTTATTGCATTGTGTTGGAAGAGCACACTCACAAAATCTCTAAGAGAAAATCAAACAAGTCTTGGGTGCACTTGTTTTAGCTCATCGGAGGTTGTAGTGAAAATTTAGTTGTGTTTCAAGTCATTTACATGCTTTGATTTATTAGTATATCTTGTGTTTGCATGTTTTGACTTGTTGAGCAGCTGCAGGTATTTTCATTGCATACAGTTAACATAAAGTAAAGAGTAGAAGCTCTTGGGAGCGTGTGTGCTTGGGGATGATAGTGAATGCCTTGAATTGCTCAATGACAATTAATTTTGAAGTGTTGGGCAGATATAAGTTTTAAAAATATTGGGGATTTATCCCACATTGACCCAGAGAGGAAATTATTGGTGTTTATATGAAAAAAAACTCACATGGTGTTATGAAGTGAAGAGCGGAGATTCTTTACGCCCGCGCACAGGTGGTGCCTTGGTGGACGTGCCTAGGTAGCTAGTGACTTCAATAAAAAATAAGTATTGGCAAGGCCCACATAGGTGAGATGGAAATGACATGGAAAAGAAGCATTCAGAGATCTAGAGAGGCTATTAGAAGGTAGTTAGTAAGTGGTCATTTTCCAAGTCTCATGATCTTGGTGGTTAGGGAGTAAGTATTTCAAGATTAGGAGATCCTCATTCATGGAATCTTGGAAGATGACCGCGGTCAGCAAAAAAATTTGGAGATCAAGAGACGCGGTTAGTCACCCAATCTTGTAATCATTATGGTTAAGCTAGAAGCATCTGAAGATCAAGACATGGCTTGGTCGCCCAATCTCAGAATCCTGACAGTCAAGGAACTAGTATTTAGAGATCAAGAGATAGCCAAGTCATGCAATCTCCCAATATAACCACGGTCAGCAGAAACATTCTGAGATCTATAGATAGTTATTCGCCTAATCTCATGATCTAAATATGGTTAGAGAAAATTTGCCGAGATCTAGAGATTGTGTAGTTGCCAAGTATCACAAGTAAACCATGGTCAACAGAAGTATTTAGAGACTTGGAGAATAGTTATTCGCCCAATCTGCCAATATGACTGTGGTCAAAAGAAGCATTCAGAGACTTGGAGAAAGGTTAGTCACCCAATCTCAAGATCATGATAGTTAAGGCGCTAAAATTTAGAGATTAGAAGATTTACCCAGTTTCTGAATCTTGTGACAAGATGAGGTAGGCCTAGTTGGAGTTTAGAGAAAATTAGCAAGTAACAAGTGACAGAATCTAGTGAGGTCTAGGAAAAATATGCAGAAAAGAGACTTGTGAAAATTAAATATAAGAATGCATAAATTAAAGTAATGTTCACATTGTTAGTCTTTTGAAACTTTTTTGTTTCAAACTAAAAAGGAGAATTCATGGGAGTTTTCTTTCAGAGGCAAGTGGGTAAAGTTTGTTAAAGAGGACTTGATTAAAGGAGAAAATCAAATCAAATTTTGAAGAGGAAAATATTGTCCTGGCTGATATTTCATGGAAGCAAAAGGGTGTCAGTTAGGGTTGAAATTTTTTCTTCCCCTTCTATATTCATTTCTCTTCTTAATTGTAAGAGGGTCAGTCAAATTTTTTATCAATCAAGGAAGGATTTTCAGTTTTGGTCCAGACTTTGTTTATTGAGTTTCAGCAGTCTGAGTGTATTGAAGTTATTTTGATAAATAGAAATATCTTTGGGATCCCAGCTTGATTTTTTATTGTCTTCGTATGTATGTTTGGATTCTTATGAATTTAGTTTGTAAGACATTTTAAACTCAAATACTTGTAAGGCAAGTTTTTATATATTTTTACAGGTTACTTCTAAGGGGAGTGTAATTCCTTTAAGCATATTTCAGGGGGTTTAGAACTTATATATGAATCTGATGATTTAGGTTTTGAGTTACAAATAAAAACTTGTAAGGAATCTTTTTTGGCTTTTAGTTAGTTTTATTAGTTTGATATGGTTCAGATGCATTCATATTGACTCTGTATCATAGGATTTGGCACTGGTCTGGGTTAGGGTTTCTTGTCAATCTTTAAAACTAAACCAAATCTTTATTTTATAGTTTTTCATGTATGAATATTGAATATCAGTGTTCAAGACACTTAATCCACTATAATATTTACTATGAAGCAATAAATAACAAAAGGTACACCCACTTGAGTCTACGGAGCTCAAAGTGAAGGAAGATTTAATCCTTGTTAGTTAGGCTTTTACTTGCCAGAATTAGGAGTTGGGAGTCATAGAGTCAAGCATTGATGCTACATTAAGACTATGCAAGAAAAAACTCTAACAAAATGGCAACTCTACTAGGGAGAGATGTAAAAAACCTTGCTAAAATTTTAAAGGAATCTCTAGTGTTCTAAAGTTCATATCAAATCCTAGTATCGTTGTTTTACTTTATCCCATATTTTTCTGGGTAGCGACTCTGTGAATCCTGGTTGTTTTGTCCTAGTGTAAAATTGAGTAACCATTAGCAAGTTTCAATGAAAAGATCAGCAAGTTTAAGATGGTTGTTTCCTTTCTTTTCTGAATCAACCCCAAAATTTGATTGTAAGAAAGAGTCAAGAAATAGAATCTGAAATTTGTTTTAGATCTCTGAGTAAGAATAGCTTGGAAACTATTTTTGTTTGCAGTGAGTATAAAGAAGATTGTGTGGTTTTTTTGGTTGGAACAAACCCATAATTGAATGTAAATTTTGGATAGATTTTTCTATTTGAAGTTTTTCCTTTGCAAGGAGGTGGCGACTCTATGTGAAAAGAGCCTGATGGAGCTATAAAAGAGGCTCTAGATTTTCCATGTTTCCAGTCAAAAATAAATAAAAGCAGCAACTGCAATTCTTGTCCAGGTAATCCTCATGTTCTTATGAGAAATAAAAGTCTCATATAAGGTGAATAAGTAACTAAACAAAGGCGTGTAGATCTGAAATTTTTCATACTTCCTATTTTTAAAAGTTTATTGATCAAATAAGAAGTATGTTGTTGTTATGTGAAGTTAATGATTGCATAAAATCGGATAGAAGTTTTTTGTGAAAAAATAAGATGTGTTGTTAAGTTAGTGGTTCAAATAGAGATTCTAACTTTAATGGATCAAGATATGTTTTCTAGATCTGAAATTTATCAGGCAGATCTTGAGAAATTTAATAGAGATAGTGCATTGAGAAGACAAAGTATCCAAAAGAAGACCCAATTGATTTTAAGAATAAGGGTAGTAGAAAGGAAGAAATAATCAATATAATTGTTTTATGAAAGGTTTTGTAATGCATTTGATGAGCTTAGAGAGGACATTGAGTTTCTAGAATTAACATGGATTGATTTGTTTATAGAACTTTGTGTGTCTGAATCAGTCAATTGGTTTGTATCCATTAGAGAAGAATAAATTGAATGTGTTAAACAATGGATAGATTAGATTGAAAAATCTGAATCTAGTTATACTGGTGATGTTAAATCTAGTTGTGATGATGATGTTGAATCTGATTATGCTAGTGATAATGATTATGATGCTGAAAATGAAGCAAATGAACAACAAGATGACAAAGATGAATTTATAGTTGGAAATGTTTCCACTAAGCCTGTAGATTTTTCTTCTTCTCAGCATAATAATTCTGATTTTTTTGTTTCGGTTTAAAGAAGTTTTGTGTGAACAACAAGAGGATAATTATGATACAGATGTAATTTTTTGTGGTGATTCCTTTGAACAAAAGGACATGAACCAAGAGGTCTCATTCCTTATTTCCAACAGGGAAGATATTTGTAGCATCAAGCAAGAGGCCAAAGAAGGTGAACATGAAATCCAATTTCCACTAAGCAGTGAGAAAATTTTAGAACTCTTAGTTGCTGATTTTCAAAGGTATGACTCTAAATGTGACTCTATAATTTTATGCCCAATGGATATATGTTTTGATAGTGATGAAATTAGTGAGGGTGTGAAGTATGATACATGTGGTGTTGATTCTTTTCCTATACTTGGATTCGATACTTTGCAAGATGATAATGCATATGAATGTAATATTGACAAGTGATCTATTTTGCATGATGTGATTCACTTTTTGGTTTTCATTTATGGAAAAATATCTCAGTTATAGATTGATTCCTATAAATTTGAGTATTGGTGAGTCTAAAATTGACTAAGTACAAAAGCAGAGATACAGAGGTATTTTGGATATCAAAGATTGAGATCAATGAGTTAAGGAAAGCGAGATTAGAGGAAGATAGTATGGGGTATATGTGACCTCCACCTAAGATCAATTTTGTTTTCGTAATTTTTACAGAAAGTTAGAGAGATTTGAAGATAGACAAACATCAGCAGAACAATGATATAGAGCAGTTGGACATAAGCGATGATTCAAAGAGTATGACATGGACTCCTGGAAATTAGAGTTGTATTATGGTTACTAATAACCTACACTTCAATTATGTAAGAGAGACAACTATGCATTTGATATTTTTTTTATTAAATGTATTTTGTATTGAGAGCCAACTATGTAATATTTGGTTAAGAGAGCCGACTTGGTTAAGAGATAAGATATATATGGAGAACTTTTTGTTGAGAGAAGATATTATTGATATGAGATGATTGGATGGAAGATATGTTTTGAGGACATGCCAATGGAAGAGAAGAGGATGATCGAGATCATTGATGAGCTATGAACATGAACTATCTAAGCATTAGAGATGCTTGTTTTGTTCATGACTGAGAACATTTTGTAATAGAATTACATTGTAAGAGCTTTAAGCTCAGTTGGCCCCTAATAGGGTGTTGTATACCTTTAACATGGTTTTTATTCCTTTAACAAGGAAATTTACTATGTAATATTCAGCTCCTAATAGGGCTAGGTCTCCTAATAAGGACACTATACTTTAGTGCATGCTTGTGGGTACCATCCCCACCAGGGTTTTCCCTTGGCCAAGGTATCCTCGAAAAAAAAATTATGGTGTTATGAGTACTGTGTTATTTTCTTATGTTCTTTTCATTTCTGCAAGTATATGGTTAATGTTTAATTGGTTGAAAAGTTTTAATAAGTGTTGTAATACTGATTCACCCCCTCTTAGTATTACCTAATTCTAACAATTGGTGTCAGAGCTTTTGGCCCTTAGAGAGAAAGTATAACATCTTAAGGGAGATCATAATGGATTTGGACAGTTTGCAAGAAAACGTTGATGTTGCACTAGAAGACCTTGACAAAGCAAAAGTAGAGAATGGAGAATTAAGATTTAACATGCGAAGAGCTGAGAAATTTATAAAGAAAACTTAGAGACCATCTTGAAATTTCTAGAATTCAAAGACAGGATCTTGTGGTTCAGATAAAGAAGATTCAGACAAAGAAAATTTAGATCAGATGAAGCAACTTGAAGAAGAAAATGAAACTTTGAAACTTGAAAATGAACCTATGACTAAAGAGATTTAGTTACAAAAAGATGCCAAGAAGAAGATTGAAGAAAATTTGAATAGTGCATTATAAAAAATGAAGAATGAGGTTGAAAACTATAAGAACAAGTATCTAGAACTAGAGAAATACAATCAGATTATACAAGGTGAACTTGTTGAGGCAAAGAAACACATTAAGAAACTTCACACCAATAGTGATTTGATCGATGAAAAAAGAGACAGACAGAAACCTAAATGTGATGTGACTGGTATTGGCTTCAATGAAGCTGAATGCTCAAAGAATCAGGAAGAGAAATTTGATGCAAAGATTGATGCTGAAAAACCTACTATAGAATAACCTAGAGAGAAGATCAGACCTTTCAGAGGTAGATACTTTGGTTGTAACAAATTTTGACACATGAAAAGAGACTGCAAAGGTAATGCCCCTTTTAATAACTTTTTTGACTATTGTTTTAATTGTAATGGATATGGGCACAAGAAAGCTGAATGCAGGAAACCAAATCAATCTAGATATAGATAAGACAATGGCAGAGAACCTAGAGTGAAACCTACATGCTACAAATGTAATAACATTGGACACATTGCAAAGTAATGTAAGCTGCAAGTAAATTAAGAAAGAAGACCTCTTATATGTTAAAAATGCAATAATCTAGGTCATATAGAAAAATTTTGCAGGTATAATGGAGAAAAAAACAAAAGAGTACCACGTCCTATGAATACACAGAAGAATGGAAATGATATTGGTAAGAGTGTTGCAGATTTGAAGAATGATTTTGATAGTTGTTTTAAGAAACCATAAGATAACAGTAGTGGTAAGATATGGAAGATCAAAGAAACAAGTGAGACATTGATTCAGGGAGAGACAGTAGATGCTACTGGATCTTCACCTGATGGTAGTAAAGAAGAATCAACCTAATTGGCCGATCATGGACTTAGGGGGATCATTGGATAAAGACATCAGAATATATCTTGCCCTGTAACTTGTGGATTGAGCTCATGTGAGATTAGGTATGAACATGGCTGACATCATGGAGTATATAGTTTAGAGTGCAACATTAGCTGATGCATATATTTTGATCATGAGATCTACAGCCGACTAGAAAGTATTAGGTAAATTGAGATTTTATAACTTAAAAATTGTATAAAGCACCATATGATGATCTATTTCCCTAGCATTCGATGAAGAGTGACCTAAGGAGATCAGAGAGCTGAGAGATTCAGTCTATCCTATATTTTCCTTGCATGATTGATTGAAGAGAAAACTCAGAATTTAGTGTGAAAGAGGTTTTACATCATCTAGCTACGAATACACCTATTATTTATGATGTTGCAGATCAAGCTAGATATAATTTCAAGAAACATCCATTCAAGACTTGTGAATAAGACCTTGAAGGAGCATTTTCTTGAACACCCTATGGAGTTTTACATGTAGAAGATATTAGGGATTACATTCATTGTAAGTATGATATACTAGGTACTAATGATATTTCTAGAGAGATGGAGTATATGACTGATAAAGGAGTCATGAGAGATGAGTACAAATTCTGGATTTGTATGAATTCAATGAAGAAGAATGGTTCAAGATATTATTTAGCAGAGTACATGATCAATTAATTTGGATAGGTGAGCAGTCTGTGAAGATTTGCAGTGATTTAATTCATGAGATTACTGGATTGGAAAATACAAGAATCATTCCTGTTGCACAAAAACATGTGAAGAAGCAAGTTGAAACCCTAACTCACTCTAAATGGGACAGGCAAGAAATGACTGTGAATGACATCTTTCAACAAGATGTGAGACTAATTTCTATGATACTTGGATATCAATTCTACTACAACAGTAGAACTAATTTGGTATCTATTAGCACTGCACCAAGAAAATTTTCAAATTTCTAGCATTGACTATTTTCTCATGCTTTCTTCTTTAAAATCCCATGTCTTACTGCACTTAAAGGGTCAAAATTCATTAATTATGTTCTATTTTAAGTATTTGTCACTCAGTTGCATTGGTCTTTTAGCATGTTTTCAAGTTGTGCGGGTGGGCGACAAGTCATCAGATTGTAAAATCATGCAGTCGTGAAAAAATTGTGTCAAGTCATGATCATTTATGCGAGTGAGCGGTTTCGGTTTGGGTTTTAAAGAATGTAAATCACACAATCGCGATGTTTTGTGAAAGTCGGGTTGCAAGTTCGCGACTGAGCGGGTTAGGAATGATTTTGTTTATTGCTCACTCACAAGGAATCAAATTTTTCAAAAATAGATCTAGCGAGTCCGCGATGACTCAAAATCTTGTGTATCACACAGTCGCTTTAAATTTATGTTGTTCACTTTATGCTCTGTAACTGAGTGAGCCTTGTTTAAAATGAAGTAGTCACATACCCACGTCAGGTTTCAATGCTTTTCTTTCAAGTCAGCAAGTATGCGATGAAGTCAGGTTGTAAAGGTTGCTCACTCACTTAGGTTCTAACTCATTTGTATTTTGCAGTGCGAGAAAGCAATAAGTGCATGCAGAAGTTATTAAGTTGAAGGCTATCCACTTAGTCGTAGAGGTGTTTTTCAAAGTTTTAAAAGGTGTGCAAGTGGGTGATTATGAGATCATTTATCACCTCGCTCACTCGCTAATGCTTTGAAATTTTGAAAAATGAGCTCACGAGTGTGCGATAAGGAAAAGAAGAGGGATATCGCCTCATTCACTCATAAATAAAGACAAAAGGGAAAGGGTTAGCGAGTATGTGATTGAAGAAAGAAGGTTGACAGTCGCACACTCATAGTCAGTGATATGGTTAAGTTTGCAAGCTTGCAAGTGCATGATGGGAGAAAAATGAAACTGTCGCTTAACCGCTCATAGATTTGTAAAAGGCAAAAGGGTCAGCGGGTGTGCAATATGAGAATTTTAAGATTTTAATATAAAATCTCGCTCAGCCGCGAAGGATTAGGCCATAGAGATTTTTCAACAGTGAGTTTGTGACTGAATAAAGAACAAGGGATGTTGCTCACTCGCTAGGGTTGTAAGTTGGAGTGTTTTGCAGCGTGAGTGAGTGACTAGATAAAGTGTATGATAAAAATGAAAGTCTCTCACTCGCTCAAATCCAAAAGCAATGATTTGAAAGCCAGCGGGTATGCGATTATGGAATGGTTAAGAAATGAATGTGTACTCACTCACTTGTGAAGATTCAGATGAAGTTAAATGTTGAGCAGCAAATGTGTGACTGGTTGAAGAAAAGGTAATATCGCACATTCGCATGAACCTAAAAGCAAAGTGTAGAAAGATAGCGAGTATGCTACTGCCAAATGATGAAGTGCGTATTAGGTCATCGCTCACTCATAGAAGATGAAAACCAAGGTAAAAATAGACGGCAAGTATGCGACTGGTTAAAGTAAAAGGTCACATCACTCACTTGCAAGGAGTATTCTAAGTGAGTAAAGTACAGTGGGTTGGCGCCAAATTGACAAGTGGCTAGTTTCAGGCTTACGAGTGCAAAAAGGAGAAAAGTGTACACTCTTTTCCAGCTAGGATCAAACAGTGCGAATTAATGGCAGCATTAGTGACAGAATGATGATTTCATGATAGTGCAAGTGCAAGAATTTGGCATTCAAGTGGACAAGACACAGGATTTAATGGCTATAAGTTTGAATGATTGAGTTTGATCCTGTACAACTCTCATTTTTGCATCCTAAGATTTTCTGCGAAGAGCGAAAAGGCTTGTTGGTCTGGAGCATTTTATCTGAGACAGTAAAATTCAAAGAAGGATGAGTCAAGCTATTGTTCCCGCTACCTCACAAGGGTCTGAGAAGAAGAAAGAAGTCACATTGAAGAAGTATACGGAAGAATTTGCTGAGTTACTGCCTGGAACTCTGAATACAAACAACGCAAACTGGGATGAATGGAATGACAAATGGTATCAATGCAGAAATCTGATAACCCCAAATTATTCTTGTAGTAGTTTGTTTCATTATTTCTAGAATAATAGGATCAAACCAGTCCTAGTTTGTAATCCATGGGATTTGAATATGGAAAAATTGATCATGCTTGATGTCTATGTTGACATAGGTCTTATTAAGGAATTAGCAAAAAAATATTGCCCAGTAGCTAGGGTAGTCAAGAAAAGGAATAAAGAGACCCTAGTTTCCATAGACAGGAGGTCAGTGGCAGAGGTATTTGGAATCACTGGTGCATTATGCACAGACATTGATTTGAAGAAGATTAAGGTAGACTATGTCAAAAGAGAGCATTTGATTAAGCAATGTGAAATGCCTAAATTCATGCCTAGAGTAGATAGGCACCTGGTAAAAATTCCAGACAATTTCAAACCACCTTTTGACTTATCCCTATTTCATCATTATGTAAAATGAACAGTTTATGGTTTGAGCAGAGTTCTAGGTTTTGATGGAGACTCCACAGTGTCTCAAGATTTACTTATGATGGCCATGAACATCTAACACCTGGAGTTCAACACTGATTATGACTATGTTGGATATATAGTCGATGCTATCCATGCTGCCTGTTAGAGATATAGTTTGATGTGCCAACACCTACTTTTAAGCATTATTCTCATCTGATGTATATGATTTTGTATTATAACAGAGCATCAATGGATAAAGAGCTTGAATTATTTGTCTCAAAGTATGGTGTGGATGCACCAATCCAAAGATGGACTCAGGTATGGGATAGTTCATCCAAAAAATCATCATTTGTATGCTTCTACAACTAGATTGTAGATCCATTTTTTAATTTATTAGGAACAGATAGGCACAGGCTTCCTTTTGAGGTTAGAAATATTCTGAGACCTTGGGAGTATATCCCAAACTGGCCTATCTCTCACAATTGGGCTGATTTCTTCTTTTTTTATTACATTACTATCATTAGAGTGTATGGTTGTACTCAGCCTCCTCACATTCTTCCCAAGTTTGTTCCTCCTAGGATTGCATTCTTAGAATTTGTATGGAAAATTACTTGGGTAGATAAGGAATTTCTAGAGGGGCACAAGAAGGGAACTTTTATCCCCAGGTTGTGGGTGGGTTTTGATTTCTCCATTGGAAAAAAGGTTTTTGCTTTGATAAATTATTTCTTAAAGAAATACAGAATGTCTGCAGCGATTTCCAGATTCTGTGATCCTAAGAAGTTTGTGCAGATAGCCCTAAAAATAAATGACTCCTTGGTATAAAATTAGAGACCATGAGCCATTGGATGATGAGGATGTTGTGAGGAACAAACTAAATAAATAGGAAGTCCAGGATAGGAGAAGGAAGTGGAATGACCTTCTGAGAGCAGAATCTGAGTGGAAAGAATCAGATAATTCATTCTCTGGTTTTTTCCCTAATCTCCCATATTTCCAAAGGATAGAGGAAATGCTAAAATCCTATGAAACTCTAATGTCGCAAGTGCCACAATTTAGTGCTAAAGCTGCACAATCTAAAGGATCCCCAATTCTAGTTGCACTAGATGATCAAGAGCACCAAGAAAAATAGGAGGAGGAATAGCAAAAGGAAGAACAACATGAAGGTGAAGAGGCAGGGGAAGAAGTCGGTGAAGAGGCTACTTTAGCTAGAGAGCCACCAAGAAAGAAATAGAAGAAAGAGCATAAGATGGTGCAAGATAGGAAAAGCATGGTAAGTACTTCAGAAAATTGAAGAGACAATTGCAGAAGGAGCTTGAGGCTGAGGGCCAAGGAGACAAGTAGATGATGTTATTTGAAAAGGATGATGAGAGGGTCATGATGGCCAATGAGTTCATGAAAGATGATGAGTTCATAAAGTCTGAAGAGTTCAAGACTTTCTTGGTTAAATTGAAACAAAAGAATCTGAGACAAGAGCTGACTACAGAAGAACAGAATGTGGATAAGAATGAGGAAATTGTACAAACACTCTAGGATTATGATCTTGAGAGTGAATAGATTACTATGGAACAAGATAGGCTACTGGTACAGAATAGTGGTGTGATGCTGATGCATGGTTGGAACCTATAGTCCACTTTCATTATTGATCAAATCAGGAGGAAAGAAGATCCTCTGTTAAAAAAAAAATTTGAAATGGATGAAGTTTTGAAAGGATCAGGATTTGATCCTAAATCCAAAACCCTAGCAATATGGTCACTAGCTCCTGCCACACAAAAGCCCTTAGTCATGACCAGCAAAGAAGAAAAGAGGGCAGACAGGATGATATGGAATTTGTAAAATACTTCAGATACTGAGATAGCTCATTTAATGACACAAGTTTCATTCATGAACTTGGCAAAAGTTGATGACCTATCTAAGAGGTATGAGACAACTTTTGGCCAAATGATGGCCCTAGCAAAGAAACATGAAGAAGTGGTGGTCCAGAACCACACATTAGAAGAGGAAGTTGCCAAACTAAAAGAGGAATTAATAGAAAGTAAAAGGGAAAAAACTCCAACCCTTGAGGAGGTGGCTAAGGTTGTGACAGATGTTTTCAAAGGAGTTAAGGAAGACTCTGCATTGGCAGAAACACAATCAAAGGATGTAACACAAGAACAGGGCATAAATGCTATGTCTGTCATATTGCTCATATTGCAGCACAAAATTGACGTCCTAAAACAAAAAATTTACATAGTGTATACACTGTATGGGTCGTTATAAGAAGCCTCAAAGATATCTGTAGAAGCTATGGTGTTCTTAGAGCCTACTTTCAAATTATGGTCAGGGAAGGAAATAATTTTGGATAAGTTAAAAATGGCTATGTTGTACAGTGATGATTTCCTAGATAAAGTAACAAATACCATTGAGATGGTCAGTAAGTTGAATGATACCTTTGCCTTTTTCAATGGCAAGTCTGATTTAATATACAACAAGTTGTAGCTATTTGTTGATCAATGTCCATCATTGATCCCAAAAATTTATGATGAAATAGGTGTTTTGAAAGCACAATCAGATTGGGTAGCTGGTTTTGACACTATACTAGGAAACTAGGATATAAAGAAATGCTTAGAAAAGGACACAAATGTAGAATATTGCAATGAATTGATTGATAGCCTTTTCAAAATTGAGAGAGATATGGCCAAATTTGTTTCTGAGGCCAGAACTGCCATAAATGCTAGATGCGTAGAAGCTGTTGCAAAGCTGGAGGAAGAAAAGACCTTTGATTGGCCCACCGCTAAAGAGGTAAACAGGTGGGAGGAAAAGATGAAAGGATGAGGAGGACATTATCAACAAAAAAAAAAACCTTGTTCAGACTTTGCAAATAGCTGCCACCCGTGTTCTATTACAAAATTTTGTTTCTTGTCTGTTACAAGGTAGATTTTTGTAAATCTTTTCCAGTATGTCGGTAGCTTGTTGCATCCTTAATTATAAAATGATTCCAAGACTACTGGGAAAAGAGATAGCCATTTCATTTTGGAGAATGCAAAAATATAATTGTAAACTCTGGTTTGAGACCAATAGATTAGGTTTTTGGAGAAATATTTGTTCAATGTAGCAAGCGATTCTGATTTTTGAATAAAATCCAGTTCATAGTTTCTGAAGCATATAATGAGTATTGTGTCTTCATTTTAGTGTTTTGAATTTTATTTAAATTGAATGTTCAAGAAATGTTCAATTTATATGTCTGTCAGGTAGATTATGAAATACTTCTAGGGTTCTTTCAAGGAAAGACTAAGATGCCTTAGGAATGTTTCAATAAGATTCAGGGTATAAAATGAATCTGATGAATTAACTTGTTAAATGTATTGAGATAGATGTACAAGGTATATCAATGTTTATGTCAAATGGTGTAATTTTTTTAAGTTTTTTTCATGATCAAACTGGTTAAGATTGTTCATAAATGACTTCATGCCCTAGGATTGAGCACTAGTCTATTTCCATTTAATCAAGTGACTATCATTATTAAAATTAATCTTTAATTTTGGTCTAGTCTGTTTTAATAAAAGTTACAGTGATCAACCCATGTAATTTCATCCATAGTTAATTGGAATAATTCAATGATTTCATTATTCTAAGTTTGAAGGGTAATCCCCCCCGAGTTAGTGGAGCTCAAAGTGTAGAAGGTTTCAAAACCTTGTTTCTGTTGTTCTGCATCTTGTTTGGTCAATGTCTAGGATAAATAGAGCAAGCTCTCTGAGAAATATTTACATATCAGCAAGAAAAGGAACTAACAGTATCAACAGGAGTTATCAAGTTGGCATGGAGAATAGTGAAAAAATGTAAAATATAACCTATGCGAAGTGTTGGCACCGCAATTTTTGGAGAATGTAAAATTGGTAAAGAAAGACAGATTGAAGACCTTCAAATTTGGATCACTATCAGTATATATGTTTATCCATATTGAACACAAATTCCCAGGCATGCACCCTAGTGGTTGGAAATTAGGGATACCTACTAGTATTCAGATCACACAGAGCTATAGAAGATAGAATAGGACATGGGTTGATGGTGAATTATTTGGAATGATCAAAATCCTTCAAAGGTAGATGAAAAATAGATACAGGATATCTGATGACATAGTTGAGAAGTACAAGGATACAATCTATTTCATGGTTGGAACTGATTGTGTATGCTTTAAGGAAGTCACACCAAGGAAGAAATGGTGTTATCCTATGGGATATGAGGTAAGCTCAGAGGTACTTACTATGAAAGTTAAACATGTTCTTTCATCTGAGATTGATACATCAGAAGAAAGATGGGGAACCTGTGAGGAGAAATCTGCTAAGGTAAGAGAGGAAAAGACTAGAGGTCTGAGGAAAATACAAATTGATAACATTGTGCATGAATATGTTGTTAAGGTAGGAATAACAGTGGAAGATTTGAAAGAAGTGAAAAGGATAATGGAAGAGTGATCTTTTGGATTGGAAAGTGATAGTACTATAGCCCTTCCCACTCCTGAAGTAGTAATGGTAGACAGTCCTCCTCCTCCATCACAGCAGACATCACAAGCTAAGAAGATTACTCCTAGAGTAAACACTAGATCTAGCAGGCAGACATCACCTAAGGAACCAAACACTATGAGAGAAGAGAAGAAAACTGAAAATGAGAAACACATGGAAGCCAGACATGAAGATGATTAAGAAGAGAGATATAGAGCAGGGAAAGCTAGTTACAATAAAAAGCTACTATGACAGGTATGGGGAGACAGATAAACTTAAGATTGAAAATATTGTGGTTAATAATTTACTTGTTTTCAAGAAGAATCTATTGGAAATTGAGGGTATTGTACCTGAAGAACTATATGGGAGATTGGAGACAAGGAAACAGTTAGCACAGATTGAGGATGAAACAATCAGAAACTAGGAAATTGACAATATTCTACCTATGATATCTTTACAAGAAAGGGATAGAATACTCAAAGAATTGAAACCTTTACTGAAAACTAAGATTAGATTACTAAAAATCATGGCAAGAAGATATGATGAAATCACTGAGGAGACTCAGAAAGCACTGGAGAAAATACTAATGAACACTACTCCTGAGGAGACTCCACTTCCTAAAACCACTTTGTCTACACACTTAGGAATGGAAGAAAGTTCAAAACCAGCTGAGGCAAGTTCTAAGAAGAGGGAAGTTGATACACAGCCAGATTTATATGTTTCTAGTGTATCTATAACACTTGACACCTCTAAAGATGAGAAGGACCCATTTTCAGAAAGTATGGACAACACAATTGTCAATGAAGCAGAGCACAAAGAGGAAGAAGAGAAGAAGAAAGAACAGAGTGAAGCAGTACAAGATGAAGGATAGAAAGAATAGGAAGAAAAATATGAAACTAAAACTGAGGTAAACACATCTTCTATTTCATTTTTGGCAAGGAAAGACAATACAATGGATGTTGATGTTGATGTTGATGTTGATGTTGATGTTGATTGCATGGATGAAGATGAGCTAGTAAAATTGGCTTTTACTGCACTTACTAAAGCCAGGGAGAGATGGGAGAAAAAAAGAAATAAAAAGACTAAGGTAATAACCAGATTAATTAATACTATGAAAAAATTGCTTCCAGTACCTATTTTTTTCTAGCACAGAGATGATATTGAAAACCTAAAGATAACACTTGATGAATTTGATTGTTATTATGAGATTTTGATAAAGATTGCAGAGGAGAAGACAAAAAAGAACTACTCGGAGAAGAAGCTATCTGAAGTTTGCAAGTCTATCTCATGGGACATGAGAATTTTTAAAACTACAACTACAAATGATAAGAGTTGCATTGGACATGGAAGGAAACTATTCATTTACTGCATGAATCCTATCAGGCATGTTCAGAACATTGAAGACATCATTTCCAAGGATAGGGAAAATTTGAACAGTATGATGGACAGTTGTGAAACCTCTTCACAATATGTAACAGAATTAGACAGGGAAGTAACAATAATTTTGGCAAAAATAGATGTATTGGATAATGATAAAGGGAGAGTACTAACTAGATTCAATTTTCTAAAGATTTTTATCACTCCTAAGCTATCTCTAATTGAAGCACACCTATCAGACTTAGAGAAGACTACAGATGCATTGACTAACTCTATGCCTACAGAGTTGAAAGAAGTAGAGACTGAATCATTTGCATTGAATGGACTAATTCATGTTAGTCAACTATTGCTGAAGTCGTGGAGTATAGAAGTGAAGATCTTGGAAGATTCCTTTCAATATGTTTTGAAAATGGTGAGCAAGCACTAATCCTATTACTTTGAATGCACCTTTGTCATTTTTTCAAAAGGGGAGAAGAGAAGAAAAAATTAATGGGAGAAGAAAGAAGAATAAAACAAATAAGGAGAAGGAGAAGATAATGTATAAGAGAAGAAAAGAGAAAAAAAAAATAGAGAAAGAAGGAGAGACAGTTTTGTTTTGTTGGAACACATAGTCATTTTTTGTTAAGTGTTACCATCAATGCCAAAGGGAGAGATTGTTGGAAAGTAATCTATTTTCCATGATGTGATTCACTTTTTGGTTGTCATTTATGGAAACACATCTGGGTTATAGATCGATTCCTGTAAAGTTGAGTTTTGGTGACTCTGAAATTGACTAAGTACAGAACCAGAGATACAGATGTATTTTTGGTATCAAAGATGGAGATCGATGAGTTAAGGAAAGTGAGCTTAGAGGAATATTGTATGGGGTATATGTGACTTCCACCTAAGATCAATTATTATTTTTGTAATGTTTATAGAAATTTAGATATATTTGAAGATAGATAGACTACAACATAACAGTGATATAGAGCAGTTGGACAGAAGCGATGATTCAGAGAGTATGACATGGACTCCTAGCAATAAGAGTTGGATTACAGTTTCTGATAACCTACACTTTGATTATGTAAGAGCGTCGACTATGTATTTGATATTTATTTTATTAAATATATTTTGTATTGAGAGCCGACTATGTAATATTTGGTTAAGAGAGCTGACTTGGTTAAGAGATAAGATATATATATATGGAGAAATATTTGTTGAGAGAAGATATTATTGATATGAGATGATTGGATGGATGATATTTTTTGAGGACATGTGAATGGAAGAGCAGAGGATGACATAAATCATTGATGAGCTATGAACAGGAACTATTTAAGAATTAGAGATGCTTATTTTGTTCATTATTGAGAATATTTTGTAACAAAATTACATTGTAAGAGCTGTAAGCTCAGTTGGCCCCTAACAGGGTGTTGTATACCTTTAACAGGGTTGTTATTCCTTTAACAAGGAAATGTAGTATGTAATATTCAGCTCCTAACAGAGCTAGGTCTCTTAACAGGGACACTATACTTTAGTGCATGCTTGTGGGTACCATCCCCACCAGGGTTTTCCCTTGGCCAGGGTTTCCTCGACACTAAAATTATGGTGTTCTGAGTACTTTGTTATTTTCTTATGTTCTTTTCATTTCTGCCAGTATATGGTTAATGTTTAATTGGTTGAAAAGTTTTAATAAGTGTTGTAATACTGATTCACCCCCCTCTCAGTATTACCTAATCCTAACATGTAAGGAATCTGGTAGTGTCATATATGATGAGTATGAAGATTCATATGCTGGTATGGATTCATATTTTGATGATCTTAGTGTGAAGGGTTATTGTATAGACCATGATGCTAAAAAAAGTGATAAATTTGAATGTGTTTTCTCAGATTTGCAAGTGATTAATGAACCATTCATTGAAAATAATTTTTTATGTTTAGAAAATCTTGATAGAAGTTGTCATCAACAAGATACCTATGGTCTTGTGTAGTCAAATTTTTGTTTAGAAATGTTCCCTCCTAGTTTTCAAGTCGTTGTTGTAAATGAGACTTATTTTGTAGTGAAAACTAGTGTTCAAGATATGTTTGATTCCATCCATGTGAGGGAGCTAGATTATTTTTATTTTCAACTTGTCAGTGGTGGTAAAGAGTGTGACAACTTTATGTTACATAATGATTAGCACTTACAGTACATTGGTGATTTCCAAGCACCTAATGACAGAGAAATTGCTTATTATGTTTTATATGATATGCTAAAGATATTTGGTAGTATGTTTGATCATGTTGCCGGAAGTAATAATTGTTGTTTACCTTTGCTATATGGAAATGAGAATCAGATATTTGATAGAGGTAAGGGTTTGTGAGACCTACATTAGACTGTTATAGTTTTACTATTTTGTTCTCATGCTTTCAGTAGTTTATTCTTTGACATTCTTTGACTATCAGAGACTTTTTATACATTTGAGGATCGGTGGAATCCTATGTTATATATTCAGCACCTGATTTTGTAATCAGGGTACTTTTGAGATGCTTTATGTTCTGATTCAATTTTAGTTTATGTTGATGTCTTATATGGATTTAAAATGTATGAATGTTACATGATGAATTTGGTTTAGGAAACCAATGCTAGGATATTTCAGTTCTAATGCAATGTGGTTTATATGCTTACATATATTATTGACGTTATGTTATGTTTCATATCATGTTGTTTTGGATCTACTAATGTGTGCATTGAGTGTGCAGGAAAAGTTGACCATGGATCTAAATCGGGGACTGAGTACTGAAACCCATGTAAATACCCATGTTTTCCAAGGTCCTGTCTATATAAAGGGACATGGACCTCATTGTTATGTGTTTATTTCATAAACGTGGTTTGCATGTGTGTTATTAAATTAGTAAATGTTTATGTGATTAAGTCGTGTCAATTTTTTTGATTTAATGTGCCAAGTTTGGCAATTGTTGTAATTTAATTATTGACATGGCTAGTAAAGGGAAACCAAGGTTAGTCAAGGGTTAACTAAGGTAATCTAGGAGTAGTACCCAAGCTTACCCCAGGGTTAGAAGTTTCTAGAATTTCTTTGACTTAGAAATCCGTAGGTTAACTTCAGGGTGAGTTTTAGAGGGTCTTTTGGGCTCCTAGGGGGTAACCGGG
>MU226451.1:1090505-1108269 GCA_018584345.1 Thuja plicata
TTCTTTGACTTAGAAATCCGTAGGTTAACTTCAGGGTGAGTTTTAGAGGGTCTTTTGGGCTCCTAGGGGGTAACCGGGGTCAGTTTTAGTCACCCAACTTGGTACCCTATGGGTTAGGGGTCATTTTTTATCATTAATGAGCCTCTAAAATCATTTATTACTCCCTTTAAGTGTCATTTTCAACTTTGAGCGAAATTGGAAGAGGAGTGTGACTTTAGTTAACCTCACTCTCTCTTCTACCCATGTTTCATTTGACTTCACCCTTGGAGAGTTAGGATGTGGTTTAGTTTAGGATTGGTTAGAGTTACCTCACCTTTGGGTTAAGCCTTACTCATGTTGGAGTTTTGCCTATTTAGGGAAGGATCTAGGATGAGCTGAGTGTTCACCCACTCTCTACCCTTAGAGACAGAATTCAGTTTGAAGAAGCTTTTGGAGAAGGAGCTTAGGAAGGATAGCTCAACACCATTCCTCTTCACACCTTAGCTTTGGATTAAGGTTGGATTTCTTTAAAAGTTATTTGTTTAAGTTTATGTGTGTTCTTGAGTTCAAGGACTCCATTAATGGAGTCTTATGGTTTTGAAGCTTTTATTTTTTTCGTTAGAAATTTCTTTATTTGTTTTTTCAATGTCTTTACTTTGTGTTGATTTCGAATGGGTCTTCAAGGTACACTCACCCTTGGGAGGGCCGAGTAGCCTTGGAGGGGTAGATGGAAATGATTCCTGTTAAATGTAGAGTCTCCCATGTGAGGAGGGAAAATCTTGGGGTAACATGATACCCATGAAGCCAAGAAGGGCCTGAGGGCATCTAGGAGGTATAAGGAGGTCATTCAGGACAACATCTTGCAAAGGTGGTCCTTCTCAAATCCGTATGAGGCTTGTGTATTCTATGTGTATTCTTGGCTTTCTCCTTCAGTGAGGTCTACCACTGCCCCCATTTTAAGATGGTCTCTTAGAGACCTATCCTTCTGTGCAACCTTGTATGGGAAGTTTTTTGGTTATGGGTTTTCTATGTTTATGCAGGATTGATAGTTGAGTCTTGCGTGCTTGTTGTATCCCGTTCCATGTTTGGATCCCCAAGCTCGGGGGTGGCCTTGTAAAGGCCTAGGTTGGGAGGTGAGCCTCCATGGTCAACCTAATCTTATTCCAAGTACTTGATGGTTATCAAAGATGCATGATACCCTTATGTGGGAGATGAGTATGACTGAAAATATTATCAATTTGTAACTTATTTTATGAAAAATCTTCATTGCTGCAATTTTGTATTAAGACCATTTTGTAATTTGTAGACTTATATTATTGTAAACTTCTTACCATATTCTAGCATGGAGGTTCAATGGAAATTCTATTTGATAGTGCAAATACATTCTATTTTAAATTAAGATTAGAGATCCTTGAAATTCCTCTGTTGTTTATGCTCAACAAAATTAGTTGATTATACATTCGTTAGGTGTTAAACATTATAAGAACTTTCATAGTTTCAATATACTAAGTTCTTGGAACGAATCGTTTAAATGCATGGATGATTGGGAGAGTGATATTCTATAAGCATATTTAAAATCCCATAACTAATTAGATCCTTAAATTAAATATTAAATGTTCTTGAGTAAATGGAAAGGAGAAATTATTACCTTCATTTCATTTATGTTTTTTGTAGAATTTTGGAAATTAAGTCAAAAACATTTATGCTCGAAATTGATATTTTATTTTACCATTATGATTAGCATTAATTATGGAATATAACCATGTATTTTATTTAAAAAAATAATTGTTCTAATACTCCCTGTTTTTAGATATACAGAGATTTTTGTTTTTCACCAGTCTTAAAAAATATATATATATATTTTTATATACATATGTTAGATTTTATTATTATAATGCTATTAAATTAGTCAAAACAAATTAAACAAATATAAAAAAAAAACCTTTTAAGCACCAAGCGCTACTGTCGAAGTTTCTTTTAAAAAAAAGAAGAATATAATTTTAATTTTTTTTGGGAGGGCCGAAGCCCCCCCGGCCGCAAGTCATCCTCACTCTGTTGGGGGCCGCGCGGGATGCGGGCCACCCACTGTGCATAGCATAGTGGTGAGGCGTCACCGCCCGATGCTGGCCGCCCCTTCCCCGCCTATTCTCTTCTTAGTGGACGGTGGTGCCGCCGCTTGCGGCCACCACCGCGCCGCCTCCTCCCCTTTCATCCTCTGCCCTGTGACCCTCTCGCCGCCACTAGTAGTTTAAAACGCCGCCACCACCGGGTTTTCAGCCGCCGCTCCCTCTCTATCACTTAGGGTTTTATTTTGCACTGTCTAAAATAGTCTTTAGTTAATGATTTTAGGTTAGTTTTATTTATTAATTCATTTTTCTCATATAATATTATTATGGCATTTTTTTAAGATTTGGATTTTTCTATTAGATTTGTTTTGTTTATATAAATTAGATTTGGGTAGATTAGATTTGTATTTTATTTTATCAAATGGAATTTTTTTTAAATGTTATGATTTTGTTAGATATTTATTTTACTTACATTTTTTTAATGCTTTAAAATAGTTTTAGCCATTTATAAAATGATTTATGTTAAAATTAGAATTAGTTTAAAATGCAATGATTTAGATGTTGTTATCATCTAGTAGATTTTAATTAAACAAGATTGTTACTATAAGAATGAGATTTAAATATTATTCTTTTATTAATAAATTAATTAGGAATTTTCTAGAAGATTTAATTATTAGATTATATTAAAAGTTGATTTCATTAAGATTACAATTCTTAATTTAGCCTGGTTTGGTTTTATATCAGTATAGATATCATTTTAAGTAAAGATTAGGGGATAGTTATTATTTTGAATTTAAAGATGGGATCATAGTGGTCAAACATTGGTTTATTTATACTCAATTTTATAATGTTAGTTTTTGTTAGTATGTTAATTTCAAATTTGAAGATTTTGTTAACCATTATATAATTTAAGGCTTAATACGTAATTCATTCTATTAAATTATTACCTTTCTAAAGATATTGTCATTACCTTTGACCCTTTTTGTGCCCAGTTGACTTTTGGTCAACCGTGGACAAACCTTGACTGAATGTCACGATATTCGTTCTAGATGACCCCTGTACTCTCTGGACCCTTAGATTCCTGTTTCATGCCTTTTGGAGATAGTTGACTTTTTGGTCAACATGGGTTGACTTTTTTGGTCAACTACCTTGATTTATGCGCATATGACTTCCATAGTGCTTAGTAGGCCCTAGTGACCCTCCTTCACGTAATTTGAGGAATGGTTGACTTTTGGTCAACCCTAGTTGACTTTTAGTCAAACCATCTCGATTTGCGTGTATGCGTCTTCCTTATGGTCTAGCAAACCCTAGTGCGTACCATTCACTTATTTTAGAGTATAGTTGACTTTTGGTCAACTCTAGTTGACTTTTGGTCAACTACCTCAGTTTACGTCCAGATCC
This sequence comes from Thuja plicata, assembly GCA_018584345.1. Classification (NCBI taxonomy): domain Eukaryota; kingdom Viridiplantae; phylum Streptophyta; class Pinopsida; order Cupressales; family Cupressaceae; genus Thuja; species Thuja plicata. Next base: position 1,093,952 of record MU226451.1, read on the forward strand.
AGTTTGGAGCTTTAGGCATCCTTTAGGATAGCTCTAAAAGCTATTTCCCCCCTTGTAACCTTTCTGGTTTCATTTATCCCTTTGCACCATTTTGCGTGCACGTGTTACCCTTGTGATTGTTTGGGTATCCTATTTTAGTGCGTTATTAAAAAAAAAAATTCTTGTATTTTTGCCCAACTTTTGGGCATGACAGGGTTGATTTCAGTTTTGGAGATTTGGGCCTTTTGTAAATAATTTGTATGTTTGTATAGTTGTTTTGCTTTTAGTTGTGTGGTGTTTGGCTTTCAGTAAGGACCCCAATTTTTGAAGAGAAGAGTAGTCTATTTCTTTGTGATTGGTCTTCTCTACCATGAGATTCTAAGTCATCTGCATGCCCACAAGGGGCAGACGTCCCCAATCAGAGTGACTATTGGAACTCTAAAATTTTGGATTATTTTGGAGGGACTAAGTTGAAAATTTCTCTAAGGCAAAAGTCAGTGCCCCTAAAAACTTGTGAAGGCCTACTTTGAGTGCATGTCAAAAGAGATACTGAGCTTTTCATGAGAAACCACTTGTAGAATTTTTTTATTACCTATCATGGAGTAATTTTAGTAGGTGGAAACTTTTAGAATTCAGATTAGGTATGTTTTCGAGGTAGTTGTTTAAAGGTGTTTACCCAGATCTGAACTTGTGCACATTTTTAGTTTTTACTAAGTGACCTACTTTAGAGGTTTGTATTTTAGGCCTAATTGAACTACCTGGTATAATAATTGCTTCGATACATTGTAGGAATGAAATTGAATCTCCATGTCTATGTTCAGGCCACTGTGAGTTCATATGACAAGACCGCCAAAGCCATTTGGTTTGCATTTTATTTTGATTTTTCTAGGTGTGAAATGCAGAATTACAGAATACCCTACTTTGGGGTCTTATAGTTTGCACCTACTTGAATGCCCTAAAGAATTGAATGTTCCCCTATATTTTAAACATGAAGATGTACCACTATGGAGATTCTTAGACTTGGGTCAATCCATCTGGTTTTTTTGTTTAGTCAGTTCCAAATCAAATTTATGGAATTTCACTGTGTTTGAGTTTAGAAAGTTATTGAAGGGCTAACTTTAAAGATTAATGTTGATTGACCAGTTGATCATCAGAGTGAGATAATTGAAGTTTCATATTACTTATGTAAAATTGAATCAATTTTCATGGTTTCAAACCATAAGGGTCCCATTTGATAGGTTTGTGAAATCAAAATTAAAAGCAATTTGTGCAGATTGCTTGTGCGAACAGTTACATTTTTAGGATAGTCATTTTCAGAGGTCCATATCTTGTGACCAGTTGAGATCCATATTAGGCTAGTTGTTGATCCACGCTCACAGTATTTTAATGAGCCTAAATGCAGGGTTTCAAAATCTCATGAGTCCATTTGGTTTTTTTACCAAATCAGTATGAAATGAAATGTTGTGTTTTGAATTTAAATCTACATAATAAGTTGAAGGTAGGTAAGCTTGAGCATCAATATTTTACAAATATGAGGGTATCTGGTAATTTATTTTAGCACGCATGTTTACTGCATCTTAATCTTCAAATTGATTCAGTGGCAGCCTCCCAGGGCATCATTTGATTTTTTATCACAGATGTTTTAGGAAGGTTTTCAGATTGGTTCCTATGTATCAGTTGCAGAGTAACTAGAAAGAGAAAATTTTATGATGGATATTTTGTACCTCATGAAGGGTCATGCAAAGCCATTTTATAAAGTTAATGTGTATACACCACTCATTGTATCTACCAAGTTTTGGGATCCCTTGATGTATTCCAATTAGTTTTGAAGGGCAATTCTGAAGGTCATTTACTCATTTTGAGCACTATGCTGAAATGGTTAAAATTGGGTTTTTGATGGTCAAGTGTGTTAAAGAGGGGACTACAAAACAATTTTGGAAATCCATTAAGGTTGCAAATAAGAATATAAACATTTTTTAAGGAATAATAGGTGAGGTATTTCTATCAGAAGTGACATGATATTGTTTGACAAAGTCCCCTAAACATGCTTGGGGCACAATGGCTTCAGGGAATGGTTTGTTAAAATGGCCTCATAACTTTGAAGAAACCATCACAGCATGTGCAAGGACAAATCCACAACTACTATCAGCATTTTCTATCCTTGTGACAAATGTAAAAGTAGCGTGTGGTAACCCATTATGTTGTTCCCTAATTTGATGAAAAGGCATGAGAAGATGTCAAGAAATAATGCTAAATGAAGCAAACTTTGTCATTCCTTTTTGGACCATAACAAGTAAATCTTCATCTCAGTTTGTTGCTAGTCACATTCACAAATAGAGGCACCTCTCTACCTACACAATCTTGGAATTTCTACAGGAATAATATAGTAATCCTTCAAGTTTGAAGGAATAATCGACTCGGAAGCACAAAAAGTTGCAAACATGGAGAAACGTCATTTGGTAGAGACTAAGCTTCAAAGGGTGCAAGAAGAGATGCCTAAATTGAAGAAACAACTGGTTGTAGTAGAAAATGAGAGGAGCCAAGTCCTAAAGGAGCTAACTCTGAATTTGGAGAGAGCATAGACTGTAGAAGAGAAAGTAGCACAAGACTTGGGGCTTGCCCACGCAAGGTTGTTGAAAGATGTTTTTTAAAAGAAACTTTCATGCAGATGCAAGGCAACAGGTGCAATTCCAAATGCCACAACCTTGCGAGTACAAAGAGTTGTGCATGGTTTTGAAACAAAGGGGGATGCCCAAGTTTTTGTCTTCCTTTTGATTCATTGGAAACATTCAAGCTAACGCAGTAGACGGTGTAATGCCTCAAATGTTGCCCAGGATTTGAAAAGGGGTCCGTAGGTATAAATAAAAAATGTGTAGTCATAGACAAGACACATTAACTGTTTACCATAATTAATGCAAATGTAATTAGCACATGGAAAAGAGGACAAACTTGTGCATTTTAATAAAGAAGTAAGTTGTTGTGCATGGAGGCAAAAACAGAGCTACACAACAAATTTTTAAATGAACATACTTATGGTTTTATCCCACATGTGTGGGGCACTAAAGGTTTGCATGGTTTTTTTAGAATAACGCTTGCATAGTGATTAAAGTAAAGAGCCAAGAGGCTCATTGGCGAGTACCTCAACCAAGGGAAAATTGTGCTTGGCCGGAGGAGATAAGGGTAAATTAATTTTTGGGCATGCTTATAGAAGAACTTTAAAACTATCAAAACCATTATACCACATTGATGGGGAATGGAATTTCCAAACATTTAAATGCTAAAACACTTGTATGTTAATATGAAGTAAAGAGACGAAGCTCTTGGGAGTGCACACACTTGGAGATGATAGTGAATGCATTTATAGTGTTATGAAGTGTAGAACAAAGGCCCTTGGTGCCTGCACACAGGTGGTGCCTCGGTGTGTGTTCTTAGGCAACTGGTGACTTTGAGAAAAAACAAGTTTTGGTAGGGCCCGCGAAGGTGAGATAGAAATGATGTGGAAAAGAAGCATTCTAAGATCTGGAGAGGCGGTCAGTAAGCAGTTTTTTGCCAAGTCTCATGATCTTGGCAGTTAGGAAGTAAGTATTTTGAGATCAAGAGATCCTCAATCGCGAAATCTCAGAAGATGATCACGGTCAACAGAAACATCTAGAGATCAAGAGACATGGTTAGTCGCCCAATATTGTAATCATAGTGGTTAAGCTAGAAGCATCTAGAGATCAGGAGATGGCTTAGTCACCCAATCTTGAAGTCCTAATATTCAAGGCGCTAGCATTCAGATATCAAGAGATAGCCCAGTTGCACAATCTCCTAATATAATCATGGTCAACAGAAGCATTCATAGACTTGGAGAAAGGTTGGTCGCCCAATCTCAGGATCATGATAGTCAAGGTGCTAACATTCAGAGATCAGGAGATAAGGTTATCTCTAAGTCTCACAATCAGGATAGTTAAGTAGGAAAATTTTAGAGATTAGTATATTTACCTAGTCTCTCAATCTTGTGACAAGCTCAGGCAGTCCCAGTTGGAGTTTAGAGAAAACCAGCAAGTGACAAGTGGCAGAATTTGGTGAGGTCTGGGAAAATAATGCAGAAAAGATACTTGTGCAAATTAAAAAATAAGAATGTAGAAATTAAATTAATGTGCATATTGTTATAGTATTTTGGAACATTTTTATTTCAAACTAAAAAAGAGCATTCACAGGATTTTTCTTTCAAAGGCAAGTAGATAAAGTTTGTTAAAGAGGACTTGATTAAAGGAGAAAAAAAAATTAAATTTTGAAGAGAAAAAGATTGTCTAGGCTAAGATTTCTCGGAAGCATATAGGTGTCAATTAGGGTTGAAATTTTTTTTTCCCCTTCTATATTGGTTTCTCTTCTTCATTATAAAAGGGTAGGTCAATTTTTTGATCAATCAAGGAAAGATTGCCAGTTCTAGTCCAGGCTTTATTTCTTCAGTTTTAGCAGTTTGAGAAGATACATAATGTATTGAAGTTATTATGATATATGGAAATATCTTTGGGATCCCAACTTGATTTTTTATTGTCTTCATATGTATGTTTGGCTTCTTATGAATTTAGTTTGTAGGACATTTTAAATTCATAGACTTGGTAGGAAAATTTTGATATATATTTTCAGGTTACTTCTAAGGGGAGTGTAATTCCTTTAAGCATATTTCAGGGGGTTTAGAACTTATATATGAATCTGATGATTTAAGATTTGAGTTGCAGAGAGAAAGTTGTAAGGCATCTATTTTGGGTTTAAGTTAGTTTTATTAATCTGATATGGTTGAGATGCATTCTTATTGAATCTGTAACTTAAGATTTGGTACTGGTCTGGGTTAGGGTTGCCTGTCAATCTTTAAAACTAAACCAAATCTTTATTTTATATTTTTTCATGTATGAATATTGAATATCAGTGTTTAAGTCACCTAATCCACTATAAGATTTACTGTGAATTAGTAAATCACAAGAGGTACACCCGCCTAAGTCTGTGGAGATCAAAGTGAAGGAGGATTTAATCCTCATTAGTTAGTATTTTACTTGCTAGAATAAGGATTTGGGAGTCATAGAGTCAAGAATCTATGCTACATTAAGATTATGCAAGAAAAAACTCTAACAAAACCCAAATCATGTTTGAGTCCTAATGTCGCCAGAGTTTTACTCCCATCCCTTGTAGGTTCCCCCAAATCAACCACCTCAAAATTGTAGTCATCTGGGGTTATATGTTCCTAGGTGATATCGGTGATGGGAACTGCTACCTATTCCTTCTAGTGACCCTTTGTGTCTTGATTGATATATGATATAGTCATTGTTGGTGCACTAGATTCATCTTAATGGAAGGCTTGGCCTAGGAAGGACATGTATGCCTCTTCTTCTTCTTCTTCTTCTTCTTCTTCTTCTTCTTCTTCTTCTATGTATATCCTTTTCCATGGCTGAATTTCTTTAGTAAACCAAGTTTCTTTAGTAAAGATGGTGATAGGCTCATAGGGTGCAATATTAAGTATCGAAGTGGAGCCTGATTAATCTTGGGTTATCCCCTCTTCTTTTATTCCTTCATCTTTGTCTTCTTTGTCTTCTTCCCCTCCTTCTTTCTCTTCCCCTTCTCCTCCCTTATCTTCCCCTTCTCTAGAATTATCTTAATCTTTATTGTTCTCTCCATCTTCATCCTCTGAAGAGCTGGCTAATATTTCATCCCTAAGAATAGTTATTGACTCTAGTGCTATCTAAGGAGGAGGCATTGTCCCTGTAACCAATGACACTTGGGGAGTTAGGTTAGAGGAATGTGGTGGACATGATGTGGGTGGTAGGGCAGGAGCTTGTGAAGAAGGCAGAGGAGTAGGAGTGGGAGTGGGAAGAGATGGTGGTGGAGTAGGAGTAGGAATTGGAAGATATGGTGGTGGAGTAGGACTAGGAATGGGAAGAGATGGTGGTGAGTAGGTGTAGGGGTTGGAAGATATAGTGGTGGATTAGGAGTATGAATGCAAAGAGATGGTGGTGGAGTAGGAGATACATCCATTTCTGGTGATTTATCTAGACTAGTTTGGGTGGTTTGACCCTTAGAGTATGTAGGTACACCTTGTGTCCCTATCTCTTTACTTGTACTTGAGTCCATTGTTGGAAATGGAACATCCACTGTAAGGGTTTTTGAACTAAGTTGGAGGTGGGGTAAGAATAACTTGTGGGTTCACTTGCACCTGCCTCTTTGTACTAACCTCCATTGTTGGATGGAGAGAATCATGATTTTGGTCTCCAAATCCTTTGAGTCCATCAAAGTCATACATAAGGAACTTATCTAAACCAAGGACATCTAGAGGATTGTCTCATTCCCATTGTGTTTCTGGCCCTCTACGTGTAGGTATATCTTTACTGAGATCCTTTTCTCTTAATGTCATTGTCCTAGATATTGTTCTCTTTATCAAAGGTATTTATTCTTCTTCACTTTTTTCCTCTTCTGGTTCCTCCTACAGTTTTTCCAATTATGGAGAGGTGGATGCTCTTTTCCTCTTATATACCTTCTTCTTCTCTCCCAAGGAAATAGTGATAAATGGAGATTGACCAGAAGTAGTGGGGAGTTCCCCTTGTGTGGTAGGTGATTGATCCATGGGTGGTTCTATACTCCCACTCATCTTTTTCTTTGGCTTCTTATTCTTTGGATTGGAGCCATATACAATTGGATGATCATGGTCATACACCATCCTGGGTTTTTGTAGTGGAGCCTTCTTAAACAGAGGCATTGTGGGCTTCACTCCACATTTCCTATCCTCTTTTGTGGGAGGGTTTAGTTGTGTCTTCATAACAATTGTATCCATTGCGAAAGGTTTCCTTACCTATGAATTAGTAGCTTTGATTATATGCCTCTCCTTGAAGTCAATGCTATCATTCTAATCTTTATCTATCTCAATATTTAGGATTGGCCGACTGTATATTTTATCTTATTATACAAAGGGTCCAATACATCTCCTGTGTCTCTATCCCATACCTTGGGGGGAATGTTGATCTCTAAGGAATCCTCTTACAATGTCAAATTCATCCTGTAATAGTCCCTTCTCTAGACTTCATAATCATCCACGCAGTTGATCCAGTGATCCTCTATGTGTGGCTCATGGACGTGTTTATCCATGATGTGGTTGTAGGTACCTATAGGGTAAAACTTGGGCCTGATGTGTGAATACAGTTGCAGTGGGAACTCATCCCACTCAAACTCCAAGGACTTACATATCTTCATGTCCTATAGAGTATATGGCTCGACTGATATAGGGAAATCCCAACAGTGCTTCTTTTTGTGCTTGATGTTTTCATAGGCATCTGCTATCTATTTGGTCATTTCTATGATAATGATCCAATTAGAATGGTATCTAGGAAGATTCTTGGGTTTGAGAGTAGATCCCACTACCCTGATGTAGGTGAATGTTCTGAACTATAGGTAAAAGGCCCCTATCGCCCTAACCTTGGCAGCAGCATCTTCAGATAGCCTTTCAGCATAATCACCCTCTATGGAATAGATGATCACAAAGATGAGTGCATCATTTACCACCCTGTAATTATGACTATTTTCATTATTCTTTTCTTTCCTTTTCAATTGTGGGTATACTATGAAAGGCCATGCATCTGGTTGACCGAAGACTCCTTGTTTCACTAGCCTCGGGTACTCTTCCCTTGCTACTAGTAAGTACACTAGGTATGAGGTCATGTATAATTTTGGGTTTTCCTTCACTGATTTTAATTTCTCATCTAAGTTATCACTTAGAATGGTTTCCCAATCGAACCCATACTTTCACCCTTTGATCATCTCAATTAGCAGGATCATCTAGATTTTGAGCTGAATGGAATGAGGTAGTCCATACAGTGAGCTTAGCATCATAACCATAGCTTGGATGTCATCCTTGATGTATCCTTTCCTCAATTCGATCATGTCAAGCTTATTCTTTGGTAGGGATTGAATTAGGTACTTGCAATTGGTGATTTCATATACGTCTAGAGTGTGTTCTACAAACCACTTCAGGCCTTTATTGACAAAAAAGTCATAGAATCCATCTACCCTTTTTGAATATGGAAGGAATCTTCAATGTTGTCTGGTATTAGGTCTAAGACCACATCTCCTTCCCTATTCTTGACTACCCTCTCATAGAGCACATAGTAGTGTGCAAGGTTCATGATCAATTTTGATGATAGAACTGATACTAGGTGTGTTGTTGCATTTACCAAACCTGATAGGATTAGGGAAGTGCAATCATAAGATCTCCTGGCAGACTTGGAACATCTGGTCAAGAAGTAATTCCAGTCCACATTTCCTATGTCCGTGTTGGTAACTTCTTGATGGTGGTTCATGATTTTAGATGGAGGGTAGTACCCCTTGAATAGGTACTTCATTGGTGATCCAATGTTCCTTTCCAACATTCCTGTTAAAAAAATATGCAAATACCAACATTTTTTCAAAACAAAATATTTATAAAAGCACAAAAAACTAAAAAAAAATCAATCAAAGAGAAGCCATAGCCCCAAAACAACCAGAAATGAAACTTGTTGTAGTTTTGACCATTCAGAATTGTGGACATTGAAAACATGGTCGGGGTGCAAAAGGTTGAAAGCTAAAAAAGGGGCTGAAATGGTGTTCTTTTGGAGAATCCGAGTGCGAAGGTGAAATAGAACTTCGGATTGCAAAAGCCCAAAATTTCTTGAGGTGCAAAAGGCCGAAGGCAAGTTGAGGATCCCCTTTCAGGCATTCAGAGTGTGAATATGAAATAGATTCTCAAAGTGCAAAAGGCCAAATGATTATGGGGTGTGACCTATTTTTTTATGTCTCAGATGTCGACAATTTTGTGACAAATGAAACACTGAATGTCTGAAAATCTGAAGTCCAATTTCTATTTGTACTTGGTGTTTTCGAGCTTCAAGATATGATGAAAAGGGTTTGTTTTTTGGCCTTTTGAAGTCCAAAAACTTGCAACTACCAAGAAGACAAGAAAACCTAAAAACAAAAAAAAACCCTAAAGATGAATGAAATAATGAAAGATGCCTAAAAACCTAGGGCCAAGGACATAGCAACCTAAGTACAAGAAGGATACAAAAGGGGAAAACTAAGGATTGTCGACAAAATGGAAAGAAACATAACTAGGGCACATGAAGGGTGAGAAAATAAAATTACCATGAAAGAAAAGGATGGAGGGAAAGGGAACCAACTTGCAAAGGTGGAGCTAAAGATCTGACACCATGAAACATGAAGAAAATGTGTGAGGAAGCGAAACAACAAGGAAGAGCAAGAAAAAAAAAATGCAAAGGTAGAATGAGAAGAAAAGTGTGCGTGCCTATCTTGTAGCTCGTGCGTGGTGGCATACCTTTCAGTGTTTTAGAGGCCAAAAATCCAAAAGGTGTCTCCTAGACTTCCAAAATTTTAGACTTTCAGAAATTCAGAGGTTGGAGGACCTCGTTTAGTCCAAAAGTGCAAAATTTTGGAAGGACTTGGCACTTTTTAGTCTTTTCAGGCTTTTACACTTGTGGAGATCGGGTGATCTCTTTAGCCCAAGGTGAGAAAGTGTGAAAGTCCAAAAATACTTTACACTTCTCCGTCAGGATCCTAGAAAAAAACTCAGAGAGCCTAGAGCAAAGAGGAAACAAGGGGGGAGAAGGCAGAAGTAAAAGAATCCCCCCAAAAAGAGGGTGGTCCCCATGGCTAGAGGGAAAATATGGGGTGTGTGTTGTGGACACACAATAGGTGGATGGAAAAGCTAAGAACATAAATCCAAGTGCATACCCAAGGTACCCATGAAGGAAACCCAAGGCATGAAGGGGAAAGGCATGTGTGAAAGTTTTAAACTCCTTTTCACATTTATTTGTAATCAGAAAAAAGGTGAGAAGATAGTCAATGAGCCAGTTTGGGAAGAAAAAAACATGTCAAGGGGATGTCCACTCTAATAGTAGCAAGGATGAAACAAGGTTCAAGCATCTCATCCAATGGGAGGGTCTACTAGATGAAAGGACACTAGAGGAGGACAAGAGAACTTCAATATGTTACAACTTTACTTCCAAGGGATTTGGAATCCTTTTTTATTCGGGTATATGGTGTAGGAGCACCTAAAAAATCATACCTCATAAAGTATTTCTTGAAATTTTTATTTTTTTAATGTTTTATGGAAGTCCAATTAGGTCGTAAGGAGAAATTATAACCAATCCAATCACATTTGTAAGCCTTTGAGGCTATTATGTCCAAGTAGACCTATATGGTCCTGATTGGGTCAAAGTTGGTCAAATCACTTAAGGTGTGTGAAAAATGAGTGTCCAAATGTTTTAATTGAACTTATATTTTCCATTTTAGCATATATTAGGGGTGGATATCAATTTGGAGTCATTAGAATAAGTTTTGGTTTTAGTTGTCAAAACTTGCAAAAGTTGCTTAGCAACTTTTACAAGTTGTCATTGCAAATAGTGCAAGTTTTTAAACTACAATGGTCACCCCACTAAAATTTCATTTGGGGACCAATGGATATTTTTTTTAAATTTTATGAATCCTCTTTGGGTGGAAGCAAGGTTGTTGCTGAAGATTTGAAAAAAATTTAATAAGAAATCAATATTACATTTCATGTTATTTTTACTATTTTTTTTGTGATGCAGACAATTGTACATCATATGAAAAGAACATTCCTTGAGACCTACATGAAAGTAAATAGGGGTAAATCCACTTTGTAATGCAACTTTGTTTGGCCTTTTTCATTGCGAATTGAGGGAGAAATAAATTTTTTTCTACAAGTGGGTCGTAAACCCTCATTAACTGGGGCTCTAACACTAAAATCTTAATAACTTCCCATTCCATTGTGGGAAAAATATATTTTTTGGTGGAATGGTTTTTTGTCAAGTCCTCTTTGAGATGTAAGTGGTTGAAAACCAGGAGATTAAAACATCTTAATGCGACAGGCCTAGGAAAGGGGGTTGTTAAAGAAAATTATGTTGTTGGGGTAAATTTGAGGGATTTGGAAATTTTGAACCTATATAATACCTATTCTATGGTTGGATTTTTTTTTCTATTCCATTGGTTTATTGTTGTGGTGCATTTAGAGAGTAGTTGGTTTGATAAAGTGGCTTAATTGGGCCTTAAAAGTATTGTATCAGTCAGTTTTGGGATATGTGTACCAAGGTACTATAATATCAATTTGATATATGTGTTAGAAAATTCTAATAGGTATCTGAATAATTTTTCCTTTTTGTGTCCATGATCAATGATTATCATGTGAATGCCTAAACCTAGGAGGACATGGCTAGTAGGCCTAGTTGCACATAAAGAAGGAAATTTCGTTGGTGATTGTACAAACTTGTTATCAATGGTTGGGATGGGTTGTTTGGGGTCCTTGAATGCACAAAAATCCCAAAGATCATTGGCCTCATTGTATGGTCTATTGTTTTCTTAAGGTGGCTTTTGAATCTTTGTTGGAGTGTGTCATGGTTGTCTTGAGAAGTTGTTTTTGAAACCCCTTGTAAGTCCCAATTATTGGTTCATGTTCAAGGCATCTAGAGTAATTTTTGAATGCATCATTGAGTCCTCTGAATCACTCATAAAAATCATAGTCCCTATTTTCCTTCAACATCTAGTATTCAACGAATACATTGGTAGAAGAACTAGAACCCTCTCTATTTTAGTAATAAAATTTTTATGAAATTCCTATAGTAGCATATTTCTTATAGCAGGGTCTATAATTGTATCGATCCTCAGGGATATTTTATTAGAAACAATGCCTGTCGGCCTAAAAATTCCTCGTTCTTCCCAAATTTCAAAATGGGAACTCTTTCTCTCAAATTGAAATCATTTACCATTCTCAGAGAATATTTTAAAATTGGGTATGAATTCTATAACCAAATAAATTCACCATGAATATGACTCACTATGATCCTTAATATATCCTCATCAAAAAAAATCCATGTAGCACTATGTGTCTTTCTTGTGAATAACCCTATTGGAAACCATCCAAAAAGAACCAACCAAGTTTTGTGTCAAGGGTTTGAACATGTGTAACTTAACAACAAGTCTATCCTCCTCCAAGAAAATAACCAACTTTGAAGTTTCCATGATAACCAATTTGTAGAAATAATACCTTATTTTTTGTAAATACAAGCATAAATTTCCTCTAAACCACTTCTTTGGCTAGATGATGAAAAGAACTTAACACACACACACACACACACACACACACACACACACACACACATAACTCTAGTAAACCAACAACTATCTTTTTGGACCGAGAAGAATCTTTTGAAAGAATTAGTTCAATGTCAATACGGGGTTATTATTTTTTTATCTCAATTCTCCCCCTCGGCCAATGTATTCTTTTTATGATCTTTTAAAAAGAAGGATCAACACCTGGAGTAGGTTCAGAACCATCTTCAACCATTTCTACCATATTTTTATATTCATATTTCTTTACACAAAACTTCTTCATCTTCTTCTTTTCTTTATTGACACCAATTTCCATTCTAGGGCCATATGCATTCAATTTTTATCTTCTGCATTATTTTGCAATATATCCCATCGTGTTATAGTTATATCATGTTGTACCTTTCCTATATCCATTCTATTTAAATTTCATTAAAATATTTTATTTAACTTGTACACAACAACTCTATGCCCATATCCATTTCAAGCATATGTAAGATATATCATAAAAATATTGACATTTGATTTGACTTCTACATTCACTAGACTTATGACCAAATTGGTTATACAAAAATTTATTTCCATTAAAAGAGTAGCTAGATGGGGTGGGAGGGGTTCTTCTAAAATTCTTCTTACTTCCTGGATTAAAATGAAATTTTTCTCACCTTTGTTGAATTTCACCAATTCATCCTTAATCTTTCCTTTGCATTTGTCTTCTGAGATTTCACCTTTTTCAAAACCAAGTTTGTATTTCCCTTTATTCTTCTTTTGTGCACTTAGGAGGTTGTCACTATTTTACTACCACCTTTTAGTTTAATACCTTTGTCAATATGTTCTCTTTTATCTTCTCATTTCTTCCTCATCATTTTTACCTCTTTTTTAAGTTTGATAAAATCTTTTGTTTTGTAGTTTAATTTCATTTTAAGATCATCCAAAATCTTCCTTCTTTCATCAAGGATTTCTCTTAGGGAAGTAATTTTATCCTCAAATTTCTCATAATTAAATATGTTTTCACTCAATTCTACCAAATTTGATCTCAATTCTTGTACCAAGTATGTAATTCCATCAACACCATCCTAGTCATGTTTCTCTATCAAATTTATATCATCAAATTGTCTTCAAATTAGTGTTCAAATCCCATATCTACCAAAGTAGTTAAACTATCTCTTCAGTAAATTGATCTGATACCAATTGTTGAACACAACTAGATGCTGAGAGGGGGGAGAATCAAAATCCACTTAAAAAATTATAAAAATTGACTCATAACTTCCCTATGGTTGCATAGCTCCTTCACATCATCATGCATAAAAGAGAGAAACCAAAATTGTAAAATCCTACAAAATGGGGAAAACCATAGTGAGAGTTATATATATATATATATATATATATTTGTGTGTGTATATATATTATAATATGTATATATACACACACAAATATATATATATATATTGTCATGCCCAAAACCAGGGCAAAACACACATACAATTTTTTTTTTAAAAACGCAAGTGCATACCACTAACAAAGGATGTATTGGGGTAATGTGATAGCATGGTAAGGTTAGTCTTCGAGTTGCAAGGTATATATAGGTTGAATTAGGGTCGCACCACATACGGATGCAGAATTAGAGCATCAACTTGTCATATGGGTTACGTGAACACTTGGGTCAGGTTGATTTAACTCTAGTTTCATGTTTTAATCCATGTGTAGTATCATAATGGTAATCAATTGTTAAGAGTTATACATTGAATTAGGTTGCCCTGGTAATTACTTTATTTCTTAACTTGATTACTGTTATACACTGAATTTGCACCTCTGATCTCAAGCTCTCTTGGTCTTGATAATCCAGTATAACAAGGGAATCATCTCCAGGTTGTGGGACCTATGCTAACTGAGATGAGACCTCCAGGTTCTAGGCTGGTTCCTCTTGGATAATCACCTTAATTTTCTTCTTAAACAGGAAAGTAAAACTTTTGAGGGAAAGGGATAGAAGGATTACTTGAAAGGGAAATGACTGAAAGCAAACTACCTACTAGGTGATGCACCGAAATTGGCATGAAAACATAACACACAGAGGATAAACCCCTGGGTCAACTAACTCTAAATTGTAAGTAAAACACAAGTCCCCTGTATAGGCATGCATAAATATTTCATAACCAGGTCATGAGTAAACCAGTTAAAAGGAAAGACTTCTTCACAGT
>MU226451.1:1119102-1151137 GCA_018584345.1 Thuja plicata
GATCACGCACTCGCGAGCAGTTATCACTTTGTCTTACCTCCTGTGCGAGTAGGCGACGAGCTCTTATCTTTCATCCATCGCTCAGTCGCGAGCCATTCCCTCTGTTCTTCATTTCATGCGCGAGTGCACGATGACCATTTTCTCTACTCGTCGTGTACCCGCGAGCTCCCTTCTATTTATCTTGATACATTGGTGAGTGCGCGATGACTTCCATTTTTCCTCGGCGCATAGTCGCGAGCTGAAAACCCTTTACTTTTATGGAATGGTGACTGAGTGACGAGCATCCATTTTACTTCAGTCGCACACTCGCAGCTTTATCTTTGCTCATCCTCCGTGCTTGGCGACTGGGCGACGTCATCTTTACTTTCTTCGGTCGCACACTCGCAGGCTGAAAACATTTCTTTATTATTTACCGCGAGTGCGCGATGAGTCCCTTTTTTCATACAGCCACTCACTCGCGAGCTATTTTTTACACTTCAAATCTGATCAGCGACCGAGCGACGACCTTTTCTTTTACTTCATCGCATACTCGTAGGTTGCTACTTGATCACTTTGAAACATTGGCAAGTGTGCGATGACGCTTTTTAATCCCCGGTCGCACACTCACGAGCAGTAATCCGTTTAACCTTATGGCTCGGTGACTACGTGACTACCTCTTCCTTTAGCTCATCGCAGACCCGCAGACAACTTTCCTTTCATGTTCATTGCTCGGCGAGTGAGCGACGAGGCCTTGCTTTCTGCTCGTCGCGCACTCGCGAGAACTTTTCCATTTAATCAATTTGATCAGCGACTGCGCGATGAGTCTCCTCTTTTCCTTTGGTCGCTCACCCGCGAGCATTTTTTGCTTTGTCCCTATGGCTCGGCGACTACGCGATGAGACCATCTGTTCTGCTCGTCGCGCACTCGCGCACTGGGGAAGCTGAGTCATCATCTGGTCTGGTGACAAGGCGACCAAGAGAAAAATTTACTAACATCAAACAGCTAGTCGCGAGGTTGGGAGTGTTATCTCTTAACTGTCATTTTATCACGAGACCACACGACTGAAAAGAAAGCTTAACTGTTTGTCACGGCTGGATCAAGCGATCATGTGACATGAAGTAGATCACGAAGTCGGAAGACTTTTCTTTGACTGTTGAATTCTTCTTGCGATCACCCGAATGAAGGTGGACCCCGTTCATTTCAAAGCTTATAATGTGGATCTGGCGATTATGCGACCAAAGAACGAACGCTAAGTCGGGAGACACTTAGGGAATATTCCAATATGTTAAGAGACTACGCGACAAAGCAAAAAACAAAGTCAGGAGATAAAAGGGAATATTCGCTGAGGCTCACGCGATCACCCGACTGACTGAGAGGGTCCCACTTGTCACAGGGCTTATGACATGGATCTGGCGATCATGTGACTGAAGAGAGGAGCTAAGTCAGAAGACGCAGAAGGAATATTCCAAAGTATTATCAGACTACGCGACAAAGCAGAAAGCGAAGTTGGGAAAGAAAAGAGAATATTCGCTGAGGCTCTTGCGATTAAGCGACCTTGGAAAAAATAAGCACATGCCATAAGTGTCTTAAAAAGGTAACGGTGAAATATAACGTGCCAAAGCCTAAGGGTTTAGTACTTCTTTCAAACATGAAAGACTTAGGGCTTAAGGGTTTAAGCAGAGCCAAGACCTGGGAACCATGACAGAGAAATGCCAGACAGGGCAGACTAGGCCAATTTGCACAAAAATAGAAAATTTGGGTAACAATTATAACTTATTCATTTAAATCTAGTCCCAATTCTCTTTTGACTATTAACCACTAGTTTAAAATTCAATAATCAAAGTCTAATCTAATCCTTATCCTTCTAAAAATAATTAAATTCTCCCTTTCAAATTTCCATGCAACTATAGTCCTTTAATTCCTTAATAGAATATTAAATTAACCCCAAATAGAAAATTTAATTGACCTCTAACCCGTTTGAAATACATGGTCAACATAATTTAATTTATCGTATTAAAATTAAATTAACATCTATCTATATATTTTACATAAAAACTACATCTATTAATCAATAATTAACTACACAATTAAATAAACTATATCTAAACAAAATTACATGATTTAAATAAAATAATAAGAAATTAAATCTATAACATATTAGTAAATCTATATATTTCATATAAAAACTAAGGTTATAAATCTAGTAATTAAACTACACAATTTAAATATAAAGTATATCTATTAAATGAGACTACATAATTCAATTAACACAATAAAGAAATAAGTCTATTTAACTAACTTAATCTATCTAAATATAATGATACATTTTAATTATGTACCCAATGGATAGAGTAGAATATTATTTTAATAAGTTGTTCAATACTTGATTAAATCTGATTATGTTATTAAATCTATAAACTATCAACTAACTACCTATTAACTAGCTATAATCTAACCTATCTACCTATCTACCAACCTATCACCCTATCTATCTTCTAGCCTATCAAGCTATCACATCATCTCTCCATCCCCCAAGGCTCACTTGCCAAGTGGGTGAGGGGTGTGGAATCCAAAATCAAATCAAAGCCTGCGAATTGTTTTAGGGAGAAGAGCACTTGCAAAGGCATTCGCATGAAACAAGGGTGGTGGGGCCACTGCAAAGTACTCCATCTAATGTGCTGGGATCTTAAGGTAAAGTCAACATATAAATTTCGCATGAAAAGGGTATGGTGGCATTAAAACCAAGGAGTATGGAGAGCATGTGAAATCTTCCAACGCTGAGGTGGGCCCAAAGCAAATTTCCCTTATGTTAAACTATATTAAAACTCCTTTGTCCCATGGGTGTGCATTTAACCTCATGTCAGACCCAATTTGTATCGAATGGGGAAGGGTCTAATCTTGGGTAAATGATTAAATATCATGTCAGCCCAAATTTTGCATGGGAAAAAGAAAGGTAAGAGAAAAAATTATTATGGTGCCCACGAGAATGGATGAAGAACATTAAGCCTTCCCAAATAAAAGACTATGCATTAGCATAAAAAGGGTAATTAAAAGGGGTGTTTAGGAGGTAATAAAGGGGTTTTAGGAAGGGAATCTTTAAAGAATATTCTCTGTGTAAGGGGAGAGAATTAAATCCCTCCCCATACATTTTTCAGAGAGCATTTTTGCTCTACATTCTGGAAAATGTCATGGTAAAATTTGGTTATAGTTTCTAACATATTGATATCATTGATTTTTTTTTAAATAGATAAATGTATGAATTTGATTGTTTTTTTTTTGTGTCATACACTATGCAACTAAAATTTGATTAATAATATTAGGTGATTTTTTTCATTAATATATTAATTTGATTAATATATTAGGTAATTATATGCCTTCAAACAATCTTATTAAATTACTACTACTTGGAGTTCACTATTAAACCTTATTCTTACTGTTTACTGATTAGCAGTCTTTCATATACCAAAAAATAGTAAATTTATTTGAATAACGATAGTTAGTAAGATAATCTCTTCTTTTTAAGGACTGGGAATACAATCATTTTGAAGATAAATTATTGATCTAATTGAGATAAAATTTTAGAATTCTAAAGGAAACATGTAGTTTTCTTGACTTGAAAATTTAAAGTCATGTACATTAGAGATTTTAAGATTTAACAATCCACAAGGTTTACATGCTATGAATATCATTACAAAAGGAATGAGAACTTTTCACATTTTTCTTAACAAGCTTACAAAATAAACTTTACAACACTTAACAAAAATAATCATCAACACAAGGAGTAATCATGCAACATTAAAGTTGCTCTTTCACAACAACACCAAAATGAAGACTCCTCCCAAGCTTTTTCCACATCCAACTTGACTTTAAAAACTTGCAAAAAATATGAGGGGAACCATGGGAAGCTCACCTCCCAACCAATGTTTCAAGGAGACCACCCCTGAGCTTGGATAACCAAGGCTAAACAAGATAACACATCCCAATTTTCACAACTAACATATATGCACAACACAACAATTTACTCCCAAACAAGGCTTCACAAATGACTTTTTCAAACCCATTGATATAGGGTGAAGGTGGGATTTTTCAAGGAGGAGAATGCCATTGCATTTTAAAATTCCTCAACAAGAGTTTTTTCCATGCCTTCCCAAGGCTTCATTTACATTCTTTCCATATATATATTTGGTCATTTTTATGCCAAAACAATATATACAACATGGCTTCATGGAGCCCATACTCTATGAAATTATCCCTCTTCTCCAAGAGAAGAGACTCTCACTACAATGAAGAGCCCAACTAACCCCTTCACCCAAGGCCACTTCTTCCCTTCCCAAAGGGTGAGTAATGCCTTAACTCCCATGAACAATACTCCCAACCCAAAAGAACAAGAATGAAATAAATTTTAAATATATTCCCAACCCAACACATAACAACAAAATCTACATACAACAACACTATACAAGATTTACATATATGAACACCTTACAAGATTTACGTATTCATAAGATAATAATATACAAATCTAACATCCAAGATTATTTCTCTATGGCAAGAATCCACCAACCTTGGTCCAAGAAAAATAGCAAAAATGTGGTTGAGAAGAAGCCCTTATCCTTTTTTCCTTCTTTTCCTCCAACCCTAATTGTCTCTAAAAATAGAGAGTGGGTGAACACCCACTAAGTTTTTCCAAACCCTCTAAAAAGACCCTTAGAAGTGTACTCAAGACATAGCAATTAATGACACATTCCCTCTAGTCCTTTTGTCTTACCTCTTGTCTCCGCTCTTAATTGTGAGTTTAGGAGTGTGGGATAAGTTAAATGCATGTGGCCATCTTCATTTTCGCCACTTTTGAAAGGTAGGAATTTTGGAGAGCCATAATGATGATCTAGGTTTATCCCATAGGTAAAAACCATCCCTAACCCAAGGTACCCCCTTAGGGTTAACTAATTTTGGCCAAAAATACACTCTAGAGTCACTTTTGACCCCTCCAAAGTACCCCTAAAGTTCAAGTCCGAGTTCCAACTTGATGTGATCCCTACAAGACATCTAAATGCAAGTGGGATTAAAATAACATCCTATAAGGTTTGGTGATTCTTTTCTAAGCCCTAATTTGACATGTCACTATCCACATGGACAACACAAGTGTCAAGTGACACCAAAATAAAATATACATCATATTCACAATGACATGTCCAAACAACAACATGAATTTTAAACTATTAAGACACATTCAGATTACGTTTACAACAAAGATCACATTACAATGAGGTTTCAACCCCTTATTAGATTAAACCTTAGCTTACTCAATTCACATGTGTTTATCCCTGATTCTCCAAATAATTTCATGGTTCTCTTTCTGCACACTAAAATCGAGCATCAGTAGTCCAAGATAATAAAATCACATGCAATATAAATTTATAATTTATAATTACCAACATTAATCAATAGCAGAATTAAATTCCTAATTGCAATTTTCATACAGAAATATTTAAAACATAATAATTCCACAATCATCATGACATAACATCCATGAAATAATCAAGTCTAATCATGATTTGATCTTCTCATCAATTCACTTATCTAAACATACATAATCAAAATCAACCACCTGTTCTAGGTCTAATCCATATCAAAATGTAATCTACACAATATAATCATCATCATAACATAATATCTTGAGTCTATGTCAAGATAATCAAAAAGTGTATCAATGTATCAAAACATAAAGTATCAAAGTGTGATCGAGTAGTAAAGCTATGATGGGTCAAGGTGAGGCCTCACATCCTCCCCCACTAGGCATGAACTTCCTCTTGGAGTTCATCAAAAATATATGAATACTAAGATCTCATCTGCATTGCATCCTCCCATGAAGCTGTAACCTCATCATAACAATCCCACTGGACCCTAACCTGGTCCAGCTCTCAGCCTCAGAGTGCAAGGATCCATCGGGCTATAATACGAATGGGCTCCAGTGTTAGCTGTCTGTCTGACTCCACCTTCAAGGCATCCCAATCTATAACGTGATATTTTTCATAAATATATTTCCATAGCACATATACATGAAACACATCGTGGATGCATGATAGGCTGGGTGGCAAGGCTAGATGGTAGGAAACTGGTCCTATCCTCTCCAATATCTGAAAAGGTCCAACAAAGCAAGGCGCTAACTTAGACCTCTTTTCAAAATGGATTGGACTCTTATGCAGGCGCACTCTCAAAAAGACCCTATCTCCAACCATATACTCATGATCAATCCGCTTCACATCTGCATACTTCTTCTATCAGTCTAGAGCCTCTCTAAGACACTATCTAATCAAGACTACCTACTACTCCCTATCCTTGACCAACTGGGGTCCAATAGATACTCTATCCTCAATCCTATCCCAACTCAAGAGGGTCCTGCAAGGTCTACCATATAATGCCTGATATGGTGGCATACCTATAGAAGAATGATACCCATTATTATAGGCGAACTTGACCAGATGTAGATATTCCTCCCACTTGACCTGATGGTCCTTCACATACATACGTAACATATCCTCTAACACCTAGTTAACCCTCTCTGTCTACCCATCTATCTAAGGGTGGTATGTTGTACTGAAATTCAGTATAGTACCCAACGCTGCCTATAACTCTCTCCAAAAAGCTGATGTGAACAAGGAGTCTCTATCAGAGATGATCGTATGGGGAATGCCATGAAGTCTAACAATATCCTACAAAAATACCTGAGCTATGTCTCATGCTGTGAATATAGTATGCACGGGTGAGAAGTGGGAAACCTTGGTCAACGTGTTGACTATCACCAAGATAGCATCATGGTGGTGAGAAGACATAGGGAGACCAACAATGAAGTCCATAGATATAGTATCCCACTTCCACTCAAAAATCTCATGTGGCTACAGGAGCCCACCTAGATGACTATGTTCTGCCTTCACTCTCTGGCACTCTATACATCTAGCAACTATGTTGGCAATATGCAACCTCATGCCCGGCCAATAATACAATTATCTCAGATCGACATGCAACTTCTTAACTCCCAGATGAGCTACATAAGGTTCTCTATGATCCTCAAGCACAATAAACTCTTGCAAGTCACCCGTAGAAGGTACATATATGCATCCCCTATGACGTAGAAGTCCATCAGACTCTAAAGAATACTCTACAAATCTCCCCTCAAGAGGTCTCTAAGAATGGATAAGCTGACAAACCTCCACATATAATCCATCCTCTGGCAAGTGATGCAAAATGTGCTCCCTCAAATCTTTACTATAAGTCATAGATGAGAGCTCATGTAGCCTCCTACTCAGGGCATCTACAACTATATTTTCCTTCCCCTTGATGTAATGAACATCAAAATCATACTCACACAAAAACTTCATCCATCTCCTCTGCCTAGCATTAAGATTGGGCTGTGTAAAGATATACTGTAGGCTCTAGTGATCTGAATGAAGCTCAAATTAGTGACCTAGAAGGAAATGTCACCATCTCACTAAGGCATGAACCACCACTGTGAGTTCTAGGTCATGAATGAAATAATTAAGCCCATGATTCTTTAGCTTCCTAGACTTGAAAGCTATAGGATGACCCTCCTGCATAAGAACTGCTCCTAAACTATCCAATGAAGCATCAGTACATACAAAAAAATCTGCCAAAGGATTTGGCACTGCTAAAATGGATGCATTAGTGAGGACTCTCTTGAGCTCCTGGAAAGCTCTCTCACACTTCTCTTTCCATTCATACTTCTTCCCCTTTCTTTGAAGGGAGGTGATTGGATGAGCTACTCTAGAAAATCCTGCCACAAAGTGTTTGTAATATCTTGCTAAGCCCATAAAACTTCTGACCTCCGTGACACTGGTGGGTGTTTGCCAATCCATAATGGCTCTAATCTTTGATGGGTCTACAAATATCCCATCATCGGATATAACATGACCAAGATAATGCACCTTAGGTCTAAAGAAGGCACACTTTGACAAGCTGCCATATAACTGATTCTCTTTCAAATGCTGCAAAACCTGTCTCAAATGCTCCTCATTCTCCTCCTCATTGTGAGAATATATCAGAATATCATCAAGGAACACTACCACAAATTTATCCAAGAATGTACAAAATACTCCGTTCATGAGGCTCATGAACATAGCTAGAGCATTTATGAGGCCAAATGGTACTAATGTGAACTCATAGTGACCATACCTCGTGCAAAAGGCAGTCTTGTGGATATCACTTTCTACAATTCATAACTGATGGTACCCTAACTTCAGATCTATCTTTGAGAACACTCAGGCACCCTACAATTGATCAAATAAATTATCGATCCTGGGGAGTGGGTATCGGTTCTTAATTGTTACTTTATTAAACTGTCGATAATCAATGCACAATCTAAGTGATCCATCTTTTTTCTTCATAAAAATAAATGGTGCACCCCAAGGTGATACACTAGGTCAGATATGCCCTTTCTCCAAGAGCTCTTCTAACTAAATCTTGAGCTCATTGAGCTCATATGTGGTCATCCTGTAAGGTGCTCTAGATATGGGCTTGGCTCTTGGTACAAGATCTATGTGAAAATCAACTACCCTAGGTGGAGGCATACTGGGTAGCTTGGTCGAAAATACATCTGCAAACTTCTGAAGAATAGGATAATCCTTGAGCGAAGGCTCCTCCTCTTAATCCTCCTCTCTATCACTAATGGTGATAGAAAATAATTGACATCCCTTCCACATGCACCGTCTAAGCTGCATAGCAAAAATCATGCAAAGGGATACGGGTCTTTGTACCCCAAATATCACCATAGAAGTACCATGATCATCAACACACTCAACCCTCTTCTGATGACAATTCATCTTGGCGATGTGGGCATATAGCCAATCCATACCAATAACTACATCATATGAACCTAGATGGATAATATGGAGATCAATCATCGTGATTAAGTCTCCAATCTAAATCTAACAACTGTGAACTAAGGAACTAACAAACACTCTATCTCCTAAAGCTAACTCAACCTCCCAACTGACATCCTATCTAACTACCACCAGCCCGCAATGCTCCACTACATAAGGAGATATAAAGGAGTCTGTGGCTTCTAAATAAAATAAAATAGAAACAATGATACCCTGAATCATACATGTGGCCTCTATGACCGTGGTCTGGTGCAAAAACTCAGCCTGGTGGTTATCAACCACTGCAAAAACTCTATGGGATCTACCCATATCTCCAACTGTAGGCTTTGAGGTAGCCCCTCTCTAACCACTAGCTGGCTATCCCTGTGAGCACTCTCTCACTAAATGACCCATACCGCCACAATTGTAACATGGCCCTCCAGTCTTAATCTGCACTCCTTGTGTCCTAGGCTGCAGTGACCCTTCGGTCCTACTAGAACCACTATATCCACCCCTAGAGGACTGTTGAGTCCTAGCTGGCTATGTCTGAGGGGTCTATGTCCTCTAATCCTATCTAGGACCCCGAGACTGCCACTATTTGGGCTTAGAGTCCTGATAACCCTGTGAATGCCTTTGTCTAGAATCATGCTGAGACCTCTGTTGTTGAGACTGTTGACCCTTAAAGGATCTTGCTAAGTGATTCTATTTCCCTTTCCAAGGGGGTCTCTATTGTTTTGATTGCTGGGAAGAGGGGTTTCTATGCTGAGATCAATCCCAAGACTCCTATCTAGTACAGATGTCCTCGGCTACAAGTGTCGTCTCAACTATCTCTCTGAATGTGGTAGGAAAGGCTAGGCGTACTGTGCCCTCAAGAGACATATTAAGTCCCTTAATGAAATGGTGAATACACAATTTCTCATCCTTCATGTAATCAACATAGGGAAGGAGCTCAAGAAATTGACTCTCATACTGGGCCACTGTGAGGCCTCTCTACTGTAGATCATGGAACTCCTCTATCTGCCTCTGTCTAAAATGCTCAGAGAGATACCTCTCTTGAAATTGGGCTACAAAAGACTCCCAAGTGAGTGTGTCAATACTCACTCCACTTATGGACACCTCCTACTCCCACCAAGTGGAAGCCTTCTCCCATAGGAGATGGACTGCAAGTCGTGCCTTTAGATTACTCCCATAAGGGTGCAATCCAAAATATTGATGTAAACTCTGTAACTAGGCCTCGGCTACTGATCTCTCAGTGGATCCCAAAAACAAGGGTGGCTGAAGTCATAATAACTCTCGAATCTCATCTCCAACATCTCTAGGAGGCCTCTCTCTGGCATGTATCTCATGCTCACATGGCATTACAACCCGATGAACTGACTCACCCTCCTGATCATCATGACCCTCAACAGACCTGGGTGGGGGACTCGTACTTCTCTCTCTGCTAACTGCTCTATCATTTTCTTAAATATGTTCTTCCCTTTTCAAAATCTGTTGCTAAACTATGGGTGGTAGTCTTTGCTAAATTACCCCAATCAAATTTTGGGGAACATCCAAAATATCCTTGTTAAGGTTCTGAGGTGGTGGAGGTGGTGGTGGTGGTGAAGGTGGTGGTGGTGGTGGAGGTGGTCAATCCTCCTATTCCACCCCACCATGGCGAGCTCTATGACCCCTACCTCATCAGTTAGTTCTGGTGACAGTAGGCATCCTACACAACAATTTAAGTTTGAATGATTTGAAACATAATGGGTTAGGTTCTTATTGTCAAAACACTACTCTGATACCAAAATGTCAAGCCCAAAACTAGGGCAAAACACATACAATTTTTTTTTTAAAAACACTAGTGCATACCACTAACAAAGGATGTATTGGGGTAATGTAATAGCATGGTAAGGTAAGTCTTTGAGTTACAAGTTATATACATAGGTTGAATTAGGGTCGCACCACATACAGATGAAGAATTAGAGCATCAACTTGTCATACGGGTTATGTGAACACTTGGGTCAGGTTGATTTAACTCTGGTTTCATGTTTTAATCCATGTGTAGTATCATGATGATAATCAATTGTTAAGAGTCATACGTTGAATTAGGTTACCTTGGTAATTTCTTTATTTCTTAACCTTGATTACAACTTATTCATTTAAATCTAGTTCCAATTCTCTTTCGACCATTAACCACTAGTTTAAAATTCAATAATCAAAATCTAATCTAATCCTTATCTTTCTAAAAATAATTAAATTCTCCCTTTCAAATTCTCATGCAACTATAGTCCTTTAATTCCCTAATAGAATATTAAATTAACCTCAAATAGAAAATTTAAATTGACCTCTAACCCCTTTGAAACATATGGGCAACATAATTCAATTTATTATAGTAAAATTAAATTAACATCTATCTATACATTTTACATAAAAACTACATCTATTATTCAATAATTAACTACACAATTAAATAAACTATATCTAAACAAAATTACATGATTTAAATAAAACAATAAGAAATTAAATCCATAACATATTAGCAAATCTATATATTTCACATAAAAACTAAGGTTATAAATCTAGTAATTAAACTACACAATTTAAATAGAAAGTATATCTATTAAATTAGACTACATAATTCAATTAACACAATAAATAAATAAGTCTATTTAACTAACTTAATCTATCTAAATATAATGATCTATTTTAATTATGTACCCAATGGATAGAGTAGAATATTATTTTAATAATTTGTTCAATTCTTGATTAAATATGATTATGTTATTAAATATATTAACTACCAACTAACTATCTATTAACTAGCTATAGTCTAACCTATCTACCTATCTGCCAACCTATCAACCTATCTACCTTCTAGCCTATCAAGCTATCATATCATCTCCCCATCCCCCAAGGCCCACTTGCCAAGTGGGTGGGGGGTGTGAAATCCCAAATCCACTCAAAGCCTGCAAATTTTTTTAGGGAGAAGAGCCTTTGCAAAGGCATTCGCATGAAACCAGGGTGGTGGGGCCACTACAAAGTACTCCATCTAATGTGTTGGGATCTTAAGGTAAAGTCAACATATAAATTTCGCATGAAAAGGGTATGGTGGCATTAAAACCAAGGAGTATGGAGAGCATGCGAAATATTCCAAGGCTGAGGTGGGCCCAAAGCAAATTTCCCTTGTGTTAAACTATATTAAAACTCCTTTGTCCCATAGGTGTGCATTTAACCTCATGTCAGACCCAATTTGCATCGAAGGGGGAGGGGACTAATCTTGGGTAAGTGATTAAATATCATGTTAGCCCAAATTTTGCATGGGGAAAAGAAAGGTAAGAGAAAAGATTATTGTGGGGCCCATGAGAATGGATGAAGAACATTAAGCCTTCCCAAATAAAAGACTATGCATTAGCATAAAAAGGATAATTAAAAGGGATGTTTAGGAGGTAATAATTAATTTTTTGCGAGGGAATCTTTAGAAAATATTCTCTGTGTAAGGGGAGGGAATTAAATCCCTCCCCATACATTTTTCAGAGAGCTTTTTTGCTCTACATTCTGGAAAATGTCATGGTAAAATTTGGTTATATTTTCTAACATATTGATATCATTGATTTTTTTTTAAGTAGATACATGTATGAATTTTTTTTTATTTTTTTTGTGTCATACACTATGCAACTAAAATTTGATTAATAATATTAGGTGATTTTTTTCATTAATATATTAATTCATTTGACTAACTATAGTTAGTAAACTAATCTCTTATTTTTAAGGATTGGGAATACAATCATTTTGAAGATAAAGTATTGATCTAATTGAGATAAAATTTTAGAATTCCAAAGGAAACATGTAGTGTTCTTGACTTAAAAATTTAAAGTCACATATATTAGAGATTTCAAGATTTAACAATCCACAAGGTTTATATGCTATAAATATCATTACAAAAGGAATGAGAGATTTTCACATTTTTCTTAACAAGCTTACAAAATAGACTTTACAACACTTAACAAAAATGATCCTCAACACAAGGAGTAATCATGCAACATTAAAGTTGCTCTTTCACAACAACACCAAAATGAAGACTACTCCCAAGCTTTTTCACATCCAACTTGACTTCAAAAACCTGTAAAAAATATGAGGGGAACCATGAGAAGCTCACCTCCAAATCAAAGTCTCAAGGAGACCACCCCCGAGCTTGGAGAACCAAGGCTAAACAAGATAACACATCCCAATTCTCACAACTAAGATATATGCACAACACAAAAATTTACTCCCAAACAAGATTTCACAAATGAGTTTTTCAAACCCATTGAAGTAGGGTGAAGGTGGGCGTTTCAAAGGAGGAGAATGTCATTGCATATTAAAATTTCTCAATAATATTTTTTTTTCATGCCTTTCCAAGGCTTCATTTACGTTCTTTCCATATACATATTTGGTCATTTCTATCCCAAAACAATATATACAACATGGCTTAATGGAGCCCATACTCCATGAAATTATCCCTCTTCTCCAAGAGAAGAGACTCTCACTACAATGGAGAGCCGAAATAACCCCTTCACTCAAGGCCACTTCTTCCCTTCCCAAAGGGTGAGTAATGTCTTAACTCCCATGAACAATACTCCCAACCCAAAAGAACAAGAATAAAACAAATTTCAAATGCATTTCCAACCCAACACATAACAACAAAATCTACATACAACAACACTATACAAGATTTACATATATGAACACCATGCAAGATTTACATATTCATAAGACAATAACATACAAATCTAACATGCAAAATTATTTCTCCATGGCAAGAATCCACCAACCTTGGTCCAAGAAAAATGGCAAGAATGTGGTTGAGAAAAAGCCCTTATCTTTTTTCTTTCTTTTCCTCCAACCCTAATTGTCTCTAAAATTAGAGAGTGGGTGAACACCCACTAAGTTTTTCCAAACCCTCTAAAAGACCCCTAGAAGTGTACTCAAGACCTAAAAATTAATGAGACATGCCCTCTATTCCTTTTGTCTTACCTCTTGTCTTCCCTCTTAATTGTGAGTTTAGGAGTGTGGGACAAGTTAAATGCATGTGGCCATCTTTATTTTCGCCACTTTTGAAAGGTAGGTATTTTGGAGAGCCATACTGATAATTTAGGTTTACTTTATAGGTAAAAAATAGCCCTAACCCCCCTTAGGGTTAACTAATTTTGGTCAAAAATACACTCTAGGGTCACTTTTGACCCCTCCAAAGTACCCCTAAAGTTAAAATCTGAGTTCCAACTTGATGTGATTCCTACAAGACATCTATATGCAAGTGGGATTAAAATAACATCCTATAAGGTTTAGTGATTCTTGCCCAAGCCCTAATTTGACATGTCACCATCCACATGGATAACACAAGTGTCAAGTGACACCAAAACAAAATACACATCACATTCACAATGATATGTCCAAACAACAACATAAATTTTAAACTATTAACACACATTCAGATTACGTTTACAACAAAGATCACATTACAATGAGGTTTCAACCCCTTATTGGATTAAACCTTGGCTTACTCAATTCACATGTGTTTAGCCCTGATTATCCAAATAATTCCATGGTTCTCTTTCCTGTATACTAAACTCGAGCATCAGTAGTCCAAGATAATAAAATCACATGCAATATAAAATTTTAATTTATAATTAGCAACATTAATCAATAGCAGAATTAAATTCCTAATTATAATTTTCATACAGAAATTTTTAAAATATAATAAGTCCTCAATCATCATGACATAACATCCATGAAATAATCAAGTCTAATCATGATTCGATCTTCTCATCAATTCACTTATCTAAATATATATAATCAAATTCAACCACTTGTTCTAGGTCTAATCCATATCAAAATGTAATCCACACAATATAATCATCATCATAACATAATATCTCGAGTCTCTGTCAGGATAATCAAAAAGTGTATCAATATATCAAAACATAAAGTATCAAAGTGTGATCGAGCAGTAAAGCTATGATGGGTCAGGGTGAAGCCTCACATATATATAGATGTGTATATATTATATGTATATATATATATATATGTCTACACACACAAATATATATGTGTGTGTACACATATGTTTATATATGTACATATATATACATATATATATATATATATATATATATGTATATATATACATATATATGTATGCATGTATGTATATATGTATATATATGTATATCTATGTATGTATGTATATGTGTGTGTGTGTGTACTGTTGGGATAATGGAAAGGGTGTGTACTGAGAGGGGAGGGGTGAATCAGTACCCTTAAAACTTTTTCAATTAAATCTTGTAAACTTTTTTCTTCATTAACCGATTGAGTAGATTCACATATATCGCACATGTAGTATCAATTTATGAAATGTAAATGCATATAAAATAAATAATACACATACATAAAATCAAATGCTCACAACACTAGTATTTTGGTATTGCAGAAAACCCTTGTTAGAAGGTAAAAACTGCGGGGGGGATGAGACCCACAAAACTTCACTACTACAAAAATAAAGTTAGCATGTTAAATATTTACAAAAATTTTCACTTTTTATGATCTTACCTTGTTAGGAGTAACAATAAGATCCACTAGATCTACCTCATGTGAGGATTTTGCAACACAATCTACGTGTGCACTCGGTTAAGAGATTTATAATAAGACTGTTAAGTCTACTCTATTAAGAGATTTAGGAGTCTATTATAATTGTTAGAGAGTAACCAACATTTGATCTGAAATATATACAATCTCAATATTTCTTATACAGATTCATTAAGATCATAAAAATATCTATCACCTCAATGTGAATAATAATACCTTCTGCTTTTTTCTGCTCGGTAGTCTTGCCTTAGTTCTATAAGATAAATTCTGCAATGTAGTCTCTTTCTGAAAATCCCTTGTCTTATCTTTAATTTCTATAGTATGGCGGCTACTTGATCCTTTTTTTTATCAACATACATAACAAGATTTGACATCTATACATTTATATATCAAATGATATGACCTAATTAGGGTTTAACAATGACATCCTTATCCTAAGATCAATGGTGTACAAAATTTACCTTGATCATCTACCCATAGGAGACATAACAAATTAATGTTGTATATCTATAGTTAATGTCCTCCTCGATCATGTAAACCGTTATTTAGGCTGGCTAAAAATTTGTTACATAGATTAATGTGCCATAATCAAACTTTTAGGTGCTTTTTGTTCTACTCAGTTATCACTATGCTTAGTTGACTCTAGGCGTGATCAGTGCTCTCGGTTGACACTGCACTTTGGTGATTGAACATACTGTCTTGTTTGAATCTGTTACTGACTGTCCATTATATCTGCTTGATAACTAATGACAACTGCAATGTCCAATTGGAGTAACATTCTCCGCCTTTGGCATTAGTTTCAAAAACCTAGTACAGTACATAATAATATACATAGTGACTCCCCCTTTGTATATACTTAGTATATGTATATGAACTCATACAAATGAGTATAATATTCCCCTTGTACTATACATAAATATATTTCCCCCTTTTTTGAAATTAATGAAAAAAGGAGTATAACTTACAGTTTGTCAAAAATATTGGGATGGGCATTCTTGAGAGTTTCCAATAATTTCTCCCAGTCCTCCTTCAAATGCTTGAGGGTGAGTAGCTCTAGATTTAGTTGAGCATGCATATCATAAATGCTTTCTATGACTGATAACTCTGGGGTGGCAATAAGATTCTTTGTCGTTGTCACATGTTTCTGCATCATGACTAAATGTGGTAGTAACATCGCCTGGAGATCAGTTACTTTCTCTTTGAGTTGTTCCTCTTCTTTTTTTAGTTTGAGTCTTAACTGCTTGTTCAGAAATACCTTAGTGTAATGCATCTTCAATGCATATTTCTCGATTGATAGACTATGTGCACTAGTCTTTAGATCTTGATCTATTTTCTTTATCTCTTCACTAATATCTATATTGAAGTGATCTAATGTGCATAACATCTATATAATAGTAATGGCTTCTGATATGGTATTTTCTAAACCATTTACTAATTCTGACAAAATTACCTTAAGTATGACCACTGCTTGGATGATCTTTTATGTAACTTTATATTGGATCTTCTTCTGCTCTTTCTTCTAGTTTCTACTCGGCATCAATATTAGGATGGTCAATTTCCTTAGTGAGAAGTTCAAGTTATCCAAGTATGGGGGCATCAATGTTGATATCTGGTACAACTTGTAGTAAGATCTCTTTTCCTTTCTCTAGCACTTGAGCACTCTTTCCTTCTAGTCTAAGCTTGTCTTGTGCTACATTTGTGGTGCAAAGTTCACCATATTTCTTCAGTGTTTCTAGATCAAGTGTCTTTGGATACTAGTCAGGAATCTCTATAATATCATCTAGTATAACTACATCCTTGTTTCCTTTCTTCTTCTTCTTTTTCTTCTTTCCTAGACCACTTGATGATGGTGAAAGTGCTAAAGCTAACTAAGCCTTTTGCTCATTTTTTTACTTTGATTGCTCGGTACTTGGTGTGATACCTTGGTGAGGTGCCTCAGTAACTGAAATTGTGTTTGTAGTAGATGTATCTATTGTCTTGTCATGATTTTCATTGTTACCTTCACCTTTGTCATCTGCAGTATCAGTGGTGTCCTTAGGTGTATCATCTTGTGTAGTCCCACCACTAGGCTCAGTCTCTTTACCATGATCTTCACCCTTTTCTTGATTTGTATCTGTTGCTTTCTTGGGTGACTTCTACTGTGATGTGGCATCAAGCTCAATTACTTTGACCGGAATAGGTAACTAGCTAGGTACATTCACTTGGGCGACTGGTGATGTATCTTTCTCATCAATAGTCTCGGTTGCTCGAATGGACTCGTCTTCCTTGGCTTTATCATCCAGATCTCCTTCCATTACATTGGTTTTAGTAATATTTGGGTGAACTAAACTAGTAAATAGCTTAGGAATACCATCTAACACATTATCAATTGTTGCATCATCAACTATTATAGATTTTGTGCTTGGTCCAGTAGATGCACCAACATTTACTTTCTCGGTATCCTGAATGTCCTTGATTGGTTTCGATAGTTCATTCCAAAATTTGGTGCTCTCAATATCTATTTCCTTCATATTACCTGTAATATATTCAATTTCCTTTGTTTCTTTAGAATTTTCTTGGCATATTTCCTCATTATATCATGAATTCACTCAACTATGCACTTGGATTTTATAAGTGTGAGAGTTGCTTCTCTCATTTGTTTCTTGGTTTGGAGTGCATATGTCCATCGTGATGATATTATATCATATAGTTATGATGGAATAGAAGTAGAAAACTCAACTGGAACTTGTTTAAAGCTAATCATCATACCTATTATTTCTTCTTCTATTTTGTCCTTGTGCTCAGTGGTCAGATCATAATAGGCTTGTATCTTTGGATGAGCTAACTGTCTGGTAGTCTTTTTTGTCTCTATAATCTCACCAATTGTTTGTGATGGATTATTTTTTACAACCTTAAATTGTTCTAGATTATCATAAAAATCATCCTTGTCATCTTTTTTTCTCACATATCTCCTCTTTTCTCTCATTGTAGTAGTGCTACCCTTCTTCTTTCTTGTATGGTATGTAAATTTTAGTGAGGGTCTAGTTATTTTTTCTACACCTTTCTTCAAAGGTGGTGAATCCTTAGTCACCTACTCTGAGCTAGTCTTTGATGGTGTTTCACTCTTTGTGTTCTTGCTTTGTTTGGAATTAGATTCCTTGATTGGTCCTATATCTAATTTAGTGTCATCAGTATCATATTCTAGTTCTTCTACTATACCAACTCAGGTCTGCTCCTCAGTTTCCTTTTCATATTTTTTCAATTACTCATCAGTTATGGAAATTTTCCTCTTCAAGTTTTTGACAATCTTTGTCTTTTTTTCTTCCCAATTTTTGTACTTGCAATTGTTCTACTATGCGGGAATTTTCCTCTTCATAGGTGCCAAATCTCACAACAAATTTGTCAACAGGATCATTTAACAATTTCTTAATGGCCTCAAATGCAACATCAATGTCTAACTCATATTCCATTGGAGGTATCCATGCAATCCTCAGATCTATTGCTTTGATCAATTTTGTATCTGTATCTACTACAAAACTAATATCATCTTTATATTTTTCTACTAGTTGTAAAGGAATTTGGGATCTATTCTCCATCCTAGCTTTGAACTTAGAGAAATAGTCATTCATTATAGGTTCAAAGTTCTTTCCTAGACTAGTAATCATTTCATCAATTTGGAATGTAATCGATCTATTGGTTTTCCATCTTAACTTACTAATTGATGGAAATAGATTTTGCATGTAGAAGAATATGCACTATAGTAATGAATTAAACTTACATGTATTTGACTTTTCTAATATGATGGTTCTCATGTTTTCTTCTAACACCTCTGCAACAACTTGGAAAGATCAAGTTATAGTCCTTTCTTGACTATCTTGTAGGCTATATCAACAGCTCCACAAGGTATGCTATTAGGTCTGCTAGACTGGAATATCTTATACCCAATTGCATAAGCACCAAATCTTAGTTCAGGATCACTGATATTGTTAATCTTCAGTCCTCTACCATCCCACTCGGTTAATGTAAGCTTTTCCAACTCATTTATCAGTAGGTGTCTTAGG
Organism: Thuja plicata; assembly: GCA_018584345.1. NCBI lineage: Eukaryota > Viridiplantae > Streptophyta > Pinopsida > Cupressales > Cupressaceae > Thuja > Thuja plicata. The sequence goes on from MU226451.1 coordinate 1,138,598, forward strand.
GCTTCAATTTTTTCTGAGATAGGGTATCCATTAACTACATGAATGACATCCTTGGTTATCTTCTTAAGTTCATCTAGCCATAGATTTCCTTCATGTACTCTTCTTAGGACAAAGTGGATCCATTTGTTGCAAAAGACCTTCAAAAAATATAGGGCATTGGTTAACCCTTTAACCTCTAAGTGTTTATGATTTTCCTTCAGTTTTCTATTTGCGTACAATGATTGGTAAGTAGCCATAAGTTAAAAATCTCTGATTTCATGAATCTTGCAATGAATAAATGCACGCACATCTTGCACTACCAAAACCCTAAGTGGGATGGACAAAAATGTGCCTTTATCATCTAGTTTTGCTGCAACTTGTGGGTGAATATTGTAATTTGGTTATGTACAGGTGGAGTTCTTCACCAAAACAACCTTCTTACCCTTATCTATTTTAGCTTTCATTGTTCATGATGAAGATGCCATATTTTATATTTTAGGGCTTCCGTAAAGTGTGCTCGAATAACTTGGTAAGTGTTGTATGTTTAGTAACTAGCCTATGTATGCTCAGAATCTACACAACATCTATGTTGAATGCTTCAAAAGTGTTTTGCTGCAACTTAGCTCTATTTCCTCTGTTCTTCTCCATGATCGGGTTGTGAAAAAATGAGTTCACGTTAACCATATTTATAGCAAAAATCTTAGGGCGGTGAAATAAATTCTCTTCACCAACCACTTGATGAACAAACATTTTTCTCAGTTAATAATAACAATATTTAATCTCGGTGAGTATATCATATACTCAGTTACCATATTAACTCGGTTGTCTCTTCACAATTTTCATTGACTAACAGTTCTATTGTGATACATATTAACCGACTCAACTAGATCATAGTAATCAAAAGTATAATACCATAGTGCATCTTAATTCATGTTGATTTGGCATATGTGAAATAAATATAGGAACTGATGTAAGATATAGCATTGCAAAAAATAGTTCTATACCTTCTTGTATTTCTTAGTTAGAGATGGTGGAGCCACCTAATCCATTAAATGAGGTGAACTGACTGTAGTGCTTGGTCCTACATTATCATTTGATTCTCTTTTCCACATTTGATTTCTGATCCTCACAATTTACTCAATTGTATTTCCATTCCCATAAGGGTTTATCTGGTCTGCACAATCTCTGCTTAAGTGACCGACTCTCTGACAGTGAGAACATGTCATACTAGAGCTTGACCAATTCCTTGATTTGATTTTCCATTGTCTCATGTACAATTTTCTTCTATGTGTCCATATTTACCATATGTTTCACAACTTCTCCAAGTCTTGTAATCCCATGCATAAGCATTGCCTTGTCTTCTTGGTTGATTTACCTTTTCTTGTCGTTTAGGCTTCCTAATTTGCTTTGTGTTCTTTCTACATGCTTGAGTTGTATGACCATTCATGTTGAAATTTTGACAGTATTTATCCATGTATGGTTTCTTTTGTGGTTTTTTCAACTTGGATCTACACTCATGTGCCTGATGTCCATGCTTATTACACTTATAGTAAATACCATTAAATTTTGGAGGGTTTCTAGGAATACCTTATGCTTTGCTTCTGCAAAAATTTGATGTGTAGCCCAGTTTTCCACAATGATGGAAAGAGGGCTTCTTTGGCTTGCGGTTTGAGTATAAATTCCTTTGTTCAGTTTGATTTGATGATTCTTCTTGCTCGGTATACCCTAATCCAGTATTGTTGTTTAGTATTCTTTGATAGTTCAGAAATTAATCCATTCCCTTAGTGCTTTCTTCAGATATCTTAATCACTTCATTATGTTTCTATAAAATCTTCACTTCATTTCTCAATTTTTCATTTTCTTCTTTCAATACATCGATATCATCTATTCTTTTTGCAAGTTTTGTATTTACTTGATTAGCCTCATGATTCATAGTAACCACTTGATTGGTAATCTCAAAGTAATGTTCAGTAAGTCTCAATATCTTAGTTTCTTTTTCTTGTAAATTTTTAGTCATGTGTCTTCTGTCATCAACAACCATGTTTATATCTTGTTCAGATTTCTTTGCATCATTCAATACTTCAACCATTCTAACCATTTGTGTATCTTGACCGATCTGCGCTGCTTTCACTTGTTTAGTAAGTTGTTGATTGCTTTCAGATAGCTTTGATATGATTCCTTCATATATGTCAGATGTGCTACCAGATTCAGATCCAGATGTATCAAATGATTCATGAATCTCTTCTTCATGATAATCAATCTCACGATAGTGAAGTGTCATGTCCTTTCTCTTAATCAACATATCCTTGAGTTTCTCTTTAGCTTCCTTATATTGTTTGACATAGATCCACATTTGTAACTTCTAATTCTCAATAGTTTTGTTAAGTGTATACCTCTCCATTGTAAGATATTTTCTCTTCAATTATTAAACCTTCAAAATAAGAGAACTTGCTCTGCTACCAATTGTTGGGATAATGGAAAGGGTTTTTACTGAGAGGGGAGGGGTGAATTGTTGAAATAATGGAATGGTTTGTACTAAGAGGGGAGGGGTGACTCAGTACCATTAAAAAAATTTATCAATTAAACCTTAATGATCTTTCCTTGTATTACCGACCATAGATTCTTTTCTATATTATCCATGTAATATCAAAATGTAAACTTAATTGCATGTAAACATTCATGAAGTGTAATTACACATGACATAAGAATTGGTAACCAGAAAACCCTTGTTAGAAGGTAAAAACTATGGTGGGGATGTGGTGCACAAGCACCAAGGTAAGGCTAGATTGTGACCTAGGCTCCTAGTTTTATTTTGGCTTGTAGTGGTATTATCCAAGCTACTAGTAAAATAATAGGTCTAGATAGGTCCTAGGGTGTGTTGATTTGGTTAGAAGACCTAACTAGATCATTTCATGTTTAGAAAGTAAGGATTTGTCCAAATTAGGTATATGTTCCAAGAATGATGGAACCATGGATTTTATGCTTTTTAGAGTCTAGGATGGATATTTTTTGGTCTAATAGGCATGTTAGTGCATTTGGATAAGTTTTAGAGAGTGTTGGCCAAGTTAGAGTGCAAGAATCAAAAAGTTGTAAAAGGATTCAATGTTGTCATTCACAACATTGACAACATTTCTTGCAATAATGCATCTTCAAGAATTTGGTCATATAACTATCTAAAAAATTTGGATTGGTTCCATGGTCAACTATATAAGGCCTCCTCGACATGTGTGTGTGGTTGGATGAAGTTTTCAATTCAGTGTACGGACTGTGTAATTAGAAATTTAGTTATAGTTGAGAATTTTCTACACATTTTGGGTTTTAATGGATTGAAATCTGTATTTTGACTTGTGCATGAGTTAGTTGATGTAATTAATTATTTTTTCATGTGATTATTTGGTGCTTTTGTTCTTGTTTCATTGCTTATGTAAATTTTTTTTTTCTGCACTGTCGTTGGTCTAAACCAGGCAATTTGTGTAAATGGGGTCATAGCTCATCACTTCACTGTGGAACTTGTAAGGGCTCTTGGAATGGGTGAGGTGACTCCTTTTACTATATGGGTGGAGAAGGATGGGCCCTGGAAAGAAGATTTGATAATTTTAGTGTGATACCCTAGGCAAGCTAGAGATGCATGGCTAGGGATCACAGTGAATTGCAGAGGAAATAGGTGTGATTGAAAGCATTGGTTTCTTCAATCAAAGCATGTGGAGAGGAGGAAATGTGTATGAAGAAGCCCCAAATCCAATGGGAAGCTTTGGTGGTGTGTTCTTCATGTTGAAAACTAAAACCCTGATGGACATGCTTTGTGAATGGTGAAACCCTTAAAAATAGGCTTGCAAATAGGAACCCTCTGTACGAACAGTTTGGGAAGGCAAGACCTAGGAGATCCTTTAGGTATTTGAAAAGGGTGTCATGATCTTGAGTTATTGTTTCATCTTGTTAAGAATAATTTCAAGTTATTTATAGAAAGGTTCCTAATTAGGTCTAATTGCTTGTAGCCCTATTTTGATGAGTTTGGAGCAAGTTCTTGAACTCATTTAGGGTTTAATTGCAAACTAAGTTGTTAGGAATTGTTTGGGATGCAATTTCCTTTTTTTGGCCCTTCCTCTCCATTGATGGAAAGTGATAGCCTTATTGGATCACTTGGTGTGAAGAATCAAAAAGATGACCATGAAGCTTAAGATTGATTGAGTTGATTTCCTAGTTGGTGTTGACAAGCTGAAAAGAAGAAGGATTTGAGTAGAGAATACTTGGAAGATTAGGGTTAGCTAAGAACCCTAATAGAATACAGAAGTGGCCTATAGGATACCCTAGAAGAATATAGGGTTGGGAGCAAGACTTGTCATTACATCAGGATGAAACCCACAAAGCTTCACTATCTACAAAATGGAAGGTGTCCGTTAAGACTATAAGTGTGATCACTTCTGACAATCTTACCCTATTAGGAGAAACATTTTAGAATGGTTAGGTCTACTCAGTTAAGAGATTTAGCAACACTATTAAGTATGCACTTGGTTAAGAGATTTACATAAATACTGTTAAGTCCACCTTCTTAAAGGATTTCTTCTATTTTCTACAATTGTAAGAAAGTAGTCAAAAATACTTGTTGGTGCAGGAGCACCTAGGGTTAGAGGAATTTATAGGATAGAAAGCTTGTCGGTTTGTAAGGTGTTTTGTTCCACCATTTTTGTAATGACTGAGGTCAATCGGTGAACAAAAACCATAGTTTCTAGATAGTTGTTTCCTATCTTAAATTTGTGTGTTGAGGTAGTCTCTAAACCTCTAGAAATATAATAAGGCTCTAGAAACCAAATATTGATAATCTACAGATTAGTGACACTGGTGCTTGGGAATGTTCATTGGGAATGCCTCTTGGGAATGTCTCTTACGAATGTTCATCGGGAATGTCTCTCAGGAATGTTCATCGGGAATGTCTCTCAAGAATTCCCATTGGTAATGTCCATTGGGGATGTCCATTGGTAATGTCGGCTGGTGTCTATGTTTGTTTTCTGGTTTGTGATCTGATGCTTGGGGTTGAAGACCGACGATGTTTATGTTTCTTAGAAAAGTCAACACTAGCGCTCGATAATGTCGATTAACGACCTAGGAAACGTGGGATGTGAAATTTGTGACCAGATGGGTCAACTGCAATGGCTCTCTACATGTCATTGTTTCTTGGAATGATCAAGGACACCTACTCTAGTCTTGGAGGGGTCATTTATGGCTCGATCAGGCCACCTGTGTAAGGTGGTTGAAGTTGTCAAAGAGCACGAGATATTTTGAAGGGTTAGATATATAGCTGAAAGATTTTATAAGTAAGAGTAGTTGGTAGAGAAGAGTAGACAAGAAAGAAGAATAGAATATTGTAAGAATACTATACATGTAATATATTTGAGAGAGTTCCTGTGTTCGGTTATGTTTTTTGTGTTTGATCTATTGACCAAAGAGGTTAAACCTGTTAGTTTAACCAAGAGAGTGAATCTTTCCTAATGGATTCTTTAGCATGAATTAGTAGCTTTACAGTGTAAACTAGGTCTAGGGCACTTGAGGTGAAGATCTTAGTGACTCCCTCAAGAAAGGGTAAGAATCTACCCTATAAGGTATGTGCAAGAGACCTTAGAGTAGAGTCAAGCTGGCTCGTCGGTAACAACTAAACCTTGGCATTACATCAGATTAGTATCAGAGTGAGTTAGAGAATTGGGCTTGTGTTGTTTGGGTGTGATTTTTAGAAGAGTCTATAAATTCATCCAAGATGGTGTCCAATGCAGAACTGGAAAGAGATGTTGGAGAACAAAGAGTGGAGAATAAACTCCTGAATGAACAGTTGGCCAAAATGGCATGCAAGTTAGAAGAAGTGAAGCTTCAAACTATAGCAGTCAGTGAACTGATGAGAGAAGTTGATGAGAATGGTAAACAAGTGGCTAAAGAGGACATGATCCTAGAGCTAGACCTTCTACTTCAAGAAGAGCCATTCTTGAAAGCATTGAAATAAATGAGTGGTAAGTCCTTAGAAGGTGTGCCCTTATTTAGTGGAAAAATGGATCCATAATTAATCATGGATTGGATAGAAGGTCTTGAAAATCACTTTGATTGTGATAGTGTGACTGAAGCTCAGAAAGTTAGAATAGACAAGACAATATTGAGAGGTACTGCTCTCACTTGGTGGAAATTTGTCCAAGATGAAAGGGAAAAAGAAGGAAAGAACCCCATAACCAGTTGGAAAGGTATGGTCACAAAGATGAAGGAAACTTACCTTCCTGATGATTATGAAGTGAAACTACATAAGAAAAGGCAGAATCAGAGGAAGAAAGACTTAGAAGTCAGTGCCTATATAGAATAATTCCACAAGCTATACTTAAGATCCCATGTGATGGAAGAAGAAAGCCTAAAAGTGGCAAGATTTCATAATGGCCTAAAATGGAGTATTCAAGAAGAGATCAGTCTCTTGATCCCCAATATTGTCCACCAATGCTATAAATTATCTCTCAAAGTGGAAGAGAAGTTCAAAAAGAAACAAGACTCAAATAGTAGAGGTAGAGGAAGAGAAAATAGAGGTCATAGAGGAGGACATGGAGGAAGAAATCCTGAAGCTAAAAATCAGAGTCAGAACAAACTCACATAGAAACCAGCAACACTAGAGGTAGTTCCAACAGAGGAAGAGGTTCAATTAAGAGCTCAAGAGTAAGAACTGATAGCCAAGGAAGAGGATCTTAATTCTCTTTGATGAAGTGTTATAACTATCAATAGTTTGGGCATTATGTATATTGGTGTCCTAAAAAGAGCTCTACTTCACAAGGAGAGAATGTTGGATGATATCATTTTTTGGTACTAATCATGTTGTTGATACTCATGTTTTGTCACTGATGACAACATATATTTCTATGAAAGAAGACAGACTAGTTACTTGACTGGAAGGTGTGTACAAACACTGTATGGATGAACCAGAATGAGAAAAGTTGGATTTAAGTAGAAGAGTGAGTTTTGACCTTACATCTAAGGCCGCTTGAATTTATGTTTCATATCATGGATGTTACAGCTATTTTAGTAAAGACTATTTTTCTAGATTGTGACTGTGATTCTAGACAGAGAAGGTCTCTGTGTTTCAGGCATATCTTGCTGAGGAAGATTTTTCAGAACTCACGAGCTTACTGATGGAGATCTGACATATGATGGTGAAATGGGTTGAGTTCAATTTTTGTTTGGGTACTGATGACGTTAGTTATGGCATGTGTTTTGTAGAGGACTTATTTCTTGGCCGACTTCAGACTTGTAACATATGGAAATCAATTTTAAGCATGGATTATGGATCTGGAAGTATTTGTAATGAATTGTAAATATTGTATACTTGTTATAGGTATTGTGTGTATCTTAGCAAGGGCTTATGTAATTATTTGTATGATGGGAAACCTTAATTGGCTGACCTAGTTAATTGTGTACTAGGAAAGCTTAACTGGATGACCTAATGGGTTATTGTAAGAGGGTATATATGAGTGATATTTTCATTTGTGAAAAGTGTGGTAGAGAAAGAAAAGAGTAGAGATTTGTGAAGCTACGAAGTTGGCAAGCTTGACTACTGGATAGAGAGAAAATTTGGTACTTCATTGGAACTGACCAAGCAAAGAAAGTTGCTATCAGACAGATCACTAGATTGTGTATTTGTTGTATACACTTGATGCAGATTGTGAATCCTTGAGGGTGTCTTTAACCTTCTTTGGGAAGTGAGCCTACTAATTTCATTGACTCCTAACAGGGTCTGTCTCCTAACAGGGACTGTGTACTGTAATGTAATAACAAGCTCCTAATAGGGATAATATCTTTTAATAGGGATACTATACTCTCATTATATTATTTTGTGGGTGTTAATTCCCAACAGAGTTAACAGGGTTTCCTCAACAAAAAATATTGTGTTATGGTGTTGGAAATTACTTTGTTATTTACTTTTGCTGTTATGGTTCATAAAGTTTAAATTTTAATAATATATTGCACAACTGATTCACCCCCCTCCCCTCTCAGTTGTCTTATGGACTATTATTCCTAACAATTGGTATCAGAGCTACTGGTCCTTAGAGATAAATTTTAACAGCTTGAGGTGATCCTGAAGATGACTTACTACAGGATGGATAGTTCAAAGTTTGATCTTGAAAACTTTGACAGTTGGTAGAACAAGATGAGAACATATTTTCTATGTCTGGGAATTGCTTATTGGATGATCACAAAGAATAATTTAGAAATAGAAACTGAAGATGAGCTGGACAAGTCTAGTGAAGATGAAAAGAAACTATTTTCCTACAATATGGTTGCAAGGGAATCTCTGATCAGTGCCCTATCTGAAGGAAATTCAGTGAAGTGAAGGACTTGGACTCTGCACATGACATCTGGACAAGACTGGAAGCATTGTATGTTGGAGACAAATTTACAAAACAAGAAAATTTGTAGAACTGGAAAACAAAGATGGAATCACTGAAGATGAGAGAAGATGAGAATGTCAGAGCATATGCACAGAGAATTACTGAGGTAGTTACTGGTATTAGGAACTCTAGAGGTACTTACAGCAAGGAAGAATTAATTGCAAAGATTCTTAGATCTTTGACACCTACATATAGAACCAAAGTACAAGCTATAGAGGAGATCATACCTTTGACACCGAACTTCACCAGAGAGATGCTAATTGGAAAGCTTACTACATTCAAGGCCACAGAATTGGGAGACACTTTACCTAGGTTAGAGTTAGCATTCAAGGCAACTGTGCACAAGAACAAGAAGACCTTATCTGGAAATGCAAGAAGTAGTGATCTAAGAGAAGATCTTGGAGCTTATGCTGATGAATGGGAATAGATATAGGAAGAAGAAAGAAAGCTAGATGAAGTTGTGGCACTAATTTCTAGAAGAGAAAAGAGAGGTAAGGGTAAATTTGAAGGAAAATTACCTTTGAAATGTTTTTCGTGTCACTAATACATTTGATAGCTATTTTATACCTTTAATATTGACCAAGGCCTTTTTTGGCTTGTTAGATTATTATTTTTTTGTTTATGACCCCGAGTTTGTTAAAATTTTGACGATCTTGAGTTTGTCAAAATTTTGACAAATACGAGATATAAACAAAAAAAAAAGTGAAAAGTGAAACTCATTTTTCAGTTCACTCACGGGTGGGAGGAGTGCATTTCTGAGAATCCAATGAAACCTGTAGGTTAGGGCAGGTGAATATAATCATTTCCATGAATGTAGTGTTTGAGTTGAGTGATCTTAGTATGGAAATGAAATACATTTGAAAGTTTTAGAATCCCTATATTTGATTCTTGCGTAGTAATATTATGACTATCTTGCAAAATGACTTCTGATACATGATTAAGAATGAAAATTGAAGCTTAGCGATATTTTTTTGAAAGTTTGAGATTCTAATGTGATTAGTGAGGTTTTAATCTTGACCCTAACATTTATCAATTTATGGACAAAGCCCCTATTTGTTGACTGTAATAGTCCAAATCCTTCTTTCAATGGTTGTTTAGTCACATTAATGGCTTCTAATCACATGCCAAACATTGCATGAGACCCTGAAACATCATGTGACAGTTAGTGTATACACCATATCCTTCATCCCTATCAAAGAGAGGAGGTTATTCATGCATGCAAAATGAAAGGAGTCACATTTTGCGTGTTCACTTCTCTCCCTGCCGAGGGTTTGAACCAGTTTTAATCCAATGGAGATAAATTATTCTATACTCAATCAAATGAACTCCTTCAAAGCCCAAATTACTCTAGATTCATAATATTAACATGTCCAAATAGAAAATTTTCAAAATAAATCCATTAATCCAACTATATTCATATTCAGAGTTGACTGTTCCAGAAAAAGAACATGAAAACATAGAACCCAAACACTTTTATTTGATTCATACTCCAAAATCATGACCACACTCCCTTTTCTTTGATATTACAAGATATAAATAAACAAGGAACCTTTTGTTCCAACCTAACTAACCTAACTATTCTCAACTACCTATAAACTGACCAAAACTCCTTATGAGTTGGTTTAATACATATGTTTTGAGGTTGTCAAGTTGACAACTCGACAACTGCCTTCATTACATTCTCAAAATGGTATTTTAATGACCATACAAAACATTTTCATCATTAAAACCTTTCAAATACCCATAGCACTAACATTTGGCCTTTATTTGGCCTTATTTTTCCTACAAGGCAACATTACATCTTTTTGGCACTTTTAGTGCACTTCATTACATTTGGTGGCTCTAAGGACCATATTACAACATTTATGAGCTTATAGGTTATTACATTGAAAATTGACCATGAATGGTCTTATTTATATTATCCTCTCCTTGGATATCCATCATGGCTTCATGGTGACCCTTGTACCCATGGTGCTCTTGCACCACTAAAACAAAAACCTGCCACTATAAACATGACTTACAATTATGTACACTGTACAATATCTATGAGGGTGTTTCATAGCAAACTTATAAATGTAAATTTCTCATATGATTATTTTCTTTCTCTAAATGAATGTGTTAGATTGTCAATAGTCAACACCCATAGTGAGATTTTTATACTTAAAGAATGTAAATGTATCAAGCAAAAATAAAACCAAATTTATTCTGATAATCAAACTTTAACATAATAAAACTTATATCCCACAAGATGGCACAATTAGTTTCTATTTTCATGTGTGTGCCTCAGAAAGTTCCTACTAATCGTGCCATCTGAAAGTTTTGAGTTACTCTATTAATACCAATTCCCTCTATTATGGTGTCAAATGGGTTCTTCAACCATTTTTCATCTTCCTCTTCACTTATATACATGACCCCTCATGTAACCTTATTATATAGGCTAGAACTAGGAGGATGAATCAAGAAACACTTGATATGACAGGCTTTATCCTGCAGAAATAAGAGTATGCATAGATTGTGTTAAACATATTGAACTAGTTATTTGATATAAGCAGGAGAAATATTAAGGACATTAACCTTAAGAAAGTGAGAAACACCAGCAAGTGTGCTACCTGTTACTGATGTAAATACAAAATCATGAAGATTTCCATATGTCTACTCCTAGATCTCAAGACCAATGCCTTCATAATGCACCCAGAAATTAGAAAGATTCTCAAATTGATCTGTAAAATATCCTCCCTTACTCCTATTTCTAGAGATTAGTTCTTGAATCTGAACTCTCTTTAACCAATTTATTTTGGGCTTGATATTTAGAAATAATTTTGGTCTTGAGTTTGGTTTTCTCCACTTCAAACCTCTTTTTGTATCAAATTTAGCTCATCATTAGCATGTTTTTAAATAGTCAGAACTAGAAGAAATTTCACATGATGGAAAGCATAGATAGGATTGTACAGATGTGGAAACATTTATGTGACATGTCCTCAAGAACAACCAAAGTCCATAGGCCTCTTCTAAGAATTGAATTTGTTCAACATTAGGAAAGTATCATTAGATCATATTAGTACAAATGAATCCACTTAATCTTCACTATTACAGTGAATCCTATATGGCGTAAACATGATAAATTTCTAGTATTGGTAAGATAAAAAACTAGCAACTTGATGGCAAGTTGGAGTATACACCTCGTACATGGTCTATTATTGTATGCATTCTTATGTTTATTTTCACTTTGATAATGCCACTATACCCTCTCGACTATTTATATGAACTTTACAACAACACAAACATTATATCTTATCCTTTATTAGTTGGGGTGCTTGCATAGCTCCACTTGCATATCAATAGCACTTTGCAATTGCATGGCTTCTAGGTATTTCATTCATCAATCAATGCATTGACATGCAGATTCTTTGCCAAAATAAAAGAAGACGTGGTTTCCCAATAAAATTCTTTACAAATTTTTATTTAATTCTTTATATTTTTGTCCAACAACATCTACATAGAATCATATGTATTTATAGTGTGGCTTTTCCTCTATCTTGCAGGGCCTCAGTTACATGCACTAGATATAAGAACTCTTGCTTCTCTACTTTTCAAGGTCAGTGGCAGTTGTTACAGCTTTTTGGTTCAAATTCTAAGCGTGGCTACTATCTTCTTTATTCATACTTTACACCTCCATAGTGATTATAACTATAACTAGTTGTATTGTTCATAGTATTTGTGCCATATAATGTAACCCTTTTCATTGGATTCAGTTATGATCTAGTAATCACTATAGCTTTTCTTATCTGTGCACACAATATGGATACATAAATTTAATGTTCTTTAAAATTGTATTGGCAAGTTGTTCAGAGCAGTCCTACCTATTTTTTCTTTTATTTTTAGATGGATCCTAATAATATTGTAAAGTGTTATAGTCTATCATATTCTTCTCACTGCTAGTGTAAACATTCTTTATCTCATTTTCAACTTATGTTTATGTGCGATCAAACACTAAACATTAGCTTCATTGGATTATTGTATTTTTGAATAATATCAAGCTTCCTTTGAATTATTTGATCCATTGGCTTGACACAAATTTCCTTTGAAAAAAATAGGCTCACCAATTCATAATGACTTATCTTTTCATGAGAAACTCACACGAATATTCATATTGCTT
>MU226451.1:1152664-1162828 GCA_018584345.1 Thuja plicata
TCTTCCAAAATCATACTAAAATTTTGATGTTTCCTTGATTTGCATTCAACAAAACAATGTGTTCCAAGAGAAACAACAACCACAAAAAGTGGAATGGATCATTTGGGCATATTGGATCTCAAATTAAAACAAAACTATCACCTACAATAGTTTATGGAACAATCAAAATGAATTAAAAAGTGCTTCAAAAATAATTTAGAGGATTTTTAAAACCCAATACTTTCATATCCAATTGTAATCCTTATGATGTGAGAGTAAAAAACAACCGTAAATACTAGATTTCACCAAGATTGCAATCCAAAGCTAAGTTATTTTATTCATAGATTCATATCCATACAATGACAATGCTCAACCACAACACCAACCCAAAATTGGGAGTGAACGTATTTCTTTAATCATGAATCAACCTATTTCAACCACCTATAACCATAAAACTAACTTTTGAACCAACCTACCCATTTGAACTAAAATTTGTCAAAAACTTTGAAAAGTTGCTTGTCAACATTTTATGCAACTTTGCAATATTTTGGTATCTTTTCCTCCCATTCAAATTATGTCCTCAAAATGATTACTCTTGACATTTTAATGACAAATTTTAATCAAGTATATGATTTTACCCTTGGTTACACAATTCTAACCCAAAAGGATAACTTGACCTTATGACCTTAACCATTACATCAAATGACTTCAAATGGTTTTATTACATCATTTAAATGATCAAAAGTATCTTATTAAACATATCTAGACTCGATCATTCTTAATCTACCAATGAGGTCCTATGAGACCCTTAGATGCTCTTGCACCATACTCCCCCCTATGAAAAGTCTCTTGTCCCAAGAGAAGGTACCCATTAGTGGCCTTGTCCTCATCCCATTTACTCTCCTTCAAGGTGTCCTACAACCTTGTCCTCTCCTAGGCATCTGTTGTAATAAAAAATTGCTATCAAACCACCTGCAACTTGCACCAAAAATTTTCATGGTGTTAGAAATCAAAAATTTATCCTTGGTGCTCTGCCATGTACAATCATGCCTTGACTACTGTTGCTTCAACTCTTAAACCTGGTTCTTAAGGTCCAAATGACCTCTTCCCCATTTGGATACTAAAGGAATTCTATTTTCCTTAACCTTCCCACTTATAGGATACATTATGTCCCCAAAAACCACACCTTCTTGCCCAATCATAGAATTGATACATTGCAGACCAGTCATCATCCTTTGTTCACTGTCAAAACCAATTCTTGATTTCTCCACTGATTGCTTCACATTTTTTGATCTATATCCTTGGTTCCCTCCTCCCTAAGAACTTTCTCATTCAAAAAAAATTTCCTTCATATGCATATGATCCTTGACTCAAAAGTTGTATCATACTGCAAAGGTGTTATAATGAAAACACATTCATTGATTAGATAACTTACCCTTACCCGGGTGCAAACTAGGATTTCCTTGCCAAATATGTGAACAATACCTTACCAACCTCATAATAGGCCTAATTATCCCTATTCTCCCAAGAAAATACTAAAAAAATACCGCACAAAGACTCCAACCCAAGTGAAAGTCTACTATTTTGATCCCAAACTGAGGATTCTTGCAGTCATTTCCATAGCCATGGTCATTTCATAGGCTAACTTATAAACCCCCACCAATAGACCCTTATGTCTAGGTCTTTCTAAAAAATACATCTCCAAACACTTCTAGACTTGAAACAAATTTTTTTCACCATGAAAAAGGGCATAGAGTCTTTCGAGCTTTCTCTCCAAGATAGGGAGCATCTAGATGCTTTCATCACTTTTACCTTTGTTGCAAGTAGGTTCAATCTTCATATATGTGTGTTGGAGCTGAGACTTTTGAGTTGGAACCTTTGGGCTTTGAAATTTAAATTCACACCCTCAGAACCTCAGGAGTCCACTTCTATCAAATTTGACTTGAATGTGTGGATCACCTCAGAACCATCTGCAATGTGTAGAGGGTCAAGGAGGCACTTGCATTGGTTTTTCATGGTTTCCACCTAAACTGAACTCCCAATTGTCTAATCCATTTCATGGGTTCTCTTGGACTACAATCCAATATGGTATGAAAACATGATGCCTTCATGGTTGTCTTAAATGAAGTAGTGTTGTGAACACTTCTTCAATTCAAATAGTTTGTTATATTATCAAACAGTTTTGATAATAGAGAGGAGAAAAGAAAGAAAAAATTTTCCAGGAAAGAACCTCAAAATAGCCATCAATCCTAAGCAACAAGCCAATCCAATTGTGTATATGACTGGTTGCTGACAGCATTTGCCTTTGTAGCCTCCCCAATACCAAGAATAGCTAATGAAAGAACAATTGCTTCAGTGAATCCTTGGACAGATGTCATGTTGAATATGAACGCATAAATTTTCATAAAAATAATGGTAGCACATGTTGTTCCTATTGTAACTACAGTAGCTACTGGTACAAGAGGCTTTAGCAAAGTATATAGCACCATAATCACCTTGTCAAGCAAGAAATCCAATCCAAGAACAACAAATTTTAACTAGTGAAACAGTTCCCAAGCTATAATATCATGAAATATTAAGCATAATATAGCAAAGCCCACTACATTCAAAGAGGATGCAAGTCAATGAAGGAATCCAAATCGTCATGTAGGCAAAGTGTTCATTTAGTTATTTTACCCAAGAGAAACATCTAAACAAGATGTGAAAAGGGAACTATGCATGTAAATGCTTTCTATAGTGCTCATTACTTGAGAAGATAAAAAATGAATGACTTTCAAAACTTTTCTTTGTTTTCACAATACATATGAAATGTGGTTAAACCAAATTCTTCCAATTCTAACAAATTAAATACTTAAAAAGGGAACTAAATAAAAGCTCTTTAAGCCACCCAAAAACTGTGTTTCTACAAAGAAAATTTACAATTTGAATTCAGAAATCCTGTCTCTTGCATTCCAAGAAGTTCTTTATCATGCTCCGCAATCATATCAAACAATTAATCATGTCTCTTGCGAGAATTGTAACTTAGAATTCGATATCAAAAAAAATTGGAATTTCAATTTTTTACATTGAAAAGTGTTTGCATTAACCAATTAAGCATAATGATTTCTAACAATGATTAATTTTCTTTGTAGCTTTTATTGTGTTCAGAGATTTGAATTTCCTTCTAGTTACTTATTGCATTGAAACATTTTTTAATGAGATTTATATTTCACATTTATATTTTTATATTTATATTTGTACATTTTGTGACAAATAAAAAATTAGGGGTTTTCAATGCATTGTAGGAAGATCTTGAGGCATACAACAAGTGGGTGCTTCGCATAGAGATGTGGCTGCATTCGAACACCTACAAGGGGAATTCAACCTCAAGAAGGAGATGTATATGGAATCTCTCAGGCCTTTTTATGATCATTACAATATGAAAAGAGTAATAACAATTCTCAACAATCTTTTCCTCACCTTCAATATTGGAATATCATGAATTGACCATTTTTATATTTACGCTGTGTATTTTTTTTACTTGGATCATTCTATAATAATGTATGTTTGTTCATTTTCTGATAGGAGAATTATAAAAATCAAAATACACACTTTCAAAATTAAATGCGAATTAATTGATTGTAAAACCTCATAGATTATATATCCTTTCATTTTGATCTCATATAACAGGTGAGGATGGAAATCAAAATTGCTACAGGATATCCTCGAGCATATATCATAGTACAGAAAGAAAACAATGCTAGAGCTTCATGGATTGTATTAGACAGGTCTATTTTTGTAATTTAATTTTAAACAATGTTTGGTTGTATTATACAGTTTACAAATGTCTGGAATGAATTGGTGGTTTACAGTAGTTTGATTTAATATGAGTCATCTAAATAATTTAATGCTTATTGTTTAGAAATATCTGATGTAAACTGGCCACCTTTCTTGTCCCAAGATATTGTCATGGGTAGTGAGGCGAAGGATTGCAATAGGGGTTTCCGAAGGACTAAGGTATTTGCACAAGGAATGTGGTGAAGGCACCATTGTGCATAGAGACATTAGATCTTCTAATATCATGCTTGGTCCTGATTTCTTGCCCTTGGTATGTCAACTTTCCCCTAATGTCAAAAATTTATGTTTATTGAATTCATTTATACATCCAAGGTACTTGATGTTATTTATAGGTGGGGTGTTAGAAATAAGTCAGTCAGATCAAAATCTATTGGTTCTAACTCTTGTTTTACTTTACAGATCTTGGAGTGCCATAGGCAGGATGAATTTGAAGTTGGCAATGCTGACAAGATATTTGAGAGTACATCTATAGAATCTGCAAGTGTTGCAAGTTTCAAGGTCAGAACTTTTAGTCTTAGAAATTATTCTTTTTTGTTTTTGTTTCTCACTTTGGAGAGCTTTGTATGTATTTTAGTAAAGATGCATTCCGAAAGATGCATTATTTTGATTCAATGAGAAAATTTTTGATAACATTTTGGCAAAATCACAATTTTGCAAAATATTGAAAATTTTGACACAACATATGGCTTTCCATGTTATTGATGGGGCTTTGGTGACCGGGTCCGCCAACAGTCATAAGTTGTCACCGGGTACTAGGGGTACCGGCCAACTTCATCTGTAAAGGTTGTCCAGGGAAATGAGATTCCCCGGGCCTCCAAGCACCTGGGTGTCAGATCTTGACGATGCGGGGCTCAATGGGGAGATGTGACTATTTTCGAGGGGGATAGCTGGTTTCTTCAACTTATTCTCTCTGGGGATTCGGGAAGGTGAGGCTTCTCCAAGAATTCTACACTTAGCAAATAAACTGAAAAGATTCTGCAGGGTTAGAAGTGTTTCATCTACCTATAGTTATGTTTAAATGTTCATTACATTGACAATGCTCTGATATACTACACTAAATACCAAAGAAATACACAACCATCAGTTCATATTTAATCAGTAGCAAGGGAAAGGAGGTCGTTAATCTACTTAAAGTATCAAAGAAGAAGACATGGAGAACATAAAACATAAAATACCATTAACTCAGAAGACTGAATGCCAACAACATCATTGCAAGAACTCTCCCCTCTTCATTAATATTTCTTCCAGAAAGCACTGGTGCATGATACAATGGTGGCTCCAAGGGAGCATCTAACTATTGAATGCTTAAAGACTAAGAAGCATTGAGCTCTGCCGCTGAGAAATGAAAATTGTGTTTCTATTACTATGGACTACAAAATCATCAATTTTTTTGACCCTTGGAAAAGGGCTGGACTTACTGTTTATACACATTTACATCTAACCCTAACCCTAACCCTATTTTACATTACACTTTACAATAGAATATATTATCTAGTGGCCGGTACTACCCGTGCCACTCTACAAAAGACCTTGAGACAGAATAGGCCTGACATGTCAGAAGAATGAGACAAGAAGGTGGGGTGGAAGAATCAGCCTTGAGAAGAGAGCCAAGAAAGAAAAGGAAGAAATATGATCCCCTGGGGATTGAGGCTACATGCCTCATAAATGGGAAATGTGGCGCCCTGTCTCCAATGTGCCAAGTGTATATCTAAAGTGGTGCCTCGAGAAGATCATCTGTCAGAAGACCACTATTGATCTAACATGCCTTGATGTAGCTATTTGTCCTCTAACAACCTTCAACAACCTTTATTAACTGCTTTAAAGTGACCAGTCAACCTCGGGGACCAGGACGCAGATCACCGAAAGAATACAAAAATGTAGGATCTGGGAACTTACGTTCTAAAAGAATAAAGAATACAAAATGTTTGGGTTTTCTCCGGCCCCCAGAGAAAATTTATTGTTGCTTGTTATCATTGAAGGTCTGGAGGAGGTGGAAGATTCCATCCTCATCAATCTCTTTGAGATTGGACCGCCAGTACTTGGCCACCTCAAACTGTTCCCCTAGCTCTGGAACATTTCCTTTGGATTCATCAGCCATTTTTTTCGCATCATGACCACTAAGGATCATGCGAGTTAGTATCACCATTTGAGTTCCATCCACTCCTTCTGAGGATTGATATCTTTATTCCACCAGCTCATCAAATTTCCCTAGGATGTATTCCTCTGGAGTGCATGTATCAGTGCTGAATGGGTCAGCTCCGGAGACCTTTGTGACAAATGCCTTGTGCAAATTTGAAGAATATTGGACTATGTTGATCTTATCATATAGAGTCCCTACCAGTTTCTTGAGCACCTCCAATGTGAGTTCAAGTCTAGAGTGTTAGGTCCTCACAAAATTGAATGATTCTTCTCCCAGAATCCCAGACTCAGAAACCATTTCCTCCCCAAGACCGAGGAGTTCTTCAAGTTCTACATTCCATGCTTCATAATTTTCCATATCACCCTCCCATATGTTAATGATAGTTTCTGCCTGATGCAAAACATGTCAAGCTGCATACAAATCTGGGAGGGTGGATACCAAGAAGCGTCGGGTGTTTCCTATCTGCAGAGCGGCCCACTCATCGACCTCTTGGGCCTTCTTCTTCATTGCTCACAGGGAGTCTATGTCGCTCTGTGGCAATGGTGCATCAGATGTAGAGGCCTCTGGAGGAATGGCACTAATAGGCCAGGCTAACTCAATAAGAAATCCCATAAGGTTTGCAGTCTTCTCCTTTTCCGCTTTGAGCCTTTGGGCCTCCTTTTCATATCGAGCCTCCATGGCTCTGGTCGCTTCCTTCAACAGGTCCACTTCACCCTGCTTTCCTCTTTTTCCTAGTGATATCTCTGTGATATCATAAGCTCTGGCTTTGGCAGTTGCCTCATCAGTGTCTGGGGGAGGTGTTTCCACAACCGCAACTATTTCTCTACCCAGCCTGGTTCAAAGAGGATGAACCGTCTGAGCTTTCTTGGCCTTTGGTGGATTCTAGATTTGAGCCATCATCTTGGCCAAGGAGATCTGGGGGTGGCTGGAGCCTTTCTTTTCTTAATTTTTATCAACCACTGAGGTGGTAGGGGTGGCTTATTTGCCAAAGTCTATTCTTTAAGTTCTTCCCCTGTATCTTGTTGTTTCTTCTCCTCAGTGGTGTGAGTCTCACTCGGCTCCCTTTCTTCATCTTGGGCCTTGTCGACAACATTTTCCCCAGCGATGTTTATTTCTTCTGCCTTGTCCTTTGTATCTTTTGCTTTGTTTGGACCCTCATTATTTGTCCCGGGGGTTTCTTCCTCTTGTCACTCTTCTTGTTCCTCGGCATCTATCACCAGGGTTTATTCTTCCATTGGTATGTCCTTTGGCAATGGGGGAGGTACCGATCCAAGATTTAATTTTTGGGCCACAATAATTACCTACCCAAAGGTTTCTCCGGGGAGTGCCACTTGGAACACGATAGCTGAGGTTACAGTTGCTCTTGTGGGTCTGGTTCCCTCAGCGTATGCCATTTGTTCACTCTGCTCCTATTGGTCCACTACCATGTTTTGTATCTCTAGGACCTCAAAGGAGATCTTCTACTCTATCTCCTTCTCTTCCTCCATCTGCTCTTCCTGCTCCTACACAGGTTCCTATTCTAGAGCCTCCTCTTGTGCTGGGACTTCAGTCTCTATTTGCTCGATGTCCCCCTGCAGATTCCCAAACTTGTCAATTGCAAAAACATTATCAAACTCATCCTATGGGGGAGGATTAGCAGGGACATCGGCAGGCTCTGGTTCCCTTTCTGATTTTGGGGAGTCAAAGGAAAGGATCTCAACTTGTGGGGTCTGGGGCATCCCCAGCTTTGGCTCTACCTTGGGCTTTTTGTTGAGCCTCTTCTTTCTTCTTGTGACTAAGGGTGGCCTTGCATCCCTTAGTGTTGCTTGTTCCTCTGGGTCCACCCCCGTTGCCTTAACCATCAAGGCCGCCAGTGAAGGAGAGGAGGGAGGACAAATTTATCTGGCCATTGAGACTAGGGTTGCTAACCGCGTGATTAATGTCTCTCTCATCTATTGGGAGGCCGCCACTAATTGCCTTATTTTCTCTTTTATGGGGACTTCTTGCACAACTGGGGTTGTGGCTATCCCTTTTACTTTATCTACTTCTTGTGAAGAAGTCCCATCCCCTGAGGTTAACTTTGGTATTGGTTGGGCCACCCAGCGGACACTTTCAGGGCACACCTTTTAAAAATAGAGGTGGCTACATTCAAATATATTGCGAGTGAACTCCTCAATTATGGGCCCTTCATGGGCATCCCAATTCACTGGTGGAAGGGCCAATTTATTGATCCCCTTTGCCTTATACTGGGGATCTACCGTGGAGTTGGGCTCTGAGTGTTCCTCCGGGAATCTCTGGAGCTTCAATATTTCCATCATTCCTGTGCTCATCCTGACATAATGCCACCCCCGGACTTCCATGTCATCCTGACAATCTTCCTAGAAGTCTTCCATATGATATTGATGGGGCTCTGATGCCCGGGGAAGTGTCACTGCAATCTTTCCATGCAGATCAAAATGTTTTCAAGCCAAGTAAAATTTTGCTAGGTTATAGCTCTTAAGCTCATTATCTGCTTCTTTGGTGGTGGCCAAACTACATGAATAATTCCCACAGGTGATTGGGAATAGAATATTTGTTACCTTCTTCAAGGCGAAGAAGGCGTGCAGCTCCATCATTTTCTTGCAATACTCTAGAAGGATTATCTTGTCCCCGCAATGCTTGGGCAACAAGTAGGGCTTCTTGGAGAAGTCGGTCACCCTTATGTAAGTATGTTTTTGAAATTATATGTAGTAATATCTTTAACTCTAGACCAAATTCATCACCTCTGTAGATAGGTGGTATCCTGCATCCCGGGTAGGTGTAAGTAGGCTGTAGTAAACAAAGGCATCATTTACCCGGCAAAAATTGGGGAAGCTGGTGTTGGTTGTATTTCGTGTTTTGCTGTTTTGCCCTGTTCCTTTCTTTCCTCTCTCAAAGTTTGCAGGTTTTCATGCTTATTCCATGTCAAAATCTTGTTAAAACCCTGCAAAAACCCTAAGGCCTAATGTTAAACGATGCATTTTAAACCCTTAGCCATGTCTTCTTTTCCTTCGTTACCTTTTTCAAGTCACTTAAGGCATGTGCTATTTAATAGGTTAAGTCAGGTCGCTTGATCGCGTGAATCAAAACGAATATGCCAAATGATCTCCCGACTTTGATTTTTCCTTGTGTCGCTTAGTCTCGTGAAAAAATTGAATATTCTCTGAGTGTCTCCAGACTTAGCGATCTTCCTTTGGTCGGGTTATCGCATGATTTTTGTGTTATGAAGTTTTAAAGGAAGAATGGGACCCACCTCAGTCGGGTGATCGCATGATGTTAAGGCAAGTCAATGAAATGTCTTCCGACCTTGCGCCTTCCTTCATGTCACGTGATCGCTGGATCTGAGAAATCAAACAGTTAAGGCAAACCTGCAGTCGCGTGGTCTCATGATTAAAAGACGGTTAAGAGATAACAGCCACGACCATGCGACTAACAGTTATATGTTATGTGATTTCCCTCAGTCGGGATGTCACTAGAGAAGAAAGATGAGTCAGACTTCTAGAATGCATAAGGTGGACGAAGTAGTAGATGACATCTATCAGATTGCTATTGGTTTTCATGTGATCGCTTGATGAAGAAAGGGGATCAAGCGATAAGGAGACTAAGTCATTTCACCCTCGGTCGCGAAGTCTCCTGATATTTTTAGGGTATATGAAATTCTAAGGTGATTAAAAGATAGCCGTGCGATGAAGAAGTAAAAAGATCTGACGGTGGTCGCTAAGTCTCATAATAAAAGTGCCTTAAGAGAAAAGTACTCCTGACTTGGCGATTAGGGCAGTCGAGATGTTGCTAGAAGCATGAAAGGGCAGTTGTGAATTGTTACAATAAAGGTCAACGGCTTAGGACTTGTATCCCCCGACTTGGCGACTAGGCTTGTCATGTAATCGTGAAAAGAAAAGCTAACATCCTGCGACAAAGAGACAACTGTAGTGGTTAAGCTAAACAGTCAGTAGCAGGGTCGCAGGAAAAAGGATGGGTTAAGGTTAACTCCCCGCGACTTAGATTTTTGCATAGTCGCCTGATCGCTGGAGAGACTTGGGTTAAGCTAAGGTAAAGGAATTACATTATCGCCAAGTCTGGAGATTTAATTATGGTTAAGGTCATTTTCTCGCGACATAGAGACTAACGTTCAGTCGCGTGGTCGCATGATTTTAAATTTGAATGACTGGCGGCAGATTTAACACTGTGAGCACTCGGCGGCCATGGTTCCT
>MU226451.1:1227196-1241744 GCA_018584345.1 Thuja plicata
GTGTATATTTTGAGATTTATGTAAAGTATAGTATTATTAATAATTAATGTGAGGTATATTATTCTCAATTGTTAATTATTAATAATGTGGATATGTTATATATATAGATATTGATGTAATTATTAATTTCTTATGCAACATGTTAAATAATAGTACATATATGTATGAATTAATATAAATCATTTATTATAGTATATTTGAGTAATATATATAGTTGTGAGTTTACTCTTATATTAAGTTATTTAATAATACCCTTTAGTTAAGAGTTAGTTGGGAGTTGGTTACCTTTCCTCACAACCTTTGGAAATATATTTATATGCACTAGTTTTCATTTGAAGAGAAGGAATGGATGGGGGGCTGAATCATTGAGGGGAGGATGACTTTTCTTTCATGGAGATTTTGGAGAAAAACTTAGGAGATGTGAGAGAGAGTTTGTAAGCATATTTCTTTATGAATTATGGTTATCCTTGCTTTTGGGAGAGAGTCATTTTTGTGAGAGTTTAAGTAGTTGAGAGAGGGATTTATTTCTGTGGATTGGTGATTTATTTCATGGAGATTTCTGAAAATGGATAGGGTTTGAAGGATGCATCTCAAGTTTGGATTTGTCTTCCTCTTTTGTCTCCTTCAGTTGAATCTTCGTAGGGTTTGAGGTATGGATTGAATTTATTGGTTGATTAAATAATATGATAAAATATGGATCTATTTACATATTTTCATGATGTATTATATCTTTAATTTTCATTTCTATAGTTATTTAAAAGTTTGGAGTTTTTGTTTGTGAAAATTGTCATGTGTTTTCCTAAGGTTTTTTAGCAACCCATTTTTTAAGATCTATGATTATAATAATATAAATTGCATTTATGGTTTTTATAAATTGGTTTTTTAGAAGTAAAATTTTCAGATCTGAAATGGGTATCTCTCTTATTTGGTTTTTAGGGTCGAATTAATCCCTTATTATTGACATTTTGGCAGATTATGCCTGTCATTTCTTGATTCTGATTTTTCTGTCAAATGTATTTGTATGCTATAGACTGTCATGATAATAAAAAAGTCTTAATTTGATATCATATATCCTCCAATATCTTATATCTCATTTACAATTGGTTTGGGTCATTTTTATTATGTTTTGTGATAATTAAAATCATTTTAGTGAAGGCAAGTCTGAACCCTAACCAGAGTTTTATGTTTTAAACCAGAAGTTATAAATCTCTTTCCCACTGTTGGATCATCAAAAAAATGAAATGGAGAGTCTATAATTATGTTACCTAATCCCCCATCAAAGATATTGGTTTTATTATTTGTTTTGTGGAAGATATTGGCAATTGTTCTATGATTGTTATTCTTTGCATTTAATCCTTCTTGGGAATATATCAGTTTAAGAACATTACCAAGTTTTAAGGTGTTGTATGGTTACTAGAGGCTATTAGGATTTTTATTTATTGGTTTAGATCTATGTGTATTTTGAATATGTTTATAATATCACTCTGATTTCTTGTTATGTGTTTGGAACATTCTGAATGTGATATCAGGGTTTAGGGTTGTCCAATGGACTAGGGACAACATATGTTTTCCTAAACTCAATCAATTGTTGTTATGATATTGATATGAAACCTTGTATACTATATAATGGATCTATTATGTTATTATTATTCTTTTATGTAGGTTAGGGAACCTAAGTACACTAGGTGAGTGGCTCTCAGTGCGGGGTCGGGGCCCTAAGTGGCTAGAATTAGGATAACCGACTGAAGAGTTATTTAACAAGTGAAAATTTAATTAAACTTATGGGAATGGGTTCAAACACTAAAAATATTAATCTATGCCTCGCCCATGCCATTAGCGCTAGTAAAGGCTATGGATGGGAGTGGGAGAAGGTACCTATGCGTAGGTATGATCGAATGACACTTGTCTGTACGAAAGACATTCGATTCTGCATGTGCCTACTTGGGGGCCGGGGCCCGGAGTGGCTAGTACCAGGACAACCCAAGGGGTGAGGGCTATGCGATGACTCTCACCTAGATTGTAGCTTAGAGTCCCTACCAATTTTTATCATGCCTTTGGTAGTCCTTGTGGTCTTCTTGTCTTTTCTTTTTGTGTTGTGAATTTAGGGAAAAGTTATCACCACCTTAGGAATGTCCTAGTTGTTACCTCTTGCATGGGCCTTTGGTTCTATCTCCTAGCTTAAGGGAGTGGGCCTATTGGTCCCACGTGGTTGGGTGGTTAATATTTATATCGAGATATTGTTCGTGGTTCTTTGGATGATCCTAGCGCATGTTCCTTTCCAGATCTGCAGTTGAAGACTTCCTATTGGATATTTTATTATGTTGAGAGGTACTTATGTATTTTTATTCATGTAATTGTAATCTCCTATAAATAATCTTGAAGTATTGATGTAATTTGAATTCAAAGCAGTGGATTAAGGAATGGGTAGTCCTAGGTAAAAGAAAGGGAAAAGAATATATGATATATTGGACATGTTATTAGCATTAAAAGAACGTGTTTATGTTATTTCTCCTATTCTCTTATGTTTTTCATATATAAAGGAAATAATCTTAGATATAGTTATATCTAATGATGTACTACAACAATAATGTATTCTCTCTTGATGAAAGGATCAAAGAAAATTGTTGAGAAATGATAGGTTAGTGATTAGAATTATTAATAATGATTAGTTATGAAATAATGAAACAAGATAGTAACTTGATAGTAATGTTAAGGGTTGGTTCATGTTTATGGGTTAATAAAGTACCTAGCATAATGTCTACCTTATTAATACTAATCTCTTACCTAAATGTTTAGAGGAAAGTGGTACAAAGGATAATAGATATTTATAAAATCAATATGATCTAATGACATCAATTGATAAAAGGAATAATGATGTTAGACGATTAACTTATGTTTAATGAAAGAGACAAGTTAGCAAAATTTACCTTGGTGCATTAAAATTAATGTAGATCTTTTAAGCTCATAATTAAATGGATATCTTATGCAAGTAAATATTTTAGATAATGTTGCTTTAGTAGCGACATTAGGGAACCTGTGAGGACTTAAGTTGAATAAATCTTGCATTCAAGTTGTAGAAAAGTATTTCTGTTATTTTAGAGATATGAAGTACAATGATGAATATTATTCTAGTTAAACAAAAAAAAATATTACTTGCACCTTATAGATATTTTATGTATTGTCCTCTCGGGTTGCCTAGCAGGGCGTTACATAGAGATCAAAAGAGAAAATTTGAACCTAATTGGCTTGGACCTTACATCATTACAGCAACTTTTGGTTTAGGTGCTTATTTACTATCTACAATAGAGGGAAATTATCTCTCTAATCCTATCAAGATCTTATTCCTATAGAAGTTCTATCCATGATGCCCATTCTGTCTGGGGGCATCTTTTGTACATACTTATTGATCCTGAAAAAATCCAAAAAAATGATATATTGTCAAAAATTCTAAAAATCATAAAATGTCCTAAAAAAATGATCATCTTAGTGAAAACCTAGCAAAATGCACTTTGATGTATCTCCAAAAAAAAATTATATATTCCAAAAATACAAAAAAAAATCAAAAAATTCAAAAATTCAAAAAAATAGAAAAAGTGTCTTGGTAACAACCTGGAAATAGGCACCTTGGTAGCAAACAATTGTAATAAAATCCAAGTGGTGAAAACCTGGAAATGGGCACTACTTGAGGCCTTTGCACCCCTATTTCTTAGCGCATGTCCTTGACACTTAGCCTTTCTCCATCATGCATTGTCCTTGTTGCGTTGGTTTGGAATTGGTCTTTGTCTTTGTCTAGGGGGCATAATTGTATTAGCTTTGCTCTCTTAGATGTGTTAGTCTTTAGGACGCCTCACAAAAGGTGTTTTTTCAACACCACCCCAACTGTATTTTTCAAAACAACCCCTAATATCAAGTGTTTTTTCAACACTTACTGGTTTGGTCTTACCCAGTTTTGTCATATGATCTTACCTGCTTGCAAGCATTCGATCCTTATCCTCAAAACTCAGTATCATTTAACACACTTAAAATTTTAAACACAACACTTAATGCTTGAGCTATGTTATGATATTTTCTTTGTGTGCTGACTGTTATTGATTTCGTTGAGTGTCCTTGTCTAATAAGTCTCTCCGAGATGCATGGCTAGAGGACTTGGGGCATGGGGCATGTTTTTATTTTTTTTCTTCTTGTGGGTGTGGTCTTGAAACTCTTGAGTGTCTCTTGTTGTTCCCTTGAAACACTTAGGAGATTTGTGGCTTCATCCTTGACTGTTTTTTCACAACCGTTCTTTTGGTCATCCTGGCATCTATGCCTTGATGCGAGCGTGGTTGTGCTACATTAAATTGGGTAAGCTAACATCAAATTCATCTTGACCTTTATGTCTTTGATGCTTATGTTAGAATCTTTCCACATTCCAATCTAATATAAATCACATTCATATCTTCATAGTTGCACTTGTGACTAGTGATGATTATGTGATTGTCCAATGTCCGTTAATAATTGACCAATGATGAAAATAAGTTCCTTAACATTCTCTAATGAATGATGGACACAAAATCCTATGTTACAGCTACTCTATTGCAAGTACACCTTTGTATTTTCATGTAGCTTGCATTGTTATACCTCATGTTAATTTGCATTTTTAGGCTGCATTATGAATTTGAGAGGGTTTTTCCTTCATCTTTCTTTTGGACTTTTAATCAACTGTGGTCATGTTTTGATCTTCATTTCCATATCTTCTTTCATGATCTCAATTGAAATTTTCTATCTTAAACAGTTGATTGATTTCGGGGCATTCTCTTTCTTAAGGAAAATTCTCTTTCTTCTCTCCATTTCTTTCCACCTCTTCCAAACTTCTATCTTCCATTCGCTTTCACCCCACTTCTTTTGTTCTAATTCAACCTTGGGGCATAATATTTCATGCTTGATGATCTACCTTGGTTCTGTGATCTTTATATCTTTCATCTTACATCAAAAACCTTATCTTCATTTTGATTTGATCCAATTTATCAATTTACTATTTCTCCTCTATCTCATTTCAATTTTGATCATGAGGGGGTAGTACATATCAAACTTCAATTCTTGATTCAGCTTTATCAATCCTATCAATTGCCCCACTTGGGGAAACCTTGATTGAGATTCTTATCTTGGACATGTCAATTACCTATTTACAAGGGTTTTGACCTTGTCTTTTTCAATCAGCTTATCTTTGTCCTGATGTGTTCTCGTCCGTCGATCACACATCTGGGTTGTTTTGTGATCCCAAATCGATCTCACTTCAACTGCATTCTTTGGCTACATGTGTTCCCATAGAGATCACACATTAGTCAAAGAGGGGCAAATGTATGCACCCTAAAATGGTCTCCTAGACTATGGGCCCCCATTCTTCAATTTATCAAATGGAAAAATTAATTTATCAAATTCCTGAATCAATGCTTTGCAATATTTTCAATTCAAATCAATTTCGTTGATCAAATTGTAATTAATTTAATTATTTCAATAATTCCTAAGGTTTGATCATTTCATCAATAATCTTATTTAATTAAAAGAAAACAATCACTTTTTATTAAATAAAATAATCTTATTTAATTAAAATCTCTTTTAATTAAATAATCTTATATTATTTAATTAAACTATCTCTTAATTAAATAATATTATCTTATTTATTTAAAATCTCCCTTTTAATTAAATAAAATAATCTTATTTAATTAAAAGAACATCCCTCTTTTAATTAAATAAATAAAATCCCCACTTAAATCCCTCTTTGTGTTGAAAAAAGGAAACAAATTAAATAAAAATAAATAAAGTTCCTTTTTCTACACATCTTCCTAAGTGGTGGGCTTTTTGACTCTTAATCATAGCCTTTGATTTTGCCTTTTGAAGATATGAGCACATGGATCAACCAAGATTTAATCTCCACCATTGCTCATTTCTTTTTACCTCTTAATCTCTACCTTCCATTGCTCTTTAAAAGGAAACCTCTCCTCATTTGGATAATCAAGATATACACTTTTATGCTATTGTTATGCTATAGGTTTGGAGAGAAATTTTGGAGGAGAGTTTGAGCATTTGAGCTTGAACCATGCAACTTCTTCTCTCATGCATTCATTGAAATCCATTTAGAGTAGATTCATGTTAACTTAGATTGATATTTCTTTCATAGATTAGCTTGCATATTTCCTTCCATGCATTGTTATCATATAGAATAGCTTTCATTCTCATTTGCAATGCATATTTGGTGATCAGGGAGACTAGAATTCTTTCTCTTTCTCTTTGAATCTCTCATTTCATGGTGTACTTGCATGGGCATAACTAGGTCTAAACTGAGGGCCTCCATTACAAACCCTTGCACTCCATGAATAGGGAGCTATGAGTCACCATGTGAGATCTCATTCTTGAGAAATCTTGAATATAATGACTCATAGAAGTGTGTCACATTTTCAGCACACATTTATCATATCATTTACCCCTTTTTATGAAAATAATGACAAAGGTGGAACACTTACAACTTGTCAAAAATGTGGGAATGGGATTTTTGAATGTCCTCCATTTTCTTCTCCCATTGCTCTTTGAGGTTCTCAAGGGTCATGATTTCCAAGGTGAGTCTGGTGTGCCTATCATATATGCTCTCTATAACAGACATCTCTGGGGTGACAATCAATGTTCTTGTCAAAGTCATATGTTGTAACAGTAGTGTGAGATTTGGGAGTAACATAGCCTACAGCTCGGTTACCTCATCTCGAATTCTTCTTTCTATCTTTTGTAGTTCAAGTCTCAACCTTTTTTCTTCTACAATTTTGTCATAGTGCAACTTGAATGCATTTTCATCAGTTGTGAGACCTTGTGCACTTGCCTTCAGATCTTCATCAATTTTGGCCAACTTGTCACTATGCTCGGTAGTGAAATTTTCTAATATGCACAACTTTTGAATTAATTTTACTACTTCTGATATTATCAGTTCTATAGTAGTAACTAATTCAGAAAGTTTTACCTTTTGCTTTGCCACTTCCTGGCTGATTTTCTCGGTAAGCTTATATTGACACTTTTGC
This sequence comes from Thuja plicata, assembly GCA_018584345.1. Taxonomy (NCBI): domain Eukaryota; kingdom Viridiplantae; phylum Streptophyta; class Pinopsida; order Cupressales; family Cupressaceae; genus Thuja; species Thuja plicata. The sequence continues at coordinate 1,234,240 of MU226451.1, forward strand.
TCAGCACATTCTTCAATTACCTTGTCTGCATCGACATTCTGTGATGTGATGGAATCAGTAATAATTTCTTATTGATCAAGTATAGGTGCACTTTGATCAATATCTATGTCAGGTACAATCTCCAATAGTATTTCCTTTGTGTTCTCCAGGACTTGTGAGTTCTTGTGCTCCTTTTTGAGCTTGTCCTATATTGCCTTTCTTTTACAAATTTCACCATACTTTGTAAGTGACTCTGGATCCAATGTTCTGGGATCACAGTCTGGTATATCAATGATTTCATCTAATGTTACTGGAGATTTTATTTTCTTCTTCTTCTTTACAAGAGTAGTGGAAGTAGTTGTATGCAGTACCATAGCAAGTTCCTTTGCTTGGTCTGATGTACTTGGTGAAGGCTTTGGAGGTGTTGCAGCTTTATCTTGTAGCTTGGTATTCACATGTCGGTTGGTTGTATACATCTCTACATCAACCTTATCTTTTTCTGTAGCTTTCTCTTCCTCAGTATCCTTGGCATCACTTTGTTTTTCTTCTCCACGTGTATCTTTCTTTTCATCATTTGTGCTTTTCTACTCCCCATCACCCTTATCCTCGAGTTTGCTTGCATCATGGTCAAGTGTCTTCTCCTTTTCTTCAGAGATGATATTGATAGCTTGTATCAATAAAGGAATTTGTCCTGGTATATTGACATGTGTAGCATCTTGTGTTTCCTTTTCCTTTTCTTCTCCTTGATAGATGGTTACATTTACATCTTCATCATTCTTTACTTCATTTGTAGGATCACCTCATGTGATATCTATCATAGTTATATCTTTGATTTTGTCATCTATAGTATCCCCTAATGATTGTAAGATCTATGTTATTTCATCCATGGCCTTTCTTTCCTATATTTTTAGATCAACTGGATTGACATCCTCAGTGTCATTTATGAAGATGTGCTTTGGGCTTGGTGTAGCCTATTTCTCTTCATTGTGAGGGGTCTTGGTAAGAGCTAATACCTTCTCACAGCTTGAATCCTCCTTAGGTGGATTGAATATTTGATTCCAGGTTTCATTGCTTTCTTTATCACGCTCAATTAATTTTCCCTCGAGTACCTTGTATGATCTCATTTTAGCTGAAAACTTTCTTGCATGCTTCTTCATCATTTCATCAATCTCCTCAATTTTTGACATGGGTGGCATAATTTTAACTAGGGATCTTTCCCTTGTCTATTTTTTAGTATTCAGTGCATATGTCCACCTTGCTGAGATTCTATCATTAAGCTCTTGTGGCATCATCTTATTAAATTGTACAGGTACATATTTGAATTCAATAACTGCTTGAATGATGGCTTCTTCAATATTTTTCTAATCCTCAAGAGATAAGGTTAGTCATTGCCTTATCTTAGAACTTGATATACTACCTATCTTGACGATTAATGCAGAAATCTCATCAATTGCCTTAGGAACTTTGCTCTTTTCAGGTTGGAGTGCTTGTTCACTCTCATCCTATGCAGTGTCATCCTTATCCTCTTTACCTCATATGTATTTTCTTCTTTTCCTCGGTGCCTATTTCCTGGTTTGAGGTTTTATCTTGTAAGTCCTCACTGTTCCTTTCTTGATCGGTGGTGAGTCTGCATCTTTTGAAGTATGACTAATAGTTCTTGATGTAGTAGTAGTTCTTGGTTTCTTTGTTGGTGGTGCATCAGATTCTATAGACTCGCAGTCACTCAATTATTCACCTTCACCGATGGGTGACTATCCCTCGGTGTCATCTTGTTTTTCTATTCCTTCATCATTAACCGACAGTTTCTTTTCAACTTTTTTTATGATTTTGTTCTTCTTTCAATCAATCTTCTTAACAACTAAGCCTATTTTGATTCTGGCCTTTTCTTCATAAGTTCCAAATCTTGGTAATGATTTGTCTAGTGGTTTATTCAATCATGCTTCAATAGCATTTGTGGCTTGATCAATGTTGATCTCATAATATAGAGGTGGTAACCATGCTATTCTTTGTACAGCTGGTTTGATTAAGGTGGTGTCGGTGTCCACTATGAAACATATATCATTCTTATCATGTTCCACTAGTTGTTCAGGTGTCCTCATCCTTTTCTGCATTCTATCTTTGAAGTCGGTGAAATATGCATCCATTACTAATGTGAAATTATCCCCTGGTGACTTGATGTGTTCACTAATTTGATTTGTTATCGGTTGGGTAGTGTCCCAAGTGACATTACCGATAGAGGCGAAAAAGTCTTGAAAGTAGAGGAATATACACATGAGGAGTGAACTGAACTTACATGAATTAGATTTTTCTAATCTAATGGTCCTCATGTTCTCCTCTAGTTGCTTCAGTAGAAGCTCAGATAGGTCCAGCTGTAATCCCTTCTTCACAATCTTGTAGGCAGTGTCAATTGCACTGCATGCTATGCTATTGATTGTGCTTGCTTGCTATATTTTGTATCCAAGTACGCATGCACCGAACTTCATTTCAGGATCGATGATTGAGTTCACCTTCAAACCTCTGCCATCCCATAGTGCACTTGTTAATTTATCATTGTCAGGGGTGAGAAGGATGTTTTAGGGCTTTGAACTTGTCAGTTACAAGATAACCTGTAACAGCATGAATAACATCTTTAGTGATTGGTTTTGGTTCATCCAACAACATTTTCATGTCATGTACTCTACTAAGAACTATCTAAATCCACTCGGTTTTAAATTATTTCAGGAACATTAGGGCATTTTTTAACCATTTTACCTTTGTGTTCTTGTGTTCATCCTTAATGTTTCCATCTATGCAAAGTTTCTTGTAAGCGTCTTCAACTTCAAGATCTCTGATTTCTACAACTTTGCAATGGATATATGCCCGAACATCCTTGACTAGAAAAACCCTAGGAAGTATGCTTGAGAACACTCCAGCCTCATCGGGTTGTGAAGAAACCTCGGGGAAGAATTTGTACTTAGGCTCTTTACATGTATTGTTGATCAGATTGACCTTCTTGTCCTTCAAATTCTTGATTTTGGAAACTCATGAAGTGGTTGCCATGTTTCTTGAAATTAGGGCTTTCTCTATAAATAATCTATTTTCTTAGTGAGTCTTAGTTACTCACTCGATCTGTTGTAGCTATTTTGAATCTGTTAAAGTAGCCATGAATGTGCTTTTGAATCACTCTACAATCTAGTTGCTATTGCTTGTTCTACTTCACTTTGATCTTCACTCTTAAATATGAGATTTTCGTCTCCCTTTTATAGATGATTCCCTAAGTGGCACAATAAATTCTTTACCTACTTCTTGGTGGTCGAAGAGAGAGTCGCTCGGGGAACATACCAACTTCATCCTCAGTTAGAATGCGACGCTTAGGATAAGTGTCACCTTGGTTGCACTTTTTTTATGTTCAGCGATGGTGCTTGGTATGTGGTGAAGACTTCATTGTCTTTTACATGATTACCAAAAATGCTTGGTTTACATTAACAACTTGTATTTTATATGTATACCGATGATTCTTAGTGTGTATTCACCGATGAGATTGTATTCACAAAATCATAACAAGTAATACCATGCATAGTGCATCTTTATTCTTGCTAATTTGGCATATTATCAATGTATATTGGAACTGATGTAAAATATAACTTTGTATAGTGTAGTTCCAAACTTACTTGTTCTTCTTAGGTGAGGGTGGTGATATCACCAGATCTACTGGATGAGGTGTCACCAATTGTGGTGCTTGGTCCAGCATCATCTTTTATTTTAGCTTTCCTCCACATTTGATTTCTCATTCTCCTGATATCTTTAATAGTGTTCCCATTAGAAAAAGTGCTTGACTTTGTTACTCAATCTCTATAGTCCTTGCTTAGATGACCAACCTTATGACAGTGTAAACATGCCATTCTAAAGTTAGTCCAATTCCTAGACCTTCTTATCCATTTCCTCATTCATTTTGTAGCTATGTGTCCATATCTACCACATGCTGTGTAATTTGTCCATGCATTGTAATCCCAAACATATAAGTTACCGACTCTTCTCGGTTGATAAGGATTTTTTTTTCTTTTTCTTGCATTTAAGAGATGTGTGCCCATGCATTTTTCAAGTGAAAAAATATTTTTCCATGTAGGATTCCTTATTTGGTTGTTTCACCTTAGATCTGCATTCATGTGATTTGTGTCCATGCTTGTTGCAGTTATAACATTTACCTATGAATGTAGATGTGGATTTAGGAATACCTTTAGCTTTGCTCCTGCAAACATTTGAGGTGTGTCCTAGTTTTCCACAATGATTGCATGACTGCTTCCTTGGTCTTGGATTTGTGTAGACATCTTTTTGATCAGCTTGGTTTGATTATTCTCCATGCTTGGTATACCCTAGCCCAATATTGTTATTGAGTTTTCTTTATCCATCTAGAAAATCATCCATTTTCTTTGTACTTTCTTCAAATTTCTTGATCATGTCATTGTGTTTTTTTTGAATCCTTGCTTCATGCTTCACTCTCTCATTTTCTTCTCTTAGTTCACCAATAGCTTCCAATTTACCATTGAGCTCTATGTTCACTTGGTTTTCCTCATGACTCATAAGAACTATTTGATTGGTGATCTCATGATGATGTTCAAAAAGTCTTTGTATTTTAGTCTCTCTTTCTTGTAGCTTCTCAGTGATCTTCCTCTTGTCATCAATAGCTAATGTTATTTCATGTTCAGATTGTCTATCATTATTCACAACATCAATCATCCTTACCATCTATGTCTCTTGACCGATTTTCAGTACCTTTACTTGTTCTATTAGATGTTGATTTATTTCATTCAGACTCATAATACTTCCTTCAAATGTGTCTGATGTATTTCTAGATGTAGATCCTGTTGACTCAAATAAATCAGGTATCTCTTCTTCATGATATTATTTTTAATTTCAGCGAGATGCCATAACTTTGCTTTCATTCAGTATCTCTCTAATCTTGATTCTTTCTTCTTTGTATTTCTCATAGAAGATCTGTATCTGCAACTTCTGATTCTCAATATTCTTATCAAGCTTATACCTTTCCATTGTATGATCTTTTCTCTCAAGTGATTTAAACTTTTCCAAATAAGAGATCTAGCTCTAATACCAATTGTTGGAATAATGGAATGGTGTGTACTGAGAGGGGAGGAGTGAATCACTACCCTTAAAACTTTTTATCAATTAACCCTTAATGATCTTTCCTTGTATTACCGACCATAGATGTTTTTCTATTTTATGCATGTAATATCAAAACATAAGCTTAATTGCATATAAACATTCATAGAAACATTCATGAAAAGTAAGTACACATGACACAAGAATTTTTAACATAGAAAACCCCTATTAGAAGGTAAAAAATGCGGTGAGGATGAAACTCACAAAGATTCACTATCTGCAAAATCAAAGGTGTCGGTTAAGGCTACAAGTGTGATCACTTATGATGATCTTCCCCTATTAGGAGTAACATTTTAGACTAGTTAGGTCTACTCAGTTAAGAGATTTAGCAATACTGTTAAGTGTGCACTTGGTTAAGAGATTTACCTAAAGACTGTTAAGTCCACCTTCTTAAAGGATTTCTTCTATTTGCTACAGTTTTTAGAGAGTATTCAAAAATACTTGTTGACCTAATAGTATTCAATATTGAATTGTTGAATACATATCCTTTAAGTACACAATGTATATTTATCACCTATAGTGATTGATTAATACCTTTGTTCTACTTGGTAGGCTTGAATTTTGTTCTCCATAACTGATTTTATCTTTTGTTGTCCTTCTACATAAAAATCCATGTCTGATCCATAGATATCTGTTGTGGCTACAATTATCATGTTCTGATTGATTACTACATCTATTTATACAATATATTGACCTAAATAGGTTTCACGCTTTACAATAAAAACTCTACGATCAAAGGTTTACAACTTGACCTTGATCTCCTAGTTTGCATGTTTTCAATCAATTAGACTGGTTAAAACAATTACATATGCTTTACTTGTCCCTCAAGAAATGGTTTTAAAGATAAGCATAAAGCTAAATATAAAACTCAAGCGTTTTATCTGACGTATAACTTAGATCCACATTTATAAGAAATATAGTTGTCTCTTGGTAGACTGGTACTCAAGTTTCTCTGGAGTCTATGCTCAGTGATGTCTCTATAGACTGAGTGTCAGTTTACTCTCTAAACTACTTTGTCAGGTTACTCTTTAAACTATGCTCTCGGTGTTCACTATAAACTATATGTCGGTGATCATTGTGCTAATACACTTTTGGTGATCTCTGCACTTGTATGTTTCGGTGACTTTTGTGTGCTGTCACTCAGTGATCATGTTACCAACTATTCAAAAATAGTTTCCTTTGTATACTAATGAAAAAATATGATCATCATGAATCAGTACCCTTAAAACTTTTTCAATCAAATCTTGTAAACTTTGTTCTTCATTAACCGATTGAGTAGATTCACATATACCAAACATGTAGCATCAATGCTGAAATTTAAATGCATGTAAAATAAACAATACACATACATAAAATCAATTGCTCATGACACTAGTATTTTGGTATCGCAAAAAACCCTATTAGAAGGTAAAAACTGCGGTGGGGATGAGACCCAAAAAACTTCACTACTGTAGAAATAAATTTATCCTGCTAAAGCTTTACAAAATTGATCACTTCTGATGATCTTTCCTTGTTAGGAGTAACAATAATATCAATTAGATCTACCTCGTGTGATGATTTTGCAACACAATCTATGTCTGCACTCGGTTCAGAGATTTACAATAAGACTGTTAAGTCTACTCTGTTAAGAGATTTAGGAATCTATAGCAATTGTTAGAGAGTAATATAAATTTGATGTGAGACATATACAATCTCAATATTGCTAATACAGATCCATTAAGCTCACAAAAAATATATATCACCTCAATGTGAATGATAATACCTTCTACTATGTTCTGCTCAGTAGCCTTGCCTTAGTTCTGTAAACTGAATTCTGCAATATAGTCTCTTTCTGAAAATCCCTTGTGTGATCTTTGATGTCTATAGTATGGTGGCTCTTGATCTTTTTTTTAATCAACATACATAAAAAAATTTGACATCTATATATTTATATATCAAAATTTACCTTGATAATCTACACATACAAGACATAAACAATTAATGTTGTATTCCCATAATTAATGTCCTCCTCGATTGTGTAAACCATTATTTAGGTCGGCTAAAAAGTTGTTACATAGATTAATGTGCCATAAAAAAACTTTTAGGTGGTCTCGATTATGCTATCTATTGATGCTCTATGTTATCTGTGTATCTTGGTTATACTGGTGCTCAGTTATGTTATGTAGCTTAGTGTTGTCTTCTATTCTTGGTGTAGTCTATCTACTTGTTAATCACCGTGCTCGGTTGACTCTGGGCGTGATCAGTGCTCTCAGTTGACTCTGCACTTCAGTCATTGAACTAACTATTTTTTTGACTCTATTACCAACTGTCTATTATGTCTACTTGATAACTAATGACAACTGCAATGTGCAATTGGAGTAACTATATAT
>MU226451.1:1242438-1281270 GCA_018584345.1 Thuja plicata
TATATATATATATGTATATATATACATATATATATATATATATATGTATATATACATACATACATATTTACATACATATGTATGTATATATGTATATATATACATATATATATGTATATATATGTATATATAAGTACATATATATACATATATATACAAATATATACATATGTGTGTGTATATATGTATATATATGCATACATATATATACATATGTGTGTATGTGTGTATGTGTGTATGTGTGTGTATATATATATATATATATATATTTATTTATTTATTTATTTATTTATGTGTGTGTGCACGGATGTGTGTGTATGTGTGTGTGTGTGTTCTCAGATAAAAAATGTTAGGCTCGCTGTCTAAGAGCTCATTGCCCAAGACTTGCAACTAAGGTTCACTACCTATAGAGAAAGATACAATAATAACTTGCAAATTAAAGATCACTTCTATAGAGAAAGTACAACATAATATGATTGTAAAAGAAATAGAACTGATAAAATATCATATGATATGCTAAAGTATAGTTTACAATGAATAATCAGCTAAATTTGTCTTTATCTCTACACTATCCACATCCATACCAATCTCTATCCAATACTTCTTTTTATTTCTTCCTTACAACATCACGTTGTGTATCTTTAAACCAAGCATTACACAAGTGTTCATCAAGATTGTTCATATATACCATCTGGATCATACAATAGGTCATCCCAAAAGGATGCAACGTGTAGATGCAATGTCAACCAAAAACATTAAAACTAAAATTATAAGTGAAAGGAAAAGAATGCATGAGGAGATATAAATTGAGTTGGCACACCTTCTGAAAGCATTAAAAACTTATTTTAAACAATGCATGTTACCACATGTAGAGATTTGTTCTAGACCCAAAATAAGACCACCATTTTAGAAAAACAAAAATCCTTAAATAAACCTTTTGGACCAAATAATTTTCTCTAGACCTAAAATAGGTCACCAGTCCACTAAAAATGGTTTCCACAAACATTCTTGCACAATTCCAAAGAAGTAGTAGGAAAGTAATGTACACCATGAAAGACATTGATTCTATTTTCAACTCTTCTTCATTAATCATAGCCTCAGTCTTCCAAGTTTATATTTGGTATACAATAATGCCACACTAGGATGGTTGACATCAATGACACCACAAAACATAATGCTAGCATTCAAGATATTGATGGAAACATATGAATAAACTCATAATGGAAACATAATAATGGTAGCAACAAACCAACTAACATCTTATGAACCAAATTGAGCATCATTGAACAAGTAGTAAATCCACTCTAAAAGTTCTCAAGTTGTTTGTATATAGATTTCACACATCCACATTATTAACATCAAGCCAAAACTATAACTACATACAAATCAAAACTGTACCAAACTATTCTATTGCATCATTTCCATATATAAATAGATATTCCTACAAAAATATCTAGAACACAACTAGAAAATTGTATCATTATATGAATATCTTCTTGACTAAGGAAACTTCATATGTAACATATTCTAAACTATATTCCCAAAGGGAACTTTCATCATGATTTTTCCTATCCACACCATTCTAAACAAGTTAAAATACATCCAGACCAAATGCAACCAACACAAGAAAACAACCATACAAAGTGTCACCAATCAAAGTATCACATTTCCAACCATGTCTATCACCAATGCATCATCAATACTTCATCCTTCCAAAAATTTTGACATCGATGAAAATGAACATGCCATTTTGCAACAAGAGGATACTAGACTAACCATCAACAACTAGGCATAGGCTTTTTCCATCTACAAAATAATAGTACCAAAGGATCATCACATCTATTTTATATCCTACCTACAAAAATGTATCCACATCTTCACATACATAGTAGAATTTTGACATCAAAATGACACCACATTACATATCATTTTTATCATGGTGACAACACCACAACACATGCCACTAAGATCCCAACTACAAGCAAGTAGAGGGTTGAAATCAAGGACAAAGGATAATTCCTTCACATAATTCTTCCTCTCTCTTCAAAACCCTACTTTTTCTCTTTCTAACACACCGTCTACTTCTATTAGTAGAAAAAAACCACCTAATCCCCTTTAGGAGTATACCATATCAATCTAGGAGACAAAGAATATACCTTGAAATTCTCCCCTAGGATAGATGCACGTTCTTATGCATCTAGTTAGAAGGATAGAAAAGAACCCCTAGAATCTCTTAGAGATACTCAAAAGTATCCTTTGAGAGTGCCTTTGTAAAGATATATTTAATATAATCATTCATAGGGACACACTCCAATCAAACTTATTGCTCTATAATATTCTCTCTTAGAAAGTGAAATCTAGTAGAGATATACTTGGTCATTGAATGTATCACTATATTTTTTGAAATGTTTATAGAACTTGTATTGTCACACATGATAGGAATGGGATAATCATATGTCACCAAGTGATATCCTTATAAGTTTGTTTCATCCCTAGAACTTGAGTGCAACAAGAACTTGTAGCAATATATTTAGCTTTTATAGTGGATAAGGACATTGATTCATGAGTCTTCCTCAATCAAGAGACCAATTTGTCTCCCCAAAAAAATGAACTACCACTATTACTCCTATCATCCACACACCCAACCCAATTAGAATTATTCTAGGCCTTAAAAAATATATCATCATTCTTTCTATGCCACAAACCATAATATGGAGTTCCTTTCAAATATCTAAATATTATTTTGACTACCTATTCATGAGACTACTTAGCACAAGCTTGATATCTTACAACCAAACATATTGCATGCATTATATCATTTTTAGAAGTATTAAAATATAGTAGTCCTCCAATCATAGATATATAGAGTGTCTAATAAACCAAAATATATTCATCATCTTTAGTTAAACTATAAGAAGTAGTCTTGGGAGTACTCACTGGTTTTGAATCCTTCATGACAAACTATTTCAATATTTACTTAACATACTTAGCCTAAGAAGTAAGGATATTACCATCTAGTTGAGAAACTTGAAGTATAAGGAAGAAAGATAACTCACCAATCATAGACATCTCAAACTCTTTTTACTTATCCTCTCCAAAATGTTTGCACATATCATCATCTCTACCAAGCATGATATCATCAATATACACAATTGTCATTAACTCTTATTCCTCTAATTTAACATGGAGATTGTTATCCATAGTACCTTTATGTTGGAAATTTGACTCTACTAAGTTTATATGACTAATTTTTGTGTTTTCATTATGGTAACAAAGTCATATGGAGTGTTTGACAGTCAGTTCATAAACTTTGAAGATCAGAATTTGGCTAAGTATAGAAGACAGTGCAGACAGAGATATACCCATTGATCAGAGCACCAGTGCATGTGTGTATGAATGAATCATGGTCTACGCCTTTGTATATAAGATTTTGGATACAGTATTATGCTAAGTCTATACACACAGATTCAGATATATCAGTATGGTGAAGTTACAGCAAAGTCTAAGTGCCACTATCAGTTCAGCAGAATAGAGCATGGAGCCGACTATAGATTTTGATTAGCGCATATTAATTTGTTTTTTTATGGCTATGCACCTATTTTAATATGTTTTTAATGATTTTTTTATCACTCATATAAACACACTTAAGCCAATTAACTTGGAAGCATTGTGTATGTTGATTTTGGGTCGACTAAGTCTAAGTTTTGGTCGCGTCTATTGAGTATGTATATATACTTGACATGTATTTTGTATTATTGTGTCGAATGGTTGCAAGATAATGAATGTAAGCAAGACAAAATTAAAATGAGAATAATCAATATGAGATAAATCTCTACCAGTGATTAGAGTTTCAGCACACAAAAGGAACTGATCAGACAAGCAGTGTCATAACAATAGTTCAACTTTCAGATATTGTGAGTATCTGTTATCAAGAGGTTGTAGCCTTCTTCTTATTGAGTAGTGAGCTATGGCAGTGTTCCATCCCCCTTTAACAGGGTTTGTAAAAGACTCCTAACAGGGTCATTATACTCAGCATTGTAATGACTACTCCTAACAGGGCAAAGGAACTCTAACAAGTTCATAACACTAGTCAAATTATTTGTGGGTACTAATTCCCACGGGGGTTTTCCTCTGATCAAGGTTTCTCTATAAACATATCTTGTGTTATGTGTTATGGTTGATATTCTTTTCTTATTAAATTTTTTATCTATTTATTGGGCTAAGTTTCAAGTTGCTAAAATATAATAAATTGTTGAACACTTATTCACCCTCCCCCCCCACTCTCAGTGTTCCCATTCCTAACAATTGGTATCAGAGATTTGATCCTTTTAGAGAAGTTTAACCACTTGAGGAGATCATGGATTCAGCAGAAGTAAAACATCTGAAGAAAATCTTGAAGCAGCTTTTGAAGATCTTGATAAAACTGAAAAAGAAAATGAAGAACTGAAATTGAAAGTTGACGGCTCGAAAACGCTCATCAAAAAATTAAGAAAATATCTGAAATATTTCTCTACGGATGATTTGGGAAAAATGGTCAAAAATATGAATGAAGAAAACATGTCTCTAAATGATAAGATTGAAGATTTGAATGAATGATTAACAGATAGCTAGACAGCTATTGAAGAAAATACTAAAGAAAGTAAACAATTAAATGAAGAACTTATGCAAGCAAACATGAAAATCTTGGAGTTGGAGAACATCAAGAAAAAGATAGAATCTGAGTTGACAGAAGACAAGAATCATATTGAGAAATTACACACAAGTTATGATCTATTATAATCATAGCTTTATGCACAAAAGTTAAGAGGTGATACAACTGATGTTGGATACAATGAAGCACAAATTCAAATCAATACAATACAAGAAAGAAAGAAAGCGCAAGAAGAATCTACAAAAGCAAAGAAAATTGAGAATCTTGCAGAAGCTAAAGCAGAACCACCTAAAGATGAACGCAAACTAGTTAATCATACTTGTTATGCCGGTAACAAACAAGGACATATGGAAAGGGATTGTAAAGAGGTAAGACCTTTCAATGGTTATTGTTATTCATGCAATAAATTTGGTCATAGAACCATACATTGTAGATCAAATCTAAGAAACCAGACACAACAAAATCAAAGAAGTCAGACTCAGTACAATAAGAGAAATCAATCATAGAAAAATTATCAGAACATTACATGTCAGATTTGAAATTACAATGGACACACAGCTAAATTGTGCAACATGGTTAATCATATCAACAAGCATCCAGTGATTTTCCAGTCTTATAACAAGGTTGGACACATCTCAAGGGTTTGCAGATCTAGAGTGAAAAAACAAGGAAGACCTAATAAGTCTTAAGGATCTCTAGTTGAAGAATCTATAGAATTCAAGTTTGTGAAAGCTACAAAAAATTCAGGAAAAATATGGATTGAAGTAAAGAAATATGATGGTGTTGACAAAGTGGTAGATGCATCCATAGTGGACGCACCTTCTACTTCTGGATAGATGACCCTCATGGTCATAGGGGGAGCTAAACAAGCTCTAAACCCTTGCGCGGCTGGTATACTCACCTCTAAGTATGTGCCTTCAATTTTATGTTCTTGGTTACATGTTGATACAGTATGCAAGAGCGCAAAGTTCTAAATGGATCAAGAACTAAATTTGGAATTCACGGTGGAAACCATGTTACGGCAGCAAGCATTAATTACATAAATTTGATTTATAAGGTACCAAAAGATCTTTTGTCTTAACTTTTACTTTTAAGATTGATCATTTGGAGAGAATAGAAGAATTAAGCATCTAAGTGTTGAAGGATAACTGGTGGTTGGCTAGCAAAGTGAATTGAAGTTGAAACGGAACCCTAGCATGGACGCGTCATTTTAGAATCCCTGTGAAACCTTATTTAAGCAATCTACAAGTAAGTAATGGCAACTCCTTTAGTCTTTGACATCACTGAGAAGAAGAGATATGTTTTTAAGAAGCATCCTTTCAATTCAGTGTTAGATGATGTTGATGGGGCATTTTCTAAGACTCCATTAGGAGTCATGCATGTTGAGGATATTTGCGCTTACATTTACTATAAGAAGAAGTCTATAGGTGATGACAGCATAATGACGCCTTATGGAATCTATGATTAACTCTGATTACTCATTCAAGGATGAATTCTCACATCTCTTAGATAACACTATTTCTGAGCATACAAATTTGCATGAGTTTTATGAACCAGAATGGGTTAAAATTCTACTCACTAGGATTCATGATGATCTATTTTGATTGGTGAAGTTCCTGTCCATATTATAGCTGATCTCATTCATGAAATGACTGGACTCTCTAAGGTCAATCCCATTCTCCCCACTGGAAAGGATGTCAAGAAACAGAATGAACAAGCATGCTTATCTAGGAGCGATAGGCGCGGAATGACTATTGATCCTATTATGGAGAAAGACATCAAACTCATTACCATGATACTTGGTTACAAGTTTCAGTACGCAAGTAGACTAAATAGTGTATCTACAGCTAGAGTTCTGGCAGCAATAAGGATAGTAAGAGATAACACTCACTATAACCTTTGTGATATATTGTGTGCATAGCTAATTGAGAATATTAAAGCTATCAAGCATGACAAAAGAAAAATATTTAGATTTGGTTCCTTGATTATATACATGTATTTCCACATTGTTGGTAAGGTTTCTAATCTTTACCTAGACAAAAGAAAACCTACCTTGCCTCAAATTTCATTGAAAGCTACATTTGAAAGTAGTATAAAGGATTCTATGGATATGGAGATCAATACATTCAGAATTAAGATGCAGAAGAGGTTCTGAATACCTGAGAATATAGTTGACAAATACAAGGATGCCATATGCTTTATGGTAGAAATAGATTGTACATGCATGGAAGTAGTTGAGCCAAGAACCAAATGGATTCACCCACTTGGTTATGAGGTAGAAGAACATGTTCTGGAAGGATAAGAACAAGTCCTTCTATCTGCACCTAAAGATCAAAATTAGCCTAGATGGGGCACATACAGAGAAAAGACAAATCAAGTTGATTATGTCCTATACAATGCAGATAATAAGAGGAAAGCATCAAGGAACACCTCTAATATTCTGACAGTTCATGGTGTCACCCAAGAAGACATAGATAAAGATAGGGAAGCTAAAATTTCTAGAGAACTTAAGCAAACACCTGCAGAAGTCAAGATTGAAAAATCTGATGATATCCATAAGAAGAAAAGGATTTAAGTCTGGTGAGAGAATATTTGTGCCCTCAACTACTATTGATCTGGAATCCTCTTTGCCTTCTATGCCAGCAGATAAGAAATTGGCAAAAATTCAATCAGTTGATGATGTCAATAGTATTTTGACAAGCTTCAAACAAAATTTCACAAGTCTAGTAGACTCAGCTACTAAAATTTTAGAAGACAAGTACAAAAAGGAAAGGTTGGATGAATTAATAAAGAACTTGTCATTATATCTTAACTCATTGAAGATTGGTCAAGAAATTCTGAAAGAGTTAGCAGCAAAAGGAAGAAAAGTGATAGCTAACTGTATGGACAGAGGTAAGCTCACTTCAAAACATACAAAGAAGATTGAGGAAGCAGACATCTTGATTGAAACTATAAGAAAACCAGTTGAAGTCTCTTCTCAAGAAATCAATGTCTATAACAACATCTATTAAGGGTAGTTAGATAAAATTGAGAAAGCCAAGATAGAGATTAGTAAGATAAGGACTAGACAAACACAACTGAGAAACGCACTTGCACCCTCCTTAGTTGTACTGAATCAGAATATCAAGAAGATTGATACAACTATTAGTACATATGATCAAGGCCCCTACATGGATCTGATAAAAAAGGAGAAACTCACCTATGCATTATGCACCCATCTTCAAACTGTTGATGCACTCAAGGTGTTTTTGCAGCAAGAAGTCAAAAAACCTTCAGATTACATATCCAGATGTATACTCTGAGTAAGTACTTAGAGACTTTATATTTTTGGCACCTTTGTCATTAATGTCAAAGGGGGAGTATAGTGTATAAAGGAGATTGGTTTATATCGATGAATTAGTGTATATAGATGAAGATATGATGTAAAGTTAGAAAATATTATATCAGTATAAGTGCAATTTTTGTGTTAAGTCAAAGTTTAGTAACTTGGCCACATTCCTTTGTTGCCACTAATGAAAAAGGGGGAGATTGTTGGTAAGTTGACTCTACTGAGTTTATATGACTAAGTTTTGTGTTTTCATTATGGAAACAAAGTCATATGGAGTGTTTGACAGTCATTTCATAAACTTTGAAGATCAAAATTTGGCTAAGTATAGAAGACAGTGTAGACAGAGATATACCCGTTGATCAAAGCACCCGCGCATGTGTGTATGGATGAATTATGGTCTTTGCCTTCAGATATAAGCTTTTGGATACAATACTATGCTAATTCTATACACGTAGATTCAGATATATTAGTATGGTGAAGTTACAACAAAGTCTAAGTGCCACTATCAGTTCAGCAAAACAAAGCATGGAGCCAACTACAGAATTTGATTAGCGCATATTAATTTATTTTGTTATGCCTATGCACCTATTTTAATATGTTTGTAATGATGTTTTTATCACTCATGTCAACACACTTAAGCCAATTAACTTGGAAGCATTGTGTATGTTGATTTTGGGCCGACTAAGTCTTAGTTTCAGTCATGTCTATTGAGTATGTATATATACTTGACATGTATTTTGTATTAGTGCATCGAATGGTTGCAAGATAATGAATGTAAGAAAGACAACAGTAAAAATAGAATAATCAGTATGAGATAAAGCTCTACCCATGATTAGAGTTTCAGTGCACAAAAGGAACTGATCAGACAAGCAGTGTCATAACAACAGTTCAACTTTCAGATATTGTGAGTATTTGTTATCATGAGGTTGTAGCCTTCTTCTTATTGAGCAGTGAGCTCTGGCAGTGTGTCATCCACCTTTAACAGGGTTTATAAAAGACTACTAATAGGGTCATTGTACTCAGCATTGTAATGACTTCTCCTAACAGGGAAAAGGAACTCTAACAAGTTCATAAGACTAGTGCAATTATTTGTGGGTACTAATTCCCACCAGGGTTTTCCTCTAATCAAGGTTTCCCTGTATTATCTATTTATTGGGCTGAGTTGCAAGTTGCTGAAATATAATAAATTGTTGAACAATGATTCACCCCCCCCCCCCCCCCCCCTCTCTCAGTGTTCCCATTCCTAACACTTTATTGAACAATGCTGAGGTAAATATTCATCCAATTGTAATGTATTAAAATATTTTACTATCTTATGCATACAAATTAGGAAAATATGCCTATTTCTTCTTTAATCATTTGGAATGAGAGTCGATCCACAAGGCACAACCTCAAAACTAATTGAAAAGGATTGAGCACAAGGTGAATCCAAAAATTATTTGTAAGGAGTTGAAAATGATACCAAAATTATGTAAAAGGGATGTTAGATATAGGGATAAAGGTAGAAAATGTTGAACTATAACTGATTGAATGTTTGAAGATGATAAGTTGATGATCACCAAGCTGCAGAAAGTAAATGCAAGACATGAAATTAGTTAATGTATTATATTGTCATTGATTTCAACATGATATAATATGATTGGTCATATACATATTTTCATAGACTTCAAGAAATAAAAGAGATTAATTTATGTTATTGGAAAACATAAAAATCCAGTGTACACTAAGTGACAGTAAACACCGACAGACAGTGCACACTGACGGACAGAGAACCCCGAGCATTCATAGTGTATACCTAGCACCACAACACCGAGCATAACTGAATTGGTCAGCGAGAAGAACTAAAGTTGATGCCCGAGGACAACTGGAGTCAATGACCAAGAAAAATAAGAGTTGATCACCGATTAGAACTAGAGTTAGAAAATAACAAAACACATAGCTGGCAGGAGCGATATTTAGAGTTAATAGATTGATTGTTTTATTCTTATCAACCAGTTGAATTCAGGATAAGAAGAAGATTTAAAGATAGTTTTATTCACAGCTATCAAGGAGAAATTTACGGAATAAAAATAAAGCAAAGCTTTAAAGATTAAATAAATTCATGGTGAGATTTGTGGATCAAGAAGCAATCTACGTCAAGAAAAATAAAGACAAGGAGATTGAATTGTGAAATAATGTCTATATAAAGAGACAATCAAATCATTATGAAAAGAAGAATACTGAATATAATTCTGGTGAAGATAGAAGTCTTCATGCAGATATGAACATACAGGCTGAGGAATAGAGCCAAGGAATTCTGCAGACACCGAGCAATAGAAGCAAGAGCATTCACCGAGTATAAAGAAGAAAGAAGGGGAGAAAAGGAATTGAAGAGAACATTGATCAAAGAGGTATTATGAACTAAAAATAGATCTAAAAATCTGCAAGTCACAGTTGTATTATTGAATAGATCATTTACTATTTCAATTTAACCATTGATTCATAAAATCTCTTAATCAAGTTGGATTTAACCATCCTTAATGTATTGAGATGCTCAAGAGTATCAAAAGGTTTTCTTGTTGACAGCATAGTGAATGCTAGGTCAAAAGATAAACTTTTTGTTTTAAATCCTCTAACAAGATCGCACTCAATAGTGTGTTTGTAACCTTTAACAGGGTTGGCTCTTCACCAAGCTCACTTCAGAAGAGTGAAAATTTTGGGTTACCGATCTCAAGTGGTTTTTCCCTTAATAGGGTTTCCATGTTAAAAATCCATGTGTCAAATGTGTATATAGTTTATTAATTTTATGTTTTGCTTTACACATTACTAAAATAGGATAAACACTAAGTTTAATTACTGCTACTCGGTAAAGGCTATAAAATGATAAATAGTTATTCACCGAGCAGTATATATTTGATAAGAATTACATAAGGCATACATCTTGTAGGACTGAAAGATAAGTAAAGGTATTATATTTGTGATATAAGTTTTGGTTGGATTATTGGATTAATTTTTGAGGCCATTGATTCACCCCCCCTCTCAGTTATTCTAACAATTGGTATTAGATCTAGTGTGCTTGGAAGAGAGTTTAAGGACTCAAGCTAAAGATCACAAGATGAGTAAAAGGGATGTGCCTAAGTTGAAGAAGGACAACTTTGCATCATGGAAAATTAGGATAAGACTCCACCTATCAGGTATTGGAAATGATGTTACATAATACTTTGATACTAGATATGCTGCACCGACGGGACCTCTAACTATTGATTAATTGAGAGACAAACATGAACATAACTCTATGATGATAGAACTTAATTCTTCACTATCCGATGTTGAATTTGAAGATGTCAAATCATGCACCACTACAAAGAAAATGTGGGACAAACTCAAGCTATTACATGGAGGAGATACAAATGTGCTGAGAGATATAGCTGAAATCCTAAGAGGAAAGTTTGATGATCTAAGAATGAAAGAAGGAGAGAACATCACTCAGTACAGTAGAAGAATAAAAGAAGTTTTTAATGTTATCCGAGGAGTAGGAGTACTTGAATAAGAAATAGTGGTAAGTAAAATTTAGAGAACCTTACTGCCTGTTTATACTATTAGAGTATCTGCAATTCAAGAAATGAGAGCAGTACCAAATAACAATGTTACTCTAGATAGTCTGATTGGTAGACTTATTTCATTTGAGATGAATAACTATGACAACAGTGTCTTGCCAACTATTGATTCTGCATTCAAATCTTCTCTAAAAATAAGTAAATCAAGTCATAAGCACACTATGAGAAATGATAGTGAAAGTGATAGTGATGAACAAGAACTTGATGAAATTGAAGCACTAATGGCTAGAAGATTGCATAGAGGCAAAGGTAGATACAAAGGTAAATTACCATTGGTATGTTTTAATTGCAAATAAATTGGACACTTAACTGTTAGATGCCCTAACAAGAGAAAAGATGAAATAAATAATGATAGATCTTATGAAAAGAAGTTTGATAGAAGTGATGACCGAGACCACAGAAGCAACTGACACTCTGACAAAAGAGATAATTGAGATTACAAGGACAAAGGCAAGAAGGCTTGTTACCTAGTTGAGTACAAAGCTGAAAATACTGACACTGAATCTGATGAAGACGTTGAGGTAGTATTTTTTTCTATGAAGGATGATTTAGACGAAGAAGAAATGTATGTTGAAACTACACTCATATCTAAAGTTAGAAAAAATGATGTATGGATTATTGATAGTGGTTGTACTCACCACATGAATGGAGATAAGGAAAAGTTTGAAA
This sequence comes from Thuja plicata, assembly GCA_018584345.1. Lineage (NCBI taxonomy): Eukaryota > Viridiplantae > Streptophyta > Pinopsida > Cupressales > Cupressaceae > Thuja > Thuja plicata. The sequence continues at coordinate 1,254,683 of MU226451.1, forward strand.
CTTTTGAATATTATAATGGTGGATTAGTTAGGATGGTTAATGACTCACCTTGTCCATTTGAATGAAGAGGAACCATCATGTTGAATAATCTGATCAGATATGAAAATTCATATTGGGTGAAAGGAGTTAACTATAATCTATTGAGTGTTTCACAATTGAATAACACATGACACCGAGTTGCATTTGAGAATAAAAAGGCAAAGATCTATAATGGAATGGGAAGATTGATTGGTATTGGTGAACAAACAAAAGGTAACCTATTTTATCTTGATGATATTAAGACCACTTATTTATTGGCTAGAAATGAAGACATTTGGTTGTGGCATAAAAGGTTATGTTATGTAAATTTTGACAACATGGTTAGGATAAGCAAGAAAAGAAAAGTAAGAGGCTTACCGAGCATGTCAAAGCCCGACCATGTCATGTGCGAGAATTGCCAAAAAGGTAAAATCACAAAGTCTAGTTTCAAGAGAAAAACCTACATATCTAATGCTATTCTAGAATTAGTCCATACTAACTTATGTTGACCAATGAGAACAAATAGCTATTATGGTGATAAATATTTCATTCTATTTGTTGATGACTATTCTAGAATGATGACTGACATGTTCTTAAAAGAGAAGTTTGAAGCATTTAAGATGTTCAAATGGTATAAAGCTATAGTTGAAAATAAAGGTGGAAAAGATCTGAAATGTTTAAGCTCAAATAGAGGAGGAGAATTTATTTATGATGAATTCACTAACTTTTGTAATGAGCATGGAATTACAAGACAAGTTTTTGCACCGAGAACACCACAACAAAATGGGATTGTTGAAAGGAGAAATAGATCAATTGTTGATTGTGCCAGAACACTAATGATTGAAAAAGGCATCACATAAACATTCTGGAGAGAAGCTGTAAGTATTGTTGTCTACACATTGAACTGAGTTCAATTAAAGAAAGACACCTTATGAGCTATGGTATGGATACACACCAAATTTGAGTTACTTTAGCATTTTTGGAAGTCAATGTTATATATTAAAAGATGATAGAAATGGAAAACTTGACTCTAAATTTGATGAAGGAATATTTCTAGGATATTCTACCAAAAGCAAAGCTTCTAAATGTCTGAACAAATCTTCTAACAAAATATTGAAAGTGAAAATGTTAAAGTGGATGAATTTAATGAGAAAAATGATGAGGAAATAATAAAGGAACCAGAAGATTCCAATAGATTTATCTACAATGAAGAACCTGACACTCTTCCCGAGCAACAGTGTATCGCTACCGAGTGATAAAATAATGCAACTGAACAACAAGTTGCACACACCAAGAATCAAGAAAATGCTCACAATGCTGGACCAAGGGATGATGAAGATCCAAATGAAGGTCAAAATGATGATCACAATGATGAACAAATATTTGAACATGTACTTGATAAGTATGTTAGAAGACACCATCCATGGGACTAGATCATTGGAGACAAAAGAGCTGGAATGAGAACAAGAACTAAGTCACTGAACACTAGATGTTTGATTTGTGATTTTGAGCCTAAATCTATTAATACTGTACTTGATAATCAAGAATGGGTTAGTGCAATGAATGTAGAGATTGAGAAGATTGAGAAGAACAAAACATGCATATTAGTACCTAGACCTAATGACAAAAATGTCATTGGTACCAAATGGATATTCATAAAAAAACTAAATGAGAATGGAGAAGTCACAAGGAATAAAGAAAGACTAGTATGCAAAGGGTATGCAAAAGAAGAAGGTATTGACTATGGAGAAACCTTTGCACCCATTGCTAGACTAGGAGTAAGAATTCTACTTGCTTATGCTTCTTTCAAAGGATTCTAAGTATATCAAATGGATGTTAAATCTGCATTTCTGAATGAAATACTAGAAGAGGAGGTATACATTGAACAACCTGAAGGGCTTGTTGATCCTAACAAGAGGAACATGGTTTATAGACTAAAAAAAGCCTTGTATGGATTGAAACACGAATCGAGAGCATGGTATGAAAGACTTTACTCTTATCTCATTAGTATTAGATTTGTAAGAACAAGTGATAATAGTAATCTATATTTGAAAGGAGATACTGATGATAGAATTATGATTGCTGAGATATTTGTTGATGATATCATAGTTGGAGGTAATGAGATGTTATGCAAATCATTTGCTGATGAAATTAGCAAAGAATTTGAGATGTCAATGTTTGGAGAGATAAAAAAAATTCTTGGTCTACAGATTCTACAATAGAATGCGAGAATCTACATCACACAATCCAAGTACATCAAAGAAGTTATGAAGATATTCAAAATGGAGGGCTCCAAACCAGTTGGAACACCTATGGAAACTGGATGCAAACTGACAAAGGAAGACAAGACAATCAAGGTAAATCAAACCTTATACAGATCTATGATTGGAAAACTAATGTATGTTGTACACAATAGACCAGATATAGCACATGCAGTTGATATAGTTGCAAGATTCTCTGATAATCCTAAGGAATCAAACATGACTGTTGTTAAAAGAATTCTGAGATATCTAAAGAATACCGAAGACTATGGTTTGTGGTATAATAGAGAAGGCAAATTTGAGCTACAAGTTTATACTGATGTTGATTGGGATGGAAACATAGATGATAGAAAGAGCACAATAGGAGGAGCATTCTTTATGGGTGACAGAATTGTCACATGGATAAGTAAAAAGCAAGGATGCATATCTCAATCAACTATAGAAGAAGAATATGTGGTTGCTGCTGCAAATTGCTCTAACATTGCATGGATCAAGAAATTGCTGAAAGGTATGAACATGGAAATTCTTGAACTAGTAATTATCTATTGTGATAATACAAGTGCTATCAATATTTCAAAGAACCATGTGACACATGCCAAGACAAAACACATAGCAATAAAGTACAAGAGAAAGAAGTGGTACTAGAATATGTACAATCCAAAGAACAATTAGCAGACATATTCACAAAGCCATTGCCAAAAGATACATTTGAGTACCTGAGGAAGATACTAGGGGTTCGACCCTTGTCTATTGGTCACTAAGGTGTCTAGGAGGCTACATCAGCCTACACATTATAATAAGCTCAATTATGTTGATGCAAGCAAAGAGATGGACTGCAATGACATATCAATACAATAATGTACTTATCTAAACCACACACTAGAGATGTTGTTGGCTACTACAGAGTTGTATTGCTGATAGAAAGGAGATTCACTGATATATTGTTTTTGGCATTGTTGTCAAAGGGAGAGAGATATCAAATAATGAAATATCCATCAAGGAGAGAAGTGAAATATCTATCAGGGAAAAGAACATTAGTTAAAGGAAGAGAAAGATTCCAAGAAACAACCATCCATCTAATGGAGAGAATTGGAGAAAAGTTAACACTGCATATCTATCCAGAAAAGGGAGAAGAGATTCTACAACAAAGGGAGAGATAGAAGTAGAAGACAAAATTTCTACACCTATCCAGCGAAGGGAATGAAGAAAGGGAAAGCACTCTACAAGAATCAAATCCAAGCTAGAAGAGCTTACTGAGAGTCAGATATTTGAATTGGTTATAGAACAATAAGTTTGGTATGTTATGGCATATTTCATATTGTGTTGATAATATATTGCCATCAATGCCAAAGGGAGAGATTGATGAACTATAACTGATTAAATGTTTGAAGATGATAATTTGATGATCATCGAGCTGTAGAAAGTAAATGCAAGACATTAAATCAGTTAATGTATTGTATTATCATTGATGTCAAGTTGATATAATCTGATTGCTCATATACATGTTGTCATAGAATTCAAGAAACCAAAGAGATAAATTTTATATCATCGGTAAACATAAAAAGCCAGTGTACACCGAGTGACAGTAAACACTGACAGACAATGCACACCATCAGACAGAGAACCCCAAGCATTCATAGTGTATACCAAGCACCGCAATAACGAGCATAACTGAAGTGGTCACTGAGCATAACTGAAGTTGATGCCCGAGGACAACTGGAGTCAATGACTAAGAAAACTAAGAGTTGATCACCGATCAGAACTAGAGTTAGAAAATGACAAAACACTTAGCTGGAAGGAGCTATATTTAGAGTTAACTAATTTATTGTTTTAATCTTATCGACTAGTTGAAATCAGGATAAGAAGAAGATTTAAAGCTAGTTTTATTCACAGTTGTCAAGGAGAAATCTACAGAATAAAACTAAAGCAAAGCTTTAAATATTAAAGCAATGCATGGATTTTTTTGTGGATCAAGAAGCAATCTATGTCAAGAACAAGAAAGACAAGGAGATTGAACAGTGAAATAATGTCTATATAAAGAGATAATTAATTCATTATGAAAAGAGGAATGTTGAATATAATTATGGTGAAGATAGAAGTCTTCATGGAGATCTAATCATATAGGCTAAGGAATAGAGCCAAGGAATTCTGTAGACACCGAGCAAATGAAGCAAGAGCATTTACCAAGAAGAAAGAAGAAAGAAGGGGAGCGAAGGAATTGAAGAGAACATTGATCAGAAAGGTATTATGGACTAACAATAGATCTGAAAATTTGCAAGTCACTGTTGTATTATTGAACAAATCATTTACTATTTCAATTTAACCATTGATTCAGAAAATCTCTTAACCGAGTGGGATTTAACCATCCTTAATGTATTGAGATACTCAAGAGTATCAAAAGTTTTTATAGTTGATAGCATAGTTAATTCTAGGTAAAAAGATAAATTTATAGTTTTAAATCTTCTAACAAGGTCGCACTTAACAATGGGTTTGTAACCTTTAATAGGGTTGGCTCTTTACCAAGCTCACTTTAGAAGAGTGAAAAAATTTTGTTACCCATCCCAAGTGGTTTTTCCCTTAACATGGTTTCCACCTTAAAAATCCATGTGTCAAATGTGTATATGGTTCATTACTTTGATGTTTTACTTTACACATTACTAAAATAGGATAAACACTAAGTTTAATTACTGCTACTCGATAAAGGCTAGAAAAAGATAAATAGTTATTCACCGAGCAGTATATATTTGATAAGAATTACATAAGGCATACATCTTGTAGGAATGAAAGATAACTGAAGGTATTATATTTGTTATATAAGTTTTGGTTGGATTATTGGATTAATTTTTGAGGCCACTGATTCACCCCTCTCTCAGTTATCCTAACAGAAAAAGATGGTTTTTTAACATATATAGTGTTATAGAAAACAAATATGTAGACAATAGAGATAGATCTAGAAAAAAGAGGCAAAGAGGAACCTGTCCCTCAAAACTAAGTTGGAATTAGGAAGACTATTCTTATTAGGGTGATCTAGATCTATGAGCACTAGATATGGATAGAACTAGAAGATTTTGGATCAGGATGTTGCTTAGATATTCTCTTGGAAGTGTGTACTGAGAGGGGAGGGGTGAACCATTACCTCTAAAAATTTTGTATCCTTTAATCAATTAACCTTTGTGTAATCAATTATATATCCATTCATCTGATCTATACTATATTGATGTGAGTTATATCAATTAATTAACTTAACATACATGTGAACATTCATAGAAACATGCATGAAAGTAATTTTCACATAACACATGATATGATATCACAGAAAACTCTTGTTAGGAAGTAAAAACTGTGGTGGGGATGGCACTCACAAAATCTTCACTATCTATAGTTTGGAAGGGGCCGGTTAAGGCATACAATTTGATCACTTCTGATGACTGACCTGGTTAAGAGTATCTATGGAGACCTATTAAAGTCTACTCGGTTAAGAGCTTAGCAACACTATTGAGTGTTCACTTGGTTAAGCGATTTGTAGTTGGACTGTTAAATCCACCTTCCTTGAAAGGATTTTTACACTTTTCCCCACTTGTTAGAATGATAGAAAATTACAATTTGACCTGGTAAATGAAATATCCTATTGCTCATATAGATCCATTTAATTTTACATGAATAATATTATCACCTAATGTGATTGAATAATACCTCTGATTCTCGGTAGCCTTTGTTCTTAGTTCTTGCTAACCAAATTCACCTTTTGTTGTTCTGGTTCTTGAAAATTTCAATCTGATCCATAGATGTGCTCGTAGGCTTCATTCATCATCTCTTTCATATTCACACCATTTATAATGAATGATTACATCATCTATTTATAAGATGGATTGACATCATCAAGTTTCACAAAAAAATATGTTAACTCTAAGATGAGGTTTACAACTTTTTACCTTGATCTCCTAGTCTATGTGTTTTAAATCAGTTAGAATGATTAAAGAACTTACATTCATGTTTATTATCCCTAAAGAAATGGATTTAAAACCAAATCAAGATTCTATAAATAGAATGAGACTGCTTTATCTAATGTGGAAGTCAGATCCACTTTTTCTGAGCTGCAGCTGACTCTTAGTTTCTGTCGGTCGATTATGCTCTAAAATCAGTTGACTGTCTTTCGGTTTTATTCTCTCAGTTTTCTCTTTAACTGAATCTTTGGTTTTCACTATTTCCTGCACATTGGGTTCCTCTTTATCCTTTTGACTTTGCATTTTTTGTGTACACACAAAGTTGTGTTGTCGGTTCTCTTTGTACTTAATCATTTTCAGTGATCTCTTTATATCTGATTTTTAGTTTTCTCTTTGTTCTGTCCTTTGGTGTATGCTTACCGAAAGTGTTGTTTTCATACTGATGGAAAATTAATGTCATCAATATCCCCCTTTGACATTAGTATCAAAAAATGATATGTGCAAAATACTAACATAATGTTAAGTATGTATAAAATATATAATCCTTAGTCATTTAATGACTCCCCCTATGTATATGTCAGTAGATCATTATTTTCGGTAGTACTATATAGTGCCTTCCTATCTGTACATATCATTTTCCACATATGAATATACATATACATATCATTTTCCATATATCATTTGCCCATCTGAATACATATCATTTTCCCCCCTTTTTGATATTAAGGGCAAAGGTCTATACCTTAGAGCTTATCAAAAATCTGGGAGTGTGAAGACTTCATGTCTTCCATCATTTTCTCCCATTATTCCTTTAAGTTCTCTAGATCCAAGTGCTCAAGTATGATATTGGAGTGCATATCATAGATATTGTCTGCTACAGACATCTCAAGAGTTGCTATCAGTTGTTGTACTGAACTGATGTGTTGTTGAAGCACTGTTAAATTTGGTAGAAGTTGATCTTGGAGCTCAGTGAATGCTTCCCTAAAGTGTGTCACTTCTTCCCATAGTTCCTTCCTTAACCTCTTTATTTCAATGATCTTCTCATAGTGTAGATTTAGTGCATTGTCTCCATCGGTGGTTAAGCTATTAGCACTATTAGCTAGATTTGTATCTAACTTTTCTATGTTGTCACTATTCTCTTTTGTGACCTTTTCCAATGTTCTTAGTTGTTGAACCAAGGAAATAGCTTCAGTTATAATTGGATCTAATTCAGTAATGAATATTGAAAGCTTTACCTTGTTGACTGCCACTTCCTAGCTGATGTTCTCAATGAGTTTCTACTGGTACTGCTGCTCTGCTCTCTCTTCTATTGCCTTCTCTGCGTCAATGTTCTGTGTTGTTATTTCTTCGGTGAGAGTGGCTAGTTGATCAATAATTGGCTTATTCTGATCAATATCAACATCAGGAACAATCTGGTGCAAGATGTCCCTAGTTATTTCTAGTACCATTGAGTCTTGGTGTTGTTTCCTCATCTTCTCCTGTAAGGCCTTCCTTTGGCATATTTCTCTGTATTCTTTCAATGCTTCATAATCAAGTGTAGTTGGGTCACATTTTGGTATCTCAATGATTTTGTCCAAAGTGACCTCCAACTTATTATTTTTGGATTTCTTCTTCTTCTTTTGTGTTGCACTTGAATGCAAGACCATAGCCAATTTATAGGCTTTGTCCATTGTACTTGATGAAGTTACCTGTTGTGCTTCTTTTTGTTTCTTTATATCGGTTTCAGCTTGTTAGGTGTTTTTAGATGTCTCCACTTTAACCTTCACATTATCGATATCAAATTTTTTGGTTTCCTCAGGAGTGCCATCTTTAGATTTATCTCCTTCATCAATGTCCTTAGCTTCATCTTTCTTTTTTTTCCATCCTTTTTTGTGTTTGCATCTTCTTGTTTTGAGTCTCCTCCTGTAACCTTATCAATATCGGTTACTATGTGAGTGTCTCTGATGTCCTTCTGATCATCGGTTTTTTCTTTCTTTTCCTCTTCCCTTGCATCCTCAGGAGTATCTTTTTTCAGGTGACTTGTATTTTTTCTTGTGGAATATTGATATGTTGTCTGGTATCAATATTGGCATGTTGCTTGTATCAATATTGGCATGTTGCCTAGTATGTTCACCTGTGTAGTATCACCTATTGTGTCCTTCTCATTAGTTATGTCCATTGTAACATTGATATCTTCATCTTTATTTACTTCCTCTGATGGATCATCGGTAATGACAATGATAGAGTTATCCACAATGTTGTACTTTGTGGTGTCAGGCCATGACTCATCTGCAACATCCATATTTTTTTTTGTTGGTTGTGTCTTCTTCTTCCTTGTCTAACTCAACAGATGTATCATCTTCTACATCTTTTATTAAGATATTTTCTTGAGTTTCCTTATCAACATCTTTCTATTTTAGCTCTTTCTCGGGGCTTTCTTCCTCAGTAGGTCTGTTTAGAATTTTACATCATTTCTTGTGGATTTCTTGTTCAAGCTCTATAAGCTTCCCTTCAAGAAATTTGTAGGCTCTCAACTTCGATAAGAATTCCATTTTGTGATTCTCCATCATCTCATCTATTTCTTCCTTCTTGTATTCAGAAGGCATGAGAGTAACAAGTACTCTTTCTCTTATTTCCTTCTCACTCTTCGAAGAAAATGTCCATCTTGAGTATAGTCTATCTAAGAGTTCCCTTGGTACATTATTTCTGTCAAACTGAAATGGTACATATTTGAACTTGTACATTTTTTCTATGATGGCATCGTCAACTTTGTTATGATCTTTTGGATCTAGTTTCAACCATCTTCTCATCTTAGAATCTGTAATAGATCCTGAATATGCAATAGATTTACAAATGTCATCAATATTCTCTAGAGCTTTAACCTTGACATTTTCTGCCTCTATAGCTTCATCTTTCTCGGTGTCTTCAATATCTTCTCAGGTTCTAATAATATTCCTTACTCTTTTGTTTGGCCCTCTCTTTGGTGTGGTTGCTTTCCTCTTGTATGTTCTTAATTTTCCTTTCTTTAAAGGTGAAGGAGTTGAATCCTTAGATGTTTGGCTACTTGTTCTAGAAGAAACTATGGTCCTTGGATTCTTGGTTGGTGGAGGAGGTGGTGAATCTAACTCTGTGGCTTTGAAGTCATTCTTTTCTTTAGCTTCACTGATAGGTAGTTGTCCTTTGATTTCTTCCTCTTTTTCAGTTTCTTCTTCCTGTTCAGTTTCTTCCTCTGTTGTCGACAATATCTTTTTAAGGTTCTTGACCATCTTGTCTTTTTTCCTAACAATTTTCTTAACAACCAGGCCAGATTTTATTCTTGTTTTGGCCTCCTCATAAGTTCCAAACTTAGGTTGTTTCTTATCTAGTGGTTCATTTAACAAGGCATAAATTTCTTTAGATGCAAGATCAATGTTTATCTCATATTCCAATGGTCGAAGCCATGCTTTCCTCGGTACAGTGGGCTTGATATAAGTGTTGTCTGTATCAACCATGAAACATAATTCATCTTTTTACTTCTCAATGATTTTCTCGGGGATCCTTACCCTCTTTTGCATTTGGTCTTTGAATACATTATAGTATTCATCCATGACTATCTCAAAAATTATCTCCCAGTGAGGCTATGTGTTCACTGATCTGCATGGTGACCGATTTTGTGCTATCCCATTTAACATTTCCTACCGATGGGAATGTTTCTTGAAAGTAGAAGAAAATGCACATTATGAGTGAGCTAAACTTACATGTGTTCGACTTTGCATTCCTTATAGTCTTCAAATTATCTTCTAAATAGTTCAGTAGAAGTTCGGATAAGTCCAATTGATAAGTCCAATTGTGTTCCTTTCTTCACAATCTTGTAAGCTGTGTCTACTGCACTGGATGCTATGTTGTTCATCCTACTGGCTTGAAATAATTTGTAGCCTAGAACGCATGCACCAAATTTCATCTCATCATTGGTAATGGTGGAAACCTTCAATCCTCTACCATCCCATTTGGCTCCTGTGATCTTTTCAGTCTCATCCTTTGGTGGGTTCTTTAATGCTTTTACCTTCTCGATTACAGGGTAACCAGTGACTGCATGGATAACATCATGGGTTATCATCTTCGGTTCATCTAGCTAAAGTTTATGATTGTGCATTCAGCTCAGAGTTAACTGAATCCACTCAATTTTGAAGACCTTCATGAATAACATGGCATTAGTGATCCCTTTTACTTCTATATGTTTATGCTCATCTTTCAATGTTCCATCTTCATTGCATAGCTTCTTGTAAGCTTGTTCAACCTTTGAATCACTTATTTCTACAATTTTGCAGTGTATAAATGCTTGAACGTCCTCGACAAGAAAAACCCTAGTTGGTATTCGCGAGAATGCTCCAGCATCATTGGGTTGTGAGGCAAACTCAAGGTGAATCTTATAGTGTGGTTCCTCACATGCCAAATTCTTGATGAGCTTGAACTCATCCTTCTTGGTGCTCTTCAATTTCACAGTTCTTGAAGTCGTGGCCATTTTTCAAATTTAGCGCTTTCTATGAAATGCGTGAAATACAATTGTCAGTTTTCGTAGAACTTACTGTATACACTATTTGTTGTTTCTGATCTACTTTGGAGTGCTCGTGGTTGAGTTGTGGTTTCTTTATGATCCTGTCGCTTTCTGCTCAAAAATTGCTCTCGTCGCTCTGCTCTGGTTGTGGTGAACAATGAGACTGACTAGTCGCCTTTTATAGCCATTTTGACCTAAAAGGTGTGTCATTAATGCTTACCAACTCCTCAGTATGTGAAGATGGAGTTTTTCGGTTAAGAATTCAACTTCCCTTCGATGCCAACATGAAGTTTCGGGGTGGTCGTTATACCTCTTGTTTTTACCGATGGGTTTCGGTGTTGTAACCAACTTGTTCACTTTTCTCGGTTACCGACGAGGCTCGGTTTACACTAGCAAATTTTCTTTTAACCGATGCTTCTCGGTAAATGTAGGCAGTCTTAGCTTTGAGTGTGTACCGATAGATTTCGGTATGTATGCCCGATAGCATGGTTATCATAGATTTTAACAAGTAATACCATGATGCATCTTTACTTATGCTAATTTGGCATTTAATCAACATATTATGGAACTGATGTAAAATAATACATAGTGTAATGCAGTTCCATACTTGTTCTGCTTAGGTGGGGGTGGTGATGTCACTAGATCCATTGGATGGGGTGTCACCATTTGTATTGCTCGGTCCAGCTTCATCATTGTTTGAAGCTTTTCTCCACATTTTGTCTCTTTCCCTCCAGATGTCTTCAATGGTATTTCCATTGGGATATGTGTTGGTTTCTGTCATTCAGTCTCTACAGTCTTTCTTGAGATGACCAACTTTATGACAGTGTAAGCAAGTCATTTCGGGGTTAGTCCAGCCTCTAGACTTTTTAGTCCACTGTCTCATACAGTTTGCAGCAATGTGACCAAATCTTCAACATGCTATACAATTTGTCCAAGTGTTGTAATCCCATACATGCTGGTTACCGACTCTTTTCGGTTGATAGGGAGTTTCTTAACCTTTAGGCTTCCATGCTTGCCTTTTAATTTTCCATCATTCAAGAGTTGTGTGCCCATTCATTTTGCAAGTAGGATAATATTTGTCCATGTAGGTTTCCATCTTTGGTTGGTTCATCTCAGACTTACATTCATATGCTTTATGTCCTTTCTTGTTACATTTATAACAAAATCCTATGCATGAAGATGTAGATTTAGGAATACCTTTCACTTTGCCTCTACATACATTTGATGTATGGCCTTGCTTTCCACAGTGATTGCATCTAAGCTTTCTTGGTCTTGAATTGGTATAGACATTCTTTGGATCAGTTTGATTTGATAATTCTCCATTCTCAGTAAAACCTAGACCAGTGTTGTTGTTGACTCTTCCTTGTCCTTTAAGAAAATCATCCATTCTTTTATTGCTTTCTTCAGCTTTCTTGATAATTTCATTATGCTACTGCTAAATTCTTATTTCATGTTTCAAATTTTCATTCTCATCCCTTAGCTCACTGATAGCTTTTATTCTTTCAATGAGTTCAACATTTATTTTGTTTGCCTCTTGACTCATAAGAATAATCTAATTTGTAATCTCATGGTGATGCTCTATAAGTCTTTGTATTTCAGACTCTTTTTCTTGTAGCTTTTCTATAATCTTTCTTCTATCGTCAATATCTAGTGTTCTCTCTTGCTGAGCTTGTCTAGCATTATTCATGACATCAATCATCCTTACCATCTGTGTCTCTTGACTGATTTGCAGAGATTTAACTTGTCTAGCTAGATGTAGATTGATTTCAGTTAGGATTGTGATGTTTTCTTCTGATGTGTCTGATGCTTTGCTTGTAGTTGATCCTGAAGATTCAAAGAAATCTGGTATCTCTTCCTCATGATAATTTGTCTCATTAAAACAAGATGCCATAATATTTCTTTCATCTAACAGTTGTCTCATGTTGATTCTAGCTTCTATATATTGTTCGTAGAACATCTGAATTTCTAGCTTCTTATTTTCAATATTCTTGTTGAGTATATATTTCTCTATTATATGATCTTTTCTCTTAAGCCTTTAATCTTTTCCAAAGAAGAGACTTAGCTATGATACCAATTGCTGGAATTAATGGGAAGTGTGTACTGAGAGGGGAGGGGTGATTCAGTACCTCTAAAAATTTTCTATCCTTTAATCAATTAACCTTTGTGTAATCAATTGTATATCCATTCATCTGATCTATACTATCTTGATGTGAGTTATATCAGTTCATTAACTTAACATACATGTGAACATTCATAAAAACATTCATGAAAGTAATTGACACATAACACATGATATGCTATCGCAGAAAACTCCTGTTAGGAAGTAAAAACTATGGTGGGGATGGCACCCACAAAATCTTCACTATCTGTAGATTGGAAGGGGTCGGTTAAGGCTTACAATTTGATCACTTCTGATGATCTACCCAGTTAAGAGTATCTGTGGAGACCTATTAAATTCTACTTGGTTAAGAGCTTTAGCAACACTATTGAGTGTGCACTCAGTTAAGAGATCTGTAGTTGGACTGTTAAATCCACCTTCCTTGAAAGGATTTTTACACTTTGCTCCACTTGTTAGAATGATAGAAAATTACAGTTTGACCTGGTAAATGCAATCTCATATTGCTGATACAGATCTATTTAAGTTTACATGAATAAGATTATCACCTAATGTGATTGAATAATACCTCTGGTTCTCGGTAGCCTTTGTTCTTGGTTCTTGCTAACCAAATTCACATTTTGTTGCTCTGGTTCTTGAAACTTTCAATCCGATCCATAGATGTGCTCATAGGCTTCATTCATCATCTCTTTCATATTCACACCATGTATAATGAATGATTGCATCATCTATTTATAAGATGGATTGACATCATCAAGTTTCACGAAAAACAATGTTAACTCTAAGATCAGGTTTATAACTTTTTACCTTGATCTCCTAGTCTATGTGTTTTAAATCAGTTAGACTAATTAAAGAACTTACATTCATGTTTCTTGTCCCTAAAGAAATGGATTTAAAAACAAATCAAGATTCTATAAATAGAATGAGACTTCTTTATCTGATGTGGAAGTCAGATCCACTTTTTGCGGGCTGCAACTAACTCTCGATTTATGTCGGTCGGTTATGCTCTGAAATTAGGTGACTGTCTTTCCGTTTTGTTCTCTCGGTTTTCTCTTTAACTAACTCTTCGGTTTGCACTATGTCCTGCACGTCGGGTTCCTCTTTATCCTTTTGACTTTGCATTTTCGGTGTACACACAAAGTTGTATTGTTGGTTCTCTCTGTACTTAGTCATTTTCGGTGATATCTTTATATTTGATTTTTGGTTTGCTCTTTATTATGTCCTTCGGTGTATGCTTACTGACAGTCTTGTTTGCATACTAATGGAAAATTAATGTCATCACAAGGTCTCCTTGGGTGACCTTGTCCTAGGTCAACATCATTGCATGTGACCCTGACTTCTACAAATGATACACCAAACAACTTTATCATTTCAACTTAGGTGAGGTTAAGGACTAGGGGTTTATAATGTAGTAGACATGGAAAATTTTGAACCAGTATGAGTAGAACCAAGCATGATTGGGCATGGGAGGCTATAAATATTGAAATGAGGCCTCGGTGAGAAAAAAATTGTATATGGATATAATTAATGATGTTATATTTAAACCCCACTTTAAAAGGAGTATGAACCTACATTCATAGCCTTGGTAAATTGGAATGTACCATTGAAAACATTTCATCGATGTATTAAGGAGCCAAGAATCACCAACTCCCCAAGGGACGTAGGATCTTATCAATCTAATGAAAAAAATAGCAACACATGAATAGAAAGAGAGAAATACTATGCTATCTTACTAAGTTTATGCTTTCTATGATTCATGTAGAGAGATTTAGTGCGAGGAGAGTTGAATGGGCTAGCAAGTATGCTATGTTATTCAACTAATCGTGAAAATTTTAATGCAAAGGATAACCAAATAAAGATTTTTTCCTAAATAAATAAATATGATGCAAAAGATTACAAAGAAAAGGCACAATTTGGTAAGTAACTTGAAATATTTTTTACAACAAAAATTTGTTGTGGTGTCTGTATTAAGTGTAAGAAATCCATGGAAATAGAGACATGACAAAAAAGGAGTACATAAGGGATCCACTAACTAGGGTCAATATATACATTTGATAACTCATGTATTTCAAGTATAATTGCAATGAATTGACCTAATCCCCCAAAGGTAGTGAGACTACAAGAATAATGGAATAAGAGCACATAAGATGAACAAACACAAATATTTTTGGGTTAACATATTAGAGACCAAAAAGAGAGCCCTCAATGCTTTGCATCATCTTCAACTAGACAACTCAAAACCACATTTACGACAATAGCACATTGCTATCCTAATTTTTAAGCATTCAAATTTTGAACTTTTACTAACATATATCTAAAATGTGTACATGTCAAAAGTATTTCGGATATGTAATTATTTCAACTCAAAACTCATCACCTCCTTCCCTTTATTGTCTGGTCAAATTTCAACTTCAAACTCATTCCTAGTCATAATTTTTTGTAATATTTTGAAAATGGAAAAAATTAAGTGAAGAAAATTAAAATTTAAAAAATTCACTTTTTAAAATTTTAAAAATAAAAAATAGAAATAAAACAAGGTTATGATTTTGAAAAGTAAATGTTGTGAAAATCAAGAATCACAACTCAAAACTAAATTATGAATTTTGAAAAGTGAAATTGGAGTGCAAAGGTAAGTTGGAAATGGTGACAACAATAAACTCCTTAGAAAGCAAGCAATGCCTCCACTTTTCATCGGGTCAAAGAAATATTGGTGGTGTGAAAAATACTTTCACAACTCACAAGCAAGAGTTTTGAAATTTTTTTTTTTAAAAAGTAGTTATATAACTACTCAAGAAAGCACGAAAAGACATTTGCAAAGCTAATCCCTCCAAATTTATCTTGCTAAAGCCAGAACCTTTGTTGACATTCAACATACCCGTGTTCAAGTTGGGAGCAGTGTAACAAGGTATTGACATCCACCAAAGCATAAGGAAATTCATTTTGGTCGAGCATCACAGCCTTTGGAGTTCTTATCTTGCATAAACATAACATAATGGGAGCCTTCCACTGCATAGTCATCTAAAATTTTTGTATAATCATGGGTTCAAAAGATTCTTCACTAAGAGCTTTCTATTATCTGCAATCACATTCACAAAAACAACATTCGTGGAAATAAATTAATGTCGACTGAAAGGATAATCACCATATGAGGATTACATAATACTTCTAGTAGGATTACATGCCAATTTGCTTATGACAAAAATATTAAATATGGAGACACAGAGATCGCAGGTAAACCGTTTGATAAAATGTCCGTAGGTGTGCACACATAATATGGAAGTATAGACAAAGGTAAAATGACATTTTTTTACAGCATGTTCAAAATAGGATGTTAACTTCTATAAGAGCACATCGATTTGAAGAATCTTGTCATGTGTTTGGAGATGTTGAGGTGTATATGTTTGTAAGATGTGGATGCATGGACTATGCAGGAAAACTATTTGATAAAATGCCTCAGAAAGATGTCATCAGGTTCAATAGGATGCCTCAAAGGGAACACATCATTATGAAACTCAATGCAGCTATGAATATCATTTCGCACTTTGAGAGAAGCAAAATACCAATGTAGTGTAAGTTATATAGATTGAAAGGAATTGATTAGACTTTTCTATTGAACCTATCATTGCATTTGATGGTCATAATGGAACAAAGTCGCATTACTTTGAACTTCCCAAATTCATGCAAGAAAGCAAGACTTATATGGGGAGGTTGAACTACATCTTCATATATAGCACAACTGGGTCAAAGCAAAAGGAATCGTGTACAATTATAAGGAGAGAAACTAGAGATTTATATGTTTGGAGAAGATTGATACTGCTGCTATCATTCAAAGCATAAATATTCAAATCCAAATAATTGATGAAAAATTTGTAGTAAATGCAGTTTGTCATTTTGGCCCACAGATCATCATCAGAACCTTCTCTTGTTTGGATCATCATCATAACCTTCTCCAAAACAAGAGATGGAACTTCACTTTTGCAAGTGTTTGAAGTATGAGTGATATGTGGAATATTTTATGATGAAAAATATTTCTGAAAAAAATTGTCAGGTGGCAATGACTAATGTCTAGTTGATGAGGTTGGTGTATGTGCTCACGAGAGAAAAATGTTGGTGAAAAACTACCTAGGAAAAATGTTGGTATTTCTTCAAGATTACAATTTTGGTACTTATCTTTTTGAAAAAGTGATTTATGTTAGTTATTGTAACTTAAAGTTACTGGGTGGGTAGTTAGGAGGTGGTTATTTAAAGAGCTTATAAATACAAGGCTATTTCTATTGTAAAAGGCAGAAACTTTTTGGCAAAGGGGAAAATTCTGAGAAATTTTCAGAGAAATATGTAATGACTTTTGGTTTCACATTATGTAGAGAGGATTTGAGATTGTATATTCTCATAAGATAATAAGGAGTGCATTTGTTCGTGTGTTGAAAATGTTCTTCTGAGTTATGGTTGCTAACTTATCGTATGTTACATTAGTCATCCCTTTATGCATCTATGTGAATCATTAATTTTCTGTGTAATTGATGATGAAATGCATTCATTTCTTTGTATCTTGATGTGAATGTACTAGAATGGCATATCTTTTCGTATGTCAGGATCTGCTATCCATTTTTTTCATCATTACATTTTGTGCTAAATACCCTCTTATAATTTGTTATCCTTTGGGAATCTCATATGGTATTCGTATGTATACTACTGGGGCTTATGTCACCTATTTCCTTTAGTTTTTCTTTGTTTCCTTTTTGTACTTTCAGGTTAAAAGTACACAAAAATCTCAATTAAACCCATCATACGAGGGAGCTTCCCCTCTTAAATGCAGAGGAAGGTTGTTATCCCATAGCATTCTCTCCAACTGTTGGAACATTTGTCACCGCTCACAGGACAAACAAGGTCAATTTTGAAGGTGATTTTGTATTGACAAATTTGTTTACCAACACACATGTATGACTATTGGCTAAATATTTCGTAAGTGACATTTAAACTCGTCACTTGCAAAATGGTAATTTAGATACCGTGTGTGAGACAAAGTCTCTCCTCTTAGAAAGGGAAGATACTCTTCTTATTTCTGCTAAAATCTACTAAAAACTTATCTAAAAATATAAAGTAAACTAAGATTTAGACATTATAATATATCATTTACTCTTTTTTTAGTAAGGACTCTCTCTCTCTCTCTCTCTCTCTCTCTCTCTCTCTCTCTCTCTCTCTCTCCCTCACNCTCTCTCTCTCTCTCTCTCTCTCTCTCTCTCTCTCCCTCAAACCTTGATAAAAACTTATAATCTTGACAATTTCTCAATAAAGCATTCATTTGAGAAATAATATCCATAGACTTATGATTAGATGAAAGAAGGATCCTATGCATCCCAGTGAACTATCTAACTAGGAAACTACACAAGCACAAAGACGTATGCACTATTCCGCGATGATTGAGTGATGAAGAAGCAATTAAAATTAACCACAAATATTTATTCATTTCATTGACCCATATGAAAATGTTACCTAAGAGATGAAATATCATAACGCATGACACCAGAATTCTATGTGGAAAATTCAAATAGGAAAAACCACAATGAGAATGATACTCCACTATCTGTTATAATTGTTTACAAGTTTTAGGCCAATGGCCAAACAAATCACTATTCCTATTATTACAGGGCTAACTGCCCCATGACTTATAAAAGCTTCTAGTTGCTGAGTATTATACTTTATTTTTGTCAAGAAACATTATATCTAATGTTTTAGATAAAGTACATGAGTTGATTAAGAGGAGATACTCAAAATGCAAGTTATTGTTCACTGTCTAGCTTCTATCTTTGTCTCTAGTACTTTGTTAATTTTAGTAAACTCTCACACACAAGTCATCAATTGTCCTCTTTTCTATATATGTTTGATATCTATTATTTCTAAGACCCATTTGTCAATATATATCCATTTCATGTCCCAAAAAATCCTAATGTTGGTCAGTGAATGTAACATGTGAATTATGAATTTCTAGTCCAAAAATGTATTCTCAATGTCTATGAATCAAAGATGTAATGTGTAGTTTATTCCCTTAGGTAAAAATAAACTTCATATCTTCTAACATCAATTCCAATATCAACACACATCATTGCACAAATCTAAATATCATATGTCAACTTCAAAATGACAAAAAAAATAAGCGTGTCAACTAAACAATTTAAGAGAAAAGTGCAATATTCTAAAAATCAATGTGGACCACAATATATTGTATCTCTAATACAATGAGACCATGTAAATTCACCAAAATATCAAATTCATCAAGTGATGAGTTCTTGTGTGTAACTACTCTATCAATTTTTAAACTAAATTGCCACAAATACATAAAGAGACCTTAAGATCTCCAAATCTTTGGAGAAACCCTCATCATAATGGATGAAGCATAAGCATGAATCTCTAATTAATTCTTACAACCTATGATTCCATATATGTACAAAGTCATTGCAATGCTACTTCAGACAATCATCAAAACGTATCTTTCAAAAATATAGTTAATCTTTTAGAGACATTATGACAAGTTTGACATCAATGACAACCAAAACATACAAATGTGCAACAAGGTTAGCCAAAATAAGAGATAAGGAGTGTTTCCAATAATTCAACCGCAAAAGCATAAGTTTCCCAACACACTACATGCACAAAAGACTTATGTGGCAACACCAAGGACCTAAAAAGTTGGTAGTACAACATCCATAGAACATAAAATCTATGTTCCAAATTGAAAGTCCATTAAAAAAAAATGGAGAGGAATGTGAAGCATTCTTCTAGGTATCCACCAAGCTCTTCTTTGAAAATTCACTCTTTGACGTAGTCATGGAAAGAGTTTCCCCAATGGAGATGATCCAACCATGTAGTGAGAGTCAACACAACAGAAACAACCAACTCAAAAAAAAGAATAAACATTCAACATGCTATAACAGATCCTTGCATTATCATGGAATCAGATATTTAAATTGCATTGGCCTGCAACATGAAAATTAAAAACTTTCGGCATACATGCCCAATTAAAACAAAAATCTAGACCTAAATCCTAATGTTAATCTTCAAAGGTTATCTCTTGAGAACTGCCCCTAACAAAGATCAAGAGCCTCAATGTATAGAGCCTTCACAACTCATAAGTCAACCATATCAATTACATTTTCCAAGAATAAGAAAACGTAATACCATAATATAAGTGAGGACCCAAATAATAAATATCCCATTGCCAAGATGTACAAATGACATGCAAACCAAGAGAGATGGCTGCCAAATATCCAAGAATATTGGGATATGAGTCACCAAGCTTTACTGATCATAAATTACTTTGCGGGATCAGAAAACCTCAACTGACCGCAAGAACATAAAGAACACACATAACTGACCATGAATCTTTAATGTCTTCATAGTGAAGTAGCCAAATGAGGTGCAAACCCATACATAGGTAAAACATGATGTCGAGAACAAACCCTCAGGTTTGTAGTAGTAAACGATCTAAAACCAAGGAACACAAAAAGAAACACAAAACTACTAACTAAAACAAAACTAATAACAAACTGAAAGGGAAATATTTTTGGGTGATGCAAGATTGCCAATGACCCAAGATGCTCCTGCATTAGATACCATCTCCATTGGGTAAACTCCAAACATGACTATGTTAGATGGTATCAGAGAAGGTTGATGTTCCTGTGATAGCAGATCAAGTTCCTGAGCTTGCAAAGCTCTAGTTGAGTTTTTTTGTTGGGTGACAGAGTGTGGATCTAGGCCGCAATTATAGAGGACTTGCACAAGGGGATCACAAAGGAAATTGTTTCTGGTTGATAACTTTGTTTGGGGTGTGGGACACATACCAAAGGTGAATAGAACATTGAGTTGGAGGACGGCTGCAAATGTTTATGATAGATCGGCAAGTGAGATGCAATTAGCACCTTGTAATCAAATCACCAAAGCTGGGGTAGTTGCACCTGAGGATTGTAAATATGCCTCCTAGAAGGATGAATCCTACTAGGCTAGAAACAATGATGGAGGACTTCCGAAATGAGATGAGAAATGAGATACAAAATGCATTGACTAGATTATGAAGGAATCCTGAGACTCAAGAGGAATATGAGGAAGCTACTGGAGATCTTGAGACTGTAGATGCTGAGATCCCTAGAGATGAAGAAATATTGTTGAAGGCTATGAAAAAATTAAGTAAAATTCATAGGATGGATGTTTCTACTTTTACTAGTTCATTTCATCCTGAGGATTTGATAGATTGGATTGGTGTACTAGAAGATTGATTTGAGCCTGAGCATATCAGATATCCACAAAGGGTTAGGTTAGCACAGACTAAGTTGAAGGGTCATGTTGTCTTATGGTGGAAAGAATTGCAGAAAGATAGAGAGGAACATGCTAAAATTAAAATCACTAGATGGAGGGTGATGGTTGCTAGATTGAAGGCTAAATTCATTCTTGAGGATTATGATAAGTAGAATTGTTCAAGAAATTGAAAAACTTGAAGCAGAAGGACATGAGTGTGAAGGATTACACTGAAGAGTTCTATAATATGACAATCATATCTGGACACCGAGAGGATCTAAGGAGAAGGTGGCTAGATATATTAATCATCTGAGATTTAATATTCAGGATGAGATGAGTATGTTGAGGATTTATACAGTGGAGGATGCTTATCAATATGCATTGGGGGAAAATGATAAGTTGAAGAGAAGACATGTTAATCTTAGAGGAAAGGAGAAGCAAGAAAGTAGCAATGGAAAGGAGAAGTAAACCATTGAGGTAGAACCTGATCATAAGACACTTAGGAGAGAGAATGGTAGAAAGGAATTCAAGGGTACTTATTTCAAATGTGGTGGCATAGGAAAAAGAAATTTTCAATGTTCAGAAGGATCTAGTAAGAACTCAGGTAGATAGAATCTTGTGGTACACGAGGAGAAGACTACTGGTTAACTTGAGAAAGGTATGGAAAAACTTGAGATAGGAGAATATCTTATGCTTAAGAGAATAATGTTAAGTGAGAAAGAAGTTGAACCTATATAGAGGATAAATGTTTTTAGGACTGTTCACAAATTAGGAGGTAAATATTGTAAAGTTTTTATGGATAGTGGTAGTAGTGATAATTTGGTATCAGAAGAGATGGTGCAAAATTTTGTCTTAAATAGGCTTAAACACCCTTGTCCTTATGGGATTAGTTAGTTTTTAGATGATCACATGGTGGAGGTGAAAGAGAAGTGTTTTGTCAACTTTAACAGTGGACCTTACAGAGATGAGGTTATGTGATGTGGTATCTCTGAGTGCTTGTCATTTTCTATTGGGAAGACCTTGGAAATTTGATGGGGGAGCTATTCGTGATTGCAGAAGAAATTTGGTCACAATAGAGAATGATGGACACAAGTTTACTTTGGTTCGCTTGAAGGAGGTAGAGAGGAGAAGTGAAAGGAATCTAAGCATGGTAAAGATTTACTTATCATGGAAGTACAATAGAGAGTATGGTATTGATCAGAAGAAGGATCTGGAAGGTAGACCAGAGAACAAGTTGGTATCAGACTGCAAGAAGGATAAATTGAAGCAGTAGAAGACCTTGGTTTCTGATTAGATGTAGGCTTGTAGAAGAGGTAATTAAGATGTGAAAAATAAAGGAGGTATTGATAAGAAATCTTGTACAGATGTGAGATATGAAAAAGTAAGTGTAGAGCTAAGTAAGCTTAAGGATCTGACAGAAGATATAGTAGAAGTGCAGAGACAAAAAGTTGCAGACAAAGAGGACATTTTGATCAAGAATGAGCATGGGATTTATGTCCCACATCCTATCAAATGTTCATAAGTTTCTCTTATGGAAAATGTTACTCTCACCATGGGTGTCTAATGTAGGAGCATCCTTGGGTTGTTGGCAATCTTTTATAACCCAAAAATATTTCTCTTTCACTTTGTTCTTAATTTTTTTTTAGTTTGCAATTCTATATTTATTGTTATGTTCCTTGGTTTTAGATCATTTTCTTCTATGAACTTGAGGGTTTATTCTAGACATCATGTTTTACCTATGTCTAGGTTTGTACCTGATTTGGATACTTCACCGTGGAAATATTAAAGATTCACATGGTCAGTTATGTGTGTTCCTCATGTTCTTACGAATAGTTGAGGTTTTCCGATCTCGTGAAGTAATTACCGATTGGAAAAGCTTGGTGACTCATATCCTCATGTTCTTGGATCTTTGGCTGATATCTCTCTTGGATCAAGCATCATTTCTACATCTTGGAAATGGGTCTTCATGGTTTGGGTTCTGACCTATATTGTGGTATTACGTTTTCTTATTCTTAGAAAATATAATTGATCTGGCCAACTTATGAGTTGCGAAGGCTATATATATTGAGGCACTTGATCTTTGTTAGGGGAATTCCTTAGGAGACAACCTTGTAATATTAGCATTAGGGTTTAGATCTAGATATCTATTGTAATCTGGCATCTATGTCAAAAGTTTGTAATCTGCATCTTACAGGCCAATGTGATGTAAATATCAGATTCCATGATAATGAAAAGATCTTTTATAGCATGTTGATTGTCTATTCTTATTTTTGAGTGGTTGTTTCCACTATTTTGAATCTCATTGCATGGTTGGACCATATTGATTGGGGAAACTCCTGCTATGACAATGTCACTCTTCAACATTCTTCAATTATTAAAACATATTTGTAATAGAAATTTCTCATCTAGAGTAATATGATAGATACTAAACCAATGTGTAGCACCATATAACCATCTATACGAATGCTTCTAATCCCTTTCTCAAATTTTCTTGTCTCAATTTTTCTAATTCTTATCTTAATATGACATCATCATGTGATATCAATTCTATCACAATATATGAGTCTTCTCAACATTTCTCAATTCCAACTTTGATGTTCAACACAAAGAGGAGTTGACATCCAACACTATATGTAAAACTAACCTTACACTCCATGGAAATAAGTTTGATTAGCTGCACAAATTAAGAACAAATTTTGGCATTAGTGACATCACCAATAGCTAATGATGAGAGAAAGACATCACAACACACTATAACCACATCACCAACTACGACATGAAGATAACATGTAAACATCAACACCAATTAGGTGGAAGCCTACAAAAGAGGATATCATCAACCATGAAACACTTATATAGGATTTTTCCTTATGCAACATAATAATACCAAAGCATCATAATATTTGGTAAATTGTATGTATCCTAACTTCAATAATGTATCCACATATTCACATACATAGTAGAGGGTTGACAAAAAAATGACAATACCATAAGGAATGTCATTTTATCATGGTTACAACACCACAATACATGTCAGTAAGTTCTGAACTGCAAGAAAATTGAGGGTTGACATCAAGGATGAAGGATATAGTCCTTCACAATTATTGAATCTCTCACACTTTCTCTCTCTTCAAACAATATTTTTTATGTTTCTAACATGCCTTCTCCTTCTATTAGTAGAAACTAATAAAACACCTAATCCCCCTGAGGAGTAGATCATATCAATCATAGAGACAAAGAATATAACTTGAAATTCTCCCCCAAGATAGATGTACTATCTTATGCATCTAGTTAGACGGATGAGAAATAACCCCTAGATTCTCTTGGAGATACTCAAAAGTATCATTTGAGAGTGCCTTTGTGAAGATATCTCCAATATGATCCTTTGTAGGGGAATACTCCAATATAACTTCTTGTTTCACAACCCTCTCTCTTAGAAAGGGAAATTTGATAGAGATATACTTGGTCATTTAATGCATCACTAGATTATTTAACATTTTTATAAAACTTTTATTGTTGTGCATGATATGAATAGTCTCATCATATACCACCAAGTCATATCCTTCTAAGTTTGTTTCATCCCTAGAGATTGAGTGCAACAAGAAGTTGTAGCAATGTATTCAACTTGTTAGTGGATAAGGACATTTATTCATGTTTCTTAGTGAATCAATACACCAATCTATCTCCCAATACAAATGAAAATCCACTAGTAATTCTCCATTCATTCACACAAGCAACAAAATTAGCATCAGTGTAAGCCTTAAAAGACAAAACAACATTCTTTCTATACCACAAACCATAATCCAAATTTCATTTCAAATATCTAAATATTATTTTGATAGCCTATTCATGAGACTACTTAAGACAAACTTGGTATATTGAAACCAAACATACTACATGCATTATATTATGTTTAAAAGTATTCAAATATAACATTCTTAGAATCTTAGACCTTTAGAGTTTCTAATCAACTAAAAAGTATGATCATCTTTACTTAAACTACAACAAGTTGTCATAGGAGTACTCACTGATTTTCAATCCTACCTACCAAAAAAATTAAACATTTACTTTCATCTAGCTGATCAATGTGAAGTCCAAGGAAGAAAGATAACTCACCAATCATAGTAATTTAAAAATATTTCTACTTCTCCTTTTCCAAATGTTTGCACATTTCATCATTTCCATCAAATATGATATCATCAACATGCACAAAAATTGTCAATATCTTTTCTTCCTCTAATTTAATGTAGAGATTTATATCTATAGTATCATTCTTGAAACCATGTTGAACTAAGTATGCATACAATTTTAATGTAGGAAAATAAGGTTTACTATCTTACGTATGAAAACTAGGAAACTAGGCCTATTTCTTCTTTAATAATTAGGAAGGAGAGTTGATCCACAAGGCACAACCTCAAATATAACTAAAATGGATGGAGTGCAAGGTGGATCCACCGTTCCTTCATAGGGAGTTGAAAATAATACTAAAATTATGTAAAATGGATGTTGGACATAAGGATAGAGGTGGAAAAATGAGGGTTTTTTTATATACATGGTGTTATAGAAAACAAATGTGCAGACAATAGAGACAAATATAGAAATAAGAGGCAAGGAGGAACCTATCCCTAAAAACTATGTTAGAATTAGGTAGACTATTTTTGCATAAGGTGATCTAGATCTAGGAAAACTATATGTTACTCAACTGATGGTAATGATGATGAAGACTGAGAACATAGGTATACATGATTGTAGATAGATTAGATTAGTTGTTATTTTGTCATTGATGTCAAGCAATTGATTTCTGGTTCATATTAAGTTGCCATATCTTTCAAAGTTGATTTAATTTGACAATAAATAAAGATTAGAAAATGATAAGGTATTATTGAGATAATTGCTTTCTACTTTATCAAGTCGGTATAGAAGTTTGGTTAATTTGGTAAGCTAAACAAGTAAAGTTACCGGGCAGAATAAGTCTCTCGAGAAAGGGTTGTGTTAGTCGGTCATGATACTGAGCAAGCCAAGGCACTGAGTAGTGCATGTTAGTTACCGAGTCGTGAGTTTATGTTACCGAGTGGGATAGTTTTTGTAAACGATAAGAACACATTTAATGCGAAGCTACAACAATATGTAATATTTTAAGAGTAAAGAAAAGCTAGTTGGGAAGATCTACGTTCAAGAAAATTCAGAGTGGAGATATATGGCACAAATTAAGAGGCAAAAATTATGGTTTAATTTCCAAGAAAAGTGCAAGTTCCAAGAAGACGTTGAAGCAGTTACTGAAATTCAAATTCATTGAATAAGTTCAAAAAGGTTTATCTAACGACTGAGAATGATTTAAGGAAAACCTAATCAAGGATATAAAGAGGCAAAAATAGTGTCTTAGGACCCCTTACAACCTCTCTCTCTCTCTCTCTCTCTCTCTCTCTCTCTCTCTCTCTCTCTCTCTC
>MU226451.1:1291116-1313634 GCA_018584345.1 Thuja plicata
TAAGAGTAAAGCATGAGCATAACTGCATGATGATAGAACTTGCATCATCACTCTCCGATGCTGAGTTTGAAGATGTCAAAACCTGCACCTCTGCAAAGAAAATGTGGGATAAGTTGAAGCTTGTACACGGAGGAGATGCTAATGTACTCAGAGAAAAGGCAGAAAGCCTAAGAGGAAGGTTTGATGACCTAAAGATGAAAGAAAGAGAAAATATCACTCAGTATAGTTGCAGAATAAAAGAGGTAGTCAATGCTATCCGAGGAGTTGGAGGTACACTTGAAGAGGAGAGAGTGGTAAGTAAAATCTTAAGAACCTTATTGCATGTTTATGCTATTAGAGTTTCTGCTATTCAAGAAATGAGAGAAGTTGCAAACAATACAGTTACTCTAAATAGTATGATTGGTAGACTAATTTCATTTGAGATGAATAACTTTGACAATAGTGTCTTACCATCCATAGAATTTGCATTCAAATACTCTTTAAAGATAAGTAACTCAAGTCATATACATGTTTTTAGAAATGATAGTGACAGTGATAATGAAGATCAAGGACTTGATGAGATTGAAGCACTAATGGCAAGAAGATTGTAGAGAGGCAAAGGTAAATACAAAGGTAAGTTACCACTTGTATGTTTCAATTGTAAAGAGGTTGGACACTTTGTTGCAAGATGTCCAAACAGAAGAAAAGATGACAGAGGAAATGACAGATCATACGAGAAGAATTTTGATAGAATTAATAATAGGGATTATCGAAGAAACTAAAAATCTGACAAGAGAGATACTCGAGACCACAAGGACAAAGGGAATAAAGCTTTTTACCTAGCTAAGAATAGAACTGATGACACTGACACCAAATTAGAAGAAGACATCGAGATGGTATTTGTAGCCATGAAGGATGATTCAAATGAAGATGAAGAAAGGTATGTAGAGACTGCACTCATATCTAAAGTTAGTAAAAATGATGTCTGGATCATGGATAGTGGTTGCACTCACCATATGACCGGTGACAAACAAAAGTTTGATAATTTTGAATACTATAATGGTGGTTTAGTAAGAATGGGTAATGATACACCTTGTCTAGTTGAAGGTAAAGGAACCATAATGTTGAATAACCTGATTAAACGTGAAAATGCTTACTGGGTTAAAGGACTGAATTACAATTTTTTAAGTGTTTCTCAGTTGAACAATTCAGGTCACAGAGTAGTATTTGAAAATAAGAAGGCAAAGATCTTCAATGAATCAGGAAGGTTGATTGATATGAAGGCATTATATTTTTTCATTAGTATGCTTAGAGAAAAACATGATCTGCACCATCAGTTTACTCTACACCGGCAGATAGGGTACAACACTATCCAATGCCAAGGTTACCTGACAAACACTGTTAAGTGTTACCCAGTGACAAAAAGGTAAATGATACTCGACGAGTAACAATAGGGCTACCTGACAGTACAAAAAAGAGAGGCTACCGACAGATACAGGGAACCCGACGAACAGTTCAGTCAAGGAACGACACGTTGTAAGGATCGTAGCATCCAAGAATATGCACAAAATGATCTCAAAAAGAAAAGCTACGACTGGTCAAATAGGAAACTACGAATACAAATATTTTTGGTCGGTGCAAGATTGCCAATATCCCAAGATGCTCCTGCATCAGACACCCGAAGTCATTTGAAAAGTGAACCTCTCACTTTGCTGGGACTAAAGGAAAACCAAAATGTTCAACCTCAGCCTAATCAATCCATGAAGAATCTTCTACTGGTTTGTCCTTCCATTTAACAAGATACTCCATATACTGCTTACTTCTTGTACTTCTACCAAATCGGTTGTCCAAAAGATTCTCTATCTGCTCTGTTTTCTTCTTAGGATACTATTGTTCCACATCTGATCCATCACTACTACTAGAATCTGATTCATGATACTCATACAAATCTACAACATTGAATATAGGTGATATATCCATTTCATCTAGTAACTGTACTTCATATGCATTCCCTGAATCAAATCTCCTCAAGATCTTACAAGGACCAAATTTCTCCATCCTTAACTTATTGTAAGTACCAATAGGAAATCTACCCTTCTGTAAGTACATCATGACTTCATCTCCTACCTGAAATTCCTTATGTCTTCGTTTCATGTATGCTCTCTGTTTGTAAACCTGATTCATTTTCTCCAAATGTTACCTCTCTCCATCATGTAATGATTTTATAACATCAGAAAAATCTTCTCCTTCAGCACTCCTCTTAACAACATGACTTACATCCCTCATCTCTGCCACTCCCTTAGGATTAAAACTAGTAATTACCTCAAATGGTGTCCTCCATGTGCTCCTATTTACTCAATTATTGTAAGCAAATTCCACTTGAGGAAAAACTAGATCCCAATTTCTTGGCTTATCTCCAACTAAACATATCAACAAATTTCCTAAAATCTTATTCACAACTTTTGTCTGTCCATCGGTCTGTGGATGAAAAGTAGGGTTGTACTTCAAATCAACATTTATCTTCCTCCAAAATGTTCTCCAAAAATAACCAACAAACCTACTATCCATGTCTGAAACAATGCTCTTCGTTAATCCATGAAACCTCACTATCTCCCTGAAAAATAAATCAGCTACATGCACTGCAATTGTAGTCTTCTTCCAAGGAATAAAATGTACCATCTTAAAAAATATGTCTGCAACCACAAAAATTAAATCATAGCCTCTGTTTTTTGGAAAACCAAGCACAAAATCCATACTGACTTCTTCCCAAGGTCTGACTAGTACTGTCAAAGGTGTATACAATCCCACATTTTGACTACTACCCTTTGCAACTTGACACACTTTACAACCCTGAACAAAATTTCACACATTCTTTTAAACTTGTGGCCAAAAGTAGTTCTCACTCACCAAAGCTACTATCTTATCAATGCTAAAATGTCTTGCCAATCCTCCACTGTGTTTCTCCTTAATGAGATTATCTCTCATAGAAATTCTGTGTATACACAGCTGACTACCTTTGAATAAAATTTCATCCTAAATAAGATAATCTAACCATTTACTCTTGTCTACAACAATAGGTTCTCTACAAGCTCTCTAAGGTTTGGTGAAGTCTGGATCTTTCTCATATAATGTTTTTAACTCATCAAAACCCAATACTGCTATCTTCATTTCATCCAAAAAAACTCTTCTCCTACTCAAGGCATCAGCAACTTTAATTGACACACCACTCTTATGTTTCAACACAAATGTATAGCTCTATATGAACTCAACCCATCTCATATGTTTCTGCTTTTACCTTGGCTACTCAAATACTTCAGTGTTTGATGATCAATATACAGTACAAACTCCCTGGGTAACAACTAATGTCTTCATTTCTTCAATGCTTGAATTATAGCATAAAACTAATGATCATACACTGAATAACTCCTTTTAGCATCATTCAACTTCTCACTAAAATATGCAATAGGTCTTCCTTCTTGACTCAAGACAGCTCCAATTACAATTCCACTAACATCACAATCCACTTGAAATACCTTATTAAAATCAGGTAAAGCTAACACTGGTTTTTCAATCACCTTTTTCTTCATAAATTCAAAACTCCTTTGCTCTCCATGTGTCCTCTTAAAT
This sequence comes from Thuja plicata, assembly GCA_018584345.1. Taxonomy (NCBI): domain Eukaryota; kingdom Viridiplantae; phylum Streptophyta; class Pinopsida; order Cupressales; family Cupressaceae; genus Thuja; species Thuja plicata. The sequence continues at coordinate 1,294,723 of MU226451.1, forward strand.
TTCTTCCTATCTCCTCTCATAGTTTTAGTCATTGATCCACAAATTGAACTGAAGTTTCGGATGAACTTCTGGTAAAAACTAGCTAACCCATGAAATGATCTTACCTCTCCAACATTCTTTGGTGTAGGTCACTCAACAGTGGCTTTCACTTTCTCAGGATCCATCCTCAATCCTTCAGCAAATATCACAAATCCCAAATACACTAATTCATCTTTCATGAAAGTACACTTTTTGATGTTGATTAGCAACTTCTCCTCCCTTAACTTCTGCAATACTTGTCTAACATGCATCAAATGCTCCTCTTTGCTCTTATTGAAAATCAAGATATCATCCAAATACACAATATCAAACTTTCCTAAGAATTTCTTTAGAACATCATTCATTAACCTCATGAAAGTACTAGGTACATTAGAGAATCCAAAAGGCATTACCAACCACTCATACAATCTTTCATTTGTCTTGAATGCAGTCTTCCACTCATCACCTTCTCTAATTCTAATCTGGTGATATCCACTCTTCAAAACTATATTGGTGAAATATCTGGCTCCACTCAACGAATTCACCAAATCATCCATCATTGGAAAAGGAAACCAGTACTTGATTTTGATCTGGTTGATGGCTCTAGAATTGGTACACATCCTCCATTGTCCATCTTTCTTAGGTGCTAATACTGCAGGCACTACACACAGACTCAAGACTTTCTCTGATCAATCCTCGTTGCAACAAATCTTGCAGTCTCCCATTGAGTTCTTCATTTTTTGTTGATGTCATCATATATGTTGCTTTGTTAGGTACACTAGCCCCTGTATCAAATCCATACAAAGGGTAATACTCCTCACAGGTGGTAATCCATCAAGCACATTATCTGATATGATGTCTGCATACTCATTCAACAATCCATTGATCTCTTCTAGGTGTTCTTCTCCTAATATAAACTTCTTAGACTCCTTAGGCACTAGGGAAAAACACACATTATTATGCCTCATGCCATCCAAAAACTTCTTACCATCCACTAAACAAATCCTTACACTCGTACACACTTCACTCTTAAGGGGTTCCTCTAAAGGTAACAAAATTTGTTTCTTGCCATTAGCAACAATGGTGTATACATTCTTCCTACCATCATGTATAGCTTGCCTATCATACTGTCATGGTCTACCCAACAAGATATGACACACATCCATAGGCGTAATATCACACAAAACCTCATCATAATACTTCCCAATCTTGAATTTAACTAGGCTTTGTTCACTTACTAGTACCTTGTGTTCATCTTTTATCCATGCAATCTGATAGGGTTTAGGATGTTGCAACCTCTACAACTTCAGTTTGTCAACCAATTCCTTTGAGGCGAGATTATCAGAACTGTCATTGCCTATGACAACATTGCACACCATGTCTTGTACCTTGCATCTAGTTCTAAATAAATTATTTCTTTGTAAAGACTCCTTCTCTTGTTCTCTATGGTATAGGATTCTTTGAGTCATCAAGGTGGCTCCTTCCTCTGCTTGATTGTTGTTTAGTGATCCAATGGACTCCTCATATACTGCCTTCTACCTTCTTCTCAGAGTTGCATTGTTTTCACTCAAAGACTCGATGCCCTACTTCACCACATTTGAAACAAGTACCACTGAACTTCCTTCTTTCACTACTACCTTGTCCTTCCCTGCAATCAGAACTCCTATCAATCCTCCTATAGCGATCATTATCCTTAGTCTCTCACTCATTCCTGCCTCGATTTGCAGAAGATCTACCTCCTCTAGTATTAGTACTAGATCGGCCTCTTTGAAATCTTCCTCCCCTACCTCTCTACCTTTTATCATGCCTTCGGTTCAACTTTTCTTCAACCTTCAAAGCCCCCTTGTAAGCTTCTTCCACACTCCTAATCTATATCAGATTGATTTCATCTTGTGTTGACACCCTTAAACCATTAAGGTAGTGAGAAACTTGTTAAGCTTCATCATCTACATGACCAGCTCTAATACTCAACTTGTAACACTCCTCAGTGTAACTCTTAACACTTACCTCCCTCTGCTTCAAGTTCTACAACTTTTGAAATAGACTTACATAATAATCCTCAGTAAAAAACTTATCTTTTAATTTACTCACAATCCTATCCCAGGATTTGATCTTGTCTTTACCTCTTCTTTGTCGATCTGTTTGTAAATATTCCAACCATAAGGATACGTGTCCTTTTAACTTAGTGTAGGCATATTAACACTTCTTTGCGAGATCGGAAAACAAGAAGACTGATCAGAAACATGAAGAACGGGACAGTCTCACCAAGATCTCATGCGTGAAGTAACCAAATGATGTGTGAACCTAGGATAAGCTCCAACACGAAGCCATGAACACGTAAGGATCAGAGCCTCCAAGAATATGCATAGAACGATCGCAACAAGAAAAGCTAAGACTGATCAAACAGGAAAATAGGAAAGCACATATTTTTTGTTGATGCAAGATTGTCAATATCCCAAGATGCTCCTGCATTATAGAAGATGCATTTCCATCAAACACCTGGTCGCTATTTGCCCACTCTCTAGCACAGAGATACAACAATATGGTGGAGGAATACCCACGAAGATCACTTGACTATTTGACTCTTCATGATTCAAAATCTCTAGTTGATTTTAGATCATAGTTCCTATCAAGATGACAAGTCATCTCAATATGTTTTACCTTCTCTTCATGCTCCCCTCATAGTTCTCAAGAGGGTTTCTCTTGCGATTGGTGTGACTAGAAAGTCCAACTTCTACTACTTCGTCAACTCCTATTAATGAATCATACCCAACTTTTTCTTTGATTGCTTCATCTAATATTCCATCAACCTTGACTTAAATTTCACAAAGTCCACAAATAATTTCTAGTCAATAATTAAAGAGTGAGAATCAACTCAATCATATTTATGAGAAGGAGATGTAAGCTATTTTTCATGCACTCAAACAATGAAGGACATATCTAATGTAAATATACTTCAAAATAAAATCATGATAGCCTAAAATATTTTTTGGGACTAAGATTATCTTTTGAATTGTAACAAAAATGAGTCACTGAGATATTGGGGTATGACTTTGAGATCATATACAAGAAAGGAAAGGACAATATTGTAGCAGATGCAAATATCCAGGAAGGATGAAAAGGATCGATGAAGCTTTATTGTGTGTCATTTTAATATTGCAAGCAGATTGGGGAGCAGAAGTTATAGCAGAGTGGAAAAATGATGTCGCTACAAGTAATCAGGCATTCTGTAATTGCAAAGTGATTCAAAAAGTTTAGATAAGTTTTCTTGGAATGGAGATTCTTTGTGGTACAAAGAGCAATTGTAGCTATGCAAGAATTTCACTATCAAACAAAAGATTCCCACAGAACTTTATGAATATCCAATAGGTGGTCATTCAGAATTTTTGAAGACATCATTGAGCAGGCAAGGCTTCTTTTGGAAAATAATAAAAGGGGGATGTTCAAAAATTTGAGGTTGAATGTTTAGTTTGTCAAAGAAATAAAAGGGAGACAGTTAGGACACCACATCTCTTACAACACTTAGTTACTCCTAACTAGCATTGGAATAGGTTGTCATGGATTTCATCATAGGTCTCCAAAAGATGTAAAGGTAAGAATGTCATCATGGCAGTTGTGGATCACCTCACTAAGTATGCACATTTTATTGCATTATCTCATCCTTTTACATCGAGTGCAATGGAAAAGCCATTTTTGGAGAATATACAAAATCCATATTGTACACTTACGGTTAATGTTAGTGACTGCAATCTCCTCTTCACTAGCAACATTTAGACAAATTTATTCTCATTTTTATGAACTCAATTGCCTTGTAGTTCTTCATATCTTCCTCAATTTGGTGGGCAAGCTATATAGTTTTTAATGAGTGTTTGGGAGGATATCTACATTGTTTCACTTCAAATAAGAAATCACAATGTGTAGATTATCTAGCACTAGCAAAATGGTGATGTAACACTTACTCCCATAGCTCATTTGTGACACTAGAGTTCAGGCTTTATAGGACCACATGCTTCATCAACAAGTACTATTGGGACGAAAGGAGAAATTGGCCATGACAAAAAATTGAATGAAGGAGCAAGCTAATCCATATTGTAGTGAATGAAGTTTTGAAGTTGAGAATTAAGTGTTCTTGAAATTACAACCTTATAAGAAAAAATCATTGAAGCAACAGACAAAGAATAATAAGTTGTCACCAAAATATTATGGTCCATACCAAATCATGCAAAAGATAGGTATTGTTGCCTACATTTTGAGTTGCCACTATCAACCAAGATACATTATTTTTTCAAGTTTCATATTGAAAGAAATTAATAGGGAATAACATCTGTATACAAACAATATCACCAAAGTTGGATGGAGGAATCCTATTGGAACCATAGTTCATTCTCCAAACACGTAAAAATGAGGTGAGGACTAGAACGCTTGATGAATAGGATTTGATGGAAGAATCTATCAATTTAAGATGTCACGTGAGAATATGAGTTCAGACAAAAGTGTCCATAATAGGTTAACATTGAGGACAATGCTTCTCTGAAGAGGAGGGCATGCTACCTTAATCCTAGAGAATACTTATGGTTATCAGTAGTCTATGTTTGGCTACCTTAACTCCTAATTAAGTCATGTTAATATTATTATATTGTTATTTAGATATTTAGCTTAGACTTGAGCCTATATAGTCATATCTAGGTTAGGGCAAATTTCTCTGTAGACTACATATTTGCTTGAGGGTCCTTGGAGGAGGCACTTCCAGAATAGCCCTAACCTTATTGGGATCTTCTTCTATGCCTCTTCTTAATACAATGAATCCCAACAATTTTCCAAATGTGACCCCAAAGACACATTTCTTAGAGTTTAACCTTAGTTGATATTTCTCAAGATGATTGAAGATGCATTATACTATCCCCTTTCCAAAATAAGATTTAATGATTAATAATAAAAATGAAAAAATAATAATAAATAGGTAGTGAATCTTATTTTATCATCAAATTGTGAAGTGTGCTCTCATTAGAGATACAGGGCTTGCCCCCTAGAAGTAGCTTGTTACTTTCAACTATTACAAAGCATTTACAACATGTTTCATATCATATTTCTCATTTGTACAAGTTATTTCACTACAAAGTTAGAGCTCCTCTCTTGTGCCAAGAATTGCTTCATTACAACTTTTACCTCTCCAAAGGACATGCATTTGGTGTTAATGACAAGTTAAGGATATGGAGAGAGAACTCTATCTCAATAAAGTCTTAGACATCTCCTTCAAACCCCTCTCAATGTTTGGCTTCTAAATCTTTCTTCATTTGTAGGAACATTCCTACTACTAACCTCTACAAGGGAATCATGTTATTGGCCCTCTTTGAGGGAATCTTGTTATTAGCCATTCTATGAAGTCACTTAACATTTCCTCATGTCCCAATGGACATTGATATTCTATAGTGGGAAATAGCCCTTACCTTCTTGAGTATGAGGATCTCTACTTCAGATCTATATTATGTATTTACATCGAACACCTGATCACTACTTGCCCACTCTCCCAACGCAAAGATGTGACTTCATGGTGAAAGAATACCCACAAAGATCGCTTGACCATTAGACTATTCATATTTCATACTCTCTAGTTGATTCTAATTGATGGTTCTTCTTAGGATGACGGGTCTTCTCAATATGAATATAACTAAACTACTCAAAAGAAATACCATTATTCTTCCTAAATCATGGTTACGAATATAACTAAACAGCTCAAAATAAATACCATCGTGCAAATAGAAGCTTGGGAGGAGCTATTACCATGCTTCTATTTAAATATCAACACAACTACCCTATCTTGGGTGGATGGTTCTCGACTAGAAACCTTCAAGACGATCTTAGGACAAAGCATGGTTGAGGATTACGTAATCTTGTATCGCTGGCAGGCAATGGGCTACATTCAAAAATCCTGGAGACCATTCCTCGTCTATTCAACTTCGTAAAAAGCTTATGACATCATGATTTACCCCAAGTTCCGAATCATCGTGTGGTTGAAATGCAATAGACAGATTTGTCTGGTCATGAAGAATTTATCACAAATTACTTGGAATTCAACAAATTCGAAAATAGCTTTATACCAAAACCTCAATACAGAGCACTAATTGAAATTTCATTATCCGTCGTAAACTGACCCCACCTACCAAAGTACTTCAAAATGATAATCATATAGTCGGCTTCTAATATCTTAAAATTTCAAAATTATAGTAGGCAACATTAGTGATCTGGGTTGCATGCTAATAGTACCCATACAGGCCACACGAATTCATACTAGCACAATGGCATAACCAATTTGCCTTCCCACCAGATCCTCATGCCAAGACTCGTACATAAGTTCAAAATAACTGACACTATTAGCATTTAAGTTATATTATGGCAGTGTCAAAATGTCATGCAAAGCATCATTATTTATGACTCGCACCAATAAATTATTCAAGGCAATAAGGTCAAAGATTTCAATTCGGACATAGTTGCGGGGTGTAAAATAAAATATGTTACTCATGTGATATATATACCCATTCATACATATGAACAGGTATAATGGAACCCTACAGCATATAGAACAGCATTGGCAGTAACTCATCGGTAAACCAGACTCTTGTGCTGCACCTTATTTATTAATTTTCTGATCTTTTCATTGGTCTAATAATTCAAGTTTAGAACAGATACCAAATTTATATTATAGAAAGTAAGAAATCAGATTAACCCTCACTTACCAGTAATAAATTTTGCAATAAGGATTTATTCCCAATAAAATTTCATGCATACACAGTTACAAATCTATTATTGCTTCTGATTCCCATTCCAAACTTGGTTCTCAAATGGATATGCCTTCGACGATGAAGTAGATTTGTGCAACTCTGATTGTAATGCCACATACCCACTTACCTATGTATGTAGAAGACATGAAAGCTTGCATTCACGTGCAATAACTATATAACGGTACTCCCCTTCAGATGTGAAAATGAAGCAGTTTCAAGAAACAAATACACAATTTATCATTCTAGAGTATTTCACAAGCTCGTACAATTCTCTATTGATACACTCAAAATTATCAAAGTTGGTAATTATTACAAAATTTCTGGTAAACATGCAAAAAGTTGTAATTTAACAACTTCAAGAAAATGGATGCTTCCTAGCCTACTAGGTTTAAGGAATTTCCACAAGAAACAAACCCCAAGGTATAATTATATGATGAGCTTTCAAATCAAGGTGAAGCCCGAATATATTCCAATAGCATTGAACCATATAAGATGGAAGAAATGTTGAACCATGATTATACACGAGACAAATGTGTCTTCACAGCAGAATGCCTAATAACTATAAATTATAAATGTTGTATTATCATGCTGAATTAGAAATTTTGAACTCCTCAGTGGCATGAAATGCAACACACTATTGCATGTCTTCTTTTTCAGGCCACTAGATTATGAGGAAAGTACTCTAACCACCATCAGTAATTGTAAAGCTGGGAAAATTAGCTCCTCCAAATACATGCTGTTAAAGGCGTAGAAAGATATTTGAAGCTACTACATAAGCAAGTTGCTACAAAATTGGGGACACGCATGTCCACTCCACTCTCTCATAATGTCTATTTTCGCCGCTTGTACCTGTACAAATCAACCAAATTATTGTTGTTAAGATAGGGCTGTAAGAGTAGAATAAAATTATAGAATGACAGAAGACAATCAATACGCTCTGTATGAATCCTCAGCTCAGATAAAAAGGCCATAGAATGATTGTATTTTATGACGGATTTTCAAAAAACATTTGTTATCTTCGATAAATGAACAAAGATCCAAATGGTAGATAAATGAAATTTTCCAATAAAAGATTACAAGCTGCATAAACAACCCAATAACCCATAAATAATCCACAAAATGACACAATCACGTTAGCAAAGATTAACATTAATTGCCAAAACAATAAATCAAAGGAAAAGAAACCCTACTATCACAGTTCAAACTCAAGGATTAACACAAAAAAATTCAAATACAAAAATAACATGTCTCAATAGTCTCATAGGATTTATCTGACAGAAGCTACAAAACATCAACAATCAATGCTCTTCATACAAAATCGGGATTGGGATCAAGAACTACTTGCACAATGCAATCCCTTATCCTGATTACAAGGAAATACTTGAATTTGTCAATGGTTGCCAAGGACATCCCAACAGTTAGAAAATTTCCAAACTACTCAACCCAACTGACAAGTTTTAACTACTCTCGTCGAGCATACAACATAACAAAAGTAAACTACTATGTAATCTATCTATTTACGGAACGTTGGGTTTCATTTGTTGGGAAACAACGAGATGCAACAAAGATGTTTTTAAAAAAATAATAAAAAGAAGCAAAAAAAGATGAGGATATTAGGGATCCAAATGCACATATCAAATGTTACATGACATTGGTAAACACACGAAGAAAATGTGAGGGGACTAATGAATTTTTAAAAGCTCCTATTCTTGTGTATTAGTTTTGTTAACTCGTACCGCTTGGCATGCTAGTTTGAGTCTTATTTTCAATTGGTAATAGTGGGTTCCATCCCTTACATCTACACTACTCAAGTAAAAGTTGAAATCTCCATTTTGTCCTTTCTTAGATCTTTCCCTATTTTTTGACTTATACTAGATTTTGGGACAAAACTATTCCCAAAAGCTATTTTAGGGGGGGAATGTTGCATATGCAACCACATTACATTATTATCCTTATGATTATAATATGTAGTTCTAGTCCCTAGTCTTGATTATTATTCTATATTCAAGTAACATTTCATCTGCCTAGGATAATTGACGAGTTAGGTCAAGAACTAGACATGTGTTGATTAGGTTTTTCTTCTTAATTTGATAATATACTTAGAGAAAGCCCAAAAAAATGCATTGTTGAAAATATCGCAAAAAAATCGTTAAAATCGCGAGTACTCGCACTTCTTGCCTTGGCCGCAATTTGCTCGCTAATAAACTCGTGGTTGATTTCTACACTGACTCTCAGTGATTTTCGTGTCAAAAAATCGCTTAAAATCTTCCAAAATCGATCTAAGTCTCAATGAAAGTGATAGGTATGAGAGATACAACTGAAAACCTAATATTATTTCTCAATTTTAACACGATTAGGAGCCACAACAAAGCTTACTTTCCTTGACATGCAAACTAGGGCACGACAAGATTTTCTTTGTTTCAGAAATTCAGAATCGCAGACGTCATAAACCACTGGAAAGAATCGCTGGTTACAAACTCACAAGAATGAGTTGATCTATCATCATATGCAGTCAAAAACAAAATATTATTTCAATATTATAAATTACAATAGTATTACTATAGTCTTAATATGATATATTTCAATAATAAGTCACTAGTCGTATATAAAATGATCATAGGTCTATTAAAAATTATTTCAATATTTAAATCAAATAAATATATTGTAAGGCATATATTTCAAATACCTATGATCATTTTCAAATTATTTCATTCAATTCCGTGTCTATATTCAATTTTATTACAATATTTAATAAAGTTTAAAACTTATTTTATTTTATTTTTAAGCTTAAAAGCTTTTTTTATTTATTAAAGAATATTTATTATTGAATTTTAAATATAGTAAAAGAAAGATTTACTAGTACCATTAACAACAAAGCATCAGTGTTAAGATGGAAATCAATACATGTTCTATATGTGTGTTTTTTAAGAATATTTTAAGATATTATATATTTTTAAATGTTCGATAAATTTGCTGAGTTATTGCCGATTTTTTCACCGACTTTTTGGTGAGTCCTGAGTTTTTAAAAATTTTGGGCCAGCCGAATTACTGCCGAGTCTGAGTTTTTCAACTATGGAAATAACTGCAATTTTGGAGATATTTTGTGCTAAATTTAAAACTGAATTTGAAGATACAATCCATCTCCAATGAGCAAGCACTTCCCATCTTAAATATTTTGTTCATTTTTCTATGTGTTTCTGTGTTTTTTTTATGTGATTTATTTAGGAACACAGCAATTTGACCTCTGTACTTATTTGAAATTCTAGCAAACAAAACTCCAATGAGAACGGGTATTTTTATCATCAAAAAATTGCATCTAATTTACAATCAACAACTTCGAGTATAGGAAATACTGAGGATTTGCAGCTGAGTTATAATAACTGACGAGATTGTTAAGTTGGCCACCTTAAATTGATCTCCCCCAAAAGTCAACACACTTGGCAATGACCAATATCCCCAGATTAGATTTAGAAAGATTCGCATTCACATCCAGCATTGCAACTTGCAAAGCAATTTGTACTCAATACTGATTATATAGCTTTAAATTAAACAATCCCAAAAAACAGAATGCAAAGTTTTGACTATCTAAAAAGTTAAATGTAAACAATTCAAAAACAGGAACAAACCATTTTGAAATGGCCATTCAAATTTTCAAACTGTGTTAACATTTGTTATATTCTATTGATTACAACTTGAAATAATACAAAAGTGCCAATGGAAGCCCACAGTCGGACAGTAGAGGGTTTAGAGGCACAAAGCCCAAAACCCAAGTTAAAGATTTCAATGTCCATTGCATGGAAGCATCCAGATATATTGGAAATTCGTAAATTCCCTTCCCTACAACACAGCTTTTGGTTAGCCTACAATTGTTTTCAAAAAATAATATTAATGGAACTCTCAATGATAAAATGTCTCATTCACAATAGTGCAACACAACTAGTGTCTTCTGAGAACTGGATTAGATTAAACTTTTTTTTGAATAAGGGAAATATATATAAACTTCCATACCAAAGCCTCATTGGGCAGATGGGGTAAGTAATGGACAGACCAGAAAGCAATGACAATCATGAGTCCAAGGTTAACTAAAAGATAACAGCCAGCAGAAAAAGAGTTGGAAATTTTTACATCATAATCAAATTATCAATATCAACAAACCAGAAATTCAGCACAATGACAAGGCTGCAGATTTGGTTCTTTGTGGTTTGGAGAATCTTTAGATATGCATCACAAGCCCGAGGAAGATTCCTTCACAGAATGGTGGCAGGTGGTATATATGAAGAGAACTGTCCAACCCAGTTAAGCATGAAGTTGTGCATTTTCTCTGTTCTTGGGGCATGGATAGCACCCACATTCCTGGATGACTTCAACTTACCTCCTCTTAGCCAGATCTCCACAGAACACCTTAAAAATACACTGTGATCAGTGTATCTAGGGTTCGAGGGTGAATCTATGCATGAAAAGAGTAAAAAAGCACCCAACACAGGTCCTCAAAACTTAGGTATATACAGGATTAGATTTGTGTATTTTACGCATGTGCATCACATTAAACAATAGAAACTTCAAAATTCAGAAATTCCAACAACATTTCCACTTAGAGAAAAATGGAAACATTAAGAAATGATCTGTTTTGTTGAAGGGGAGATTTTAGTTTATGCTCCAATTGTTTTTTGCTATTCTTTTAAGTCCTACCATGTGTATGGGTTTATCAGCTAGCCACTCCCATTTTGGGAGCATGTATACAAAATCAGGTTATGTAGTAGCAGCATACAGAACATACACAAGAGCATTTTTTCCTCAGAAATCACTACAACAGTTATTGTTATATATATAAGTAGTCCTGCTATAACTTTCCAAATCAATAGCTTATCAGATAGAGTATAGTGAACTAATTAGTCAAAAAAACAGCTGTTTTCAAACAATTTTGAAAAGGAATTCAGCATGTAACATTTCTACACTTTAAGGCAAACAGCAGATAAATTTTGATTAAAATCCCTCACCTGAATTGTCAAAAAGAGACATATTAACTAAAAGGGACATATTAACTGAAGGATACATCAATTATAGAGTTTCATTGACATGCCAAAGTGTTAAAAAATAATGTAATACAGAAGACTGATTTGCATGTCCAAGTCCTATTTTCTACTGTGTGCTAAAAGAAAATGGGCACGTTGTACAACTTCAAGGAAAACAACATCCATATGGATACATGTACTCGTGTCCTTAAAAATAAATCTTCAAATACAATGAGAATTTAAGCTCCCATATCTTACCAAAAACAAAAAAGGTCACATACCTTGACTTGCTTTTGAATGCCTTCTTTGACGTCTTTTTCCCTCCACTTAATTGCAAGCCACCTGAGGTACTATGCGTTTGTTTTTTGGAACTCATGTCATTTTGGAAGAGTTCTTCCATCTCTCCTTTTCTACCTTTGTCCCTCCGAGGTTTCTTCTTCATAGAAGGATCTTTCTTGATGAATTTACCAGCTTCCCGTGCCTTGTCCACAGACTTAGCAGCTTTTGCTCGCCTATATGCCAATTCAACTGCAGACATTCCAGCCTTCTTTCCACTACCTTTCTTAGTCCCCTACAACAGGATAATAGTCAATAAAATGCCCAAAATCTATCCCTGATTATTACAAATACACAAAAAAAAAAATTTCATTCATATTGACAACAGTCAAAAGGGAAATCAATCCAGAGAATCACCATTTAACATGTTCACATTTTTTTAAATCAGGCATGTTTCAAACATGAAGCTACAACAATAAGTATCTTGAATGCTAGGAAAAAATTACAGCTGAAAACAAAGGTCAAAAATATTTGTTAAAACATTTCATCAAATGTCTATTCTTGCCCAAGTTGTGTATATATGTAGGATAATAGTCAATAAAATGCCCAAAATCTATCCCCGATAATTACAAATACCCGAAAAAAAATATTTTTCATTGATATTGACAAACATTCCAAAGGAAAATCAACCCAGAGAATCACCATTTAACATGTCCATATTTTTTTAAATCAGGCATGTTTCAAACATGAAGCTACAAGAATAAGTATCTTGAATGCTAGGAAAAAATTACAGGTGAGAGAAAAGGTCAAAAACATTTGTTATAAAACATTTCATCAAATGTCTTTTCTTGCCAAGTTGTGTATGTGTAGCCTGAGAAGTTGGGAACTGACAGTTAAAAGAAATAGAAGAAAGGTAAACCTGTTCTTCTTCAGAATTATTTGGATCATCTTCTTCTAGCATAGCACGGGCAGCTTCTAGTTTCCGACGTTTCTTTCGTGGTAGATTTTTCTGCCAAAGGAAAAGGTGATGTAAACAACAAGTAGATGGAAAATGTTGGAAGCATTTAATCCACAAAAAGAAAGAATGCATCCTTTGTTCCTCAACAAGATAGAAAATCATAAAGCTACGTCCAGGGCTCATACCTCGCGTTCAATTCGTCGCTTTTCTTTTCTTTTCATCTCATTTGCCTCTTCCAGACTAGTTACAATTTTACCAGTAGAGGGCTCTGCATTATTTGAAGCCTGCTATAATCATCAATGATATAATGGTCAAGATTTTGCACCCAAAAATAATTCAATCCATGGTGAATAATGCTGAATATTAAGAACAATTGTAAAATAGTACTAAAAGGACAATGGTAGATAGAAACTGTGCAAAACAAGTTAGTATTTGCAAGAAAAATCTAAATTGGGAAGGGGGAAGCTATATATGCCTATATGTAATGTCCCCAAATTTTGGTGCTTATTTTAATATTATTCAGTGGTGTGCCATCTGGAGATCATTCAGGACACTTTGATTCACACTTACTATTTTTACTTTTAGTAAGTTACTTGGATGTTTTGCTCATAATTGGCATCATATCTATACTTGGAAAGTGGATGGATTATTCCCACGAGTTGATATTGGAAATCATCAAGGGTTTAATGATTTAAGTTATATTATTAAAGTTAAAACAAGTTTAACTTTAATAATATTAATTCTATTAAATGACTTTATAATATGATGACATAAAGGGGGTTAAAGTGTTTTCAAGTCATTTTCATAAAGTGACTTTATAAAATGACAATAAAAGGTCACTTTAGTTAATAAAGCTCTCCAGCTTGTTCGAGAAGCTACTTCATAAGGAGGAATTAAAAAGTAAGGACGATTTATCCCACATTGCTTAATGGATGTGTATACTCCACCTCAAGAGGCTATATAAACAAGTTGCTCTCTCATTTGTGGTATGTTATGTGATTATAATATTGAGAAAATGTCTCCATTGTTGCTGTTAGTCAGTGACTGGACAATTCCGAGGATGAAACCCCTTTGGAATTCGAAGATTGGACAAAACCCCGGTCTTCCATGAGAGGTGAACTCATCTTCAGAGTTTGTTACTGTGCTTAATGGTAGAGGTTTGGATTCAAAAGAAAGTGGATTGGAAGACATGTTCGAATGACCAGCCAAGGGCTTTCCCACTGAGTATTCAAACAGAAGTTTTCAGATCGTTCTGGATATATTATGGGATCCAATCATTGAATCACTAAACTGCTGATGGCAACCTATTGTTGATTTATATATGCACTGCTGCGCAATAAGCCGTGGATCCAATGACTCGTGAGAAACAGTGGTTAAATTGCAATACATTTCTCTGTTCAATACTGCTGTACGTGGATGTTTGCTGGGCATCTCAGGCTATGGTAACACATTTTCATTGTGGACTTTGATCCTCAAATATATTGTGGAGGTCAACTTTGGAATCGTGAGCAATATTGGGCATATTACAGGCCTAATTGCATAAAGATATGCTGTTCTGAAAAGGGGGCTAAATCTCAGATCCAAAGAGTGAAATTTCATCTATGAAAGGTCTGCAATGTACTCCCTTAATCTCTGTAACAGAGTGATTAAGTTGAAATAGCAATTGACTTAATATAAGATCTGTTCAGTGGTTTTATTTGTGCCAAGAGGCTGCATATAAAGTGTTTGTTGAAATGTCCACATGTAAGAAGTGAATGTTGCATAGTATGGCTGTCCAGGTGTTTGTTTGAATACCGCTGCTTTGAATATAAATCTGGAGCAGTATTCTGCTTGCTGACACGCTACAGTATATGTAGTGTTTTACATAATGTCTATGAAGAATTGGTGAATATCTCAGACTGAGTTCGCATGCCAAGTGTTTGTTATAATGTCTCTTCATTATAAGAGATTATTTCAGAATTACCTTGACGGGCAAATGTTAATTTCTGAATGTTACAATACACAAGTGTCTGACGAATTGCTTGGAGGAATCAGTGATAATATTGATATGTAACTCAGACAACTGTTTGACCAAATGCCTATTTTGTAAACTTTGTGAAATTTTGATGATATTTGAGTACGAGTTTGGTAGGGGTTCTTACACTATAAAACTTTATGACAAGCTCAAACAATGGCAGAAAATTTAGCTAAAATGATACTTAACAGAAATATGTATTTCAACTTCTAAGCAACTAAAATAATGCAAAAGTTCAGATAGTGGGAGTAGAGTTTCCAAAACTATCATTATGAAGTGTCAAAATCACCTGGAAAAGTGATGTTAGATGAATAGGATAACGACATATTGGCTGAATGCTTGTGACTTCTAAATCTAGGAAATTGTCTGTAGACAATAAAATAAGTTGAATTATGGATCAAATTATTACAAGAATTGAAACTCGTGGTAAGATGATGGAGAAACCATGCATGAAAGTCTAAAACAAAGATCTAAGATTCACCAATAAATTTGGAGATAATAAACAAGGCGAAGGCGTCATTCGAGAGAATACAGTAGTTGTGCGGAATTAAAAGGGTCCCTCCTACAAATAAAGTCCGACAAGAACACAATACTCAAGATTTGGACAAGTTTACTCTACAATAAAGAAAATTGCAATGGCAAGCACCCAACAAAGAACGAATTTTCTTTAAGAAATAAGCACTGTCAACAAAAGTAAATCTCGAAAAGGAAAAGTTTCCTAGTACCTAGCACCAATCAATGGTAAGCAGATAAATAATGATAGCTGACTAAGGAAATGTTTTACCGGATATCCTCTTAAAAATAAGAGTCAGTATGTTTGAATACATTAAATAAAACCCCAATACACTAGCAGTATGCAATGAGACAAAGCTGTAGCAGTTACTAGACAACAAAGAAATCATAAGCACTCAAACCATTAAGTATCAGTTCAGGGCAAGAGGAAGACATTATCCCTGCTCACGAAAGATTATACATGAGATCCTTCTATTCAGTGAAGGTAGAAAATTTATACATGATGTTCAATGTTCTAGGAATGCTTTAGATGTTCAATGTTCTAGGAATGCTTTACTAGAAGGTATATAATTTAATATAAATGACTAGCCCAGCTTCACTAAAATAGTTCTGAATTTGTTCTCAATCATCAAAACGATTCATAATCCTAAAAATTCATAAATATTAGTCACATAGATGTCAAAAAACACTCAGTTTATACAGGACTCTCATCTAAATTTGTGATCGTTAAAGAGCTAAAAAACAAAAAAACAAAAAACATTAAGCTAAGCATATGCAGGAAACACATTCTAAATATAGTAGTCTAATAGCATTGTTTCAATGTCCATTCACTGATATACATAATGTATACACCAGAAATCCCCAATAAAAGCACTCAAAACAGGAAGTGGCAATAACAACAAAACTTATTCAAACATCACCTTGGATGCTTTTGCAAGAATTTTTTTGTCTCTTCCTGATTCAAACCATGTTCTTTTAGGACGTGAATGAATTTCATCCTTATGATCCATCATGTTTTGTGCCTGCATTATTCTCATGAAAAGAAACATAAAGCATAAACATAGGTCCTAACTTCAAAAGCAAGTGCTTTAATGCATGTAGTTACATGTAGACATGCAGCTTTACTACAATAAGACAGTAAAATACCTTATTAGCTTCCATCTCTGCTTTCCTAAGTGCTCTCTCTTCCCTGCAATGAAAAAAGAAGTTAAGGTATCAATCTCTATTAAAACTAACACGAAACAATTGTAAATTTGGTATCATGACAAGGTTGTAGTTTGCAACCTTTCTTCTTGAATGATCACAGCCACATGCTCTTCCATCTCTTCAATAGCCTCAGACCACTTGTCAATGGACTGTGCTGCAACCACCCTGCTGAGGAGCCTAGAATCAATCCTTTTTGCCTGTAATAAACCAAAAATAAGTTAAAATAACAAATAACGCACAATAATAAGAAAGCAGGTTCATGTATTAAGGCACTTGTAATACATATAGAACTAGTATATGCTGTTTGAACGCAAGACTCTGTGTCCTTTGTTGAGCACATACAGATAATTTTCTTTACAGAATATACAGATTAGTCAATTGAGACATGAATTTGAGCATTTTCAGGTAAAAATGACCAGAAATAAAGTTTTTGCCTTTACACAAAACTCAAAGAATCCAACCCTATTTTATGGATTTGGTGTTTTCTGCAGCAAAGCATTATACTATTAACAGCTACATGTTAATATCATGAATTGTGGTTTACAACACATCACCTATGAGCTTGATTTGTCCACCTGAAACTCATTGTACATGGGTGATGCTCAAAGGGGTGAACGACCTCCCTGTTTACCCGCTGGGGTAACTTAATTAATTACAATACTCAATAGACATAGCATAATAGATATAAAGCAAATGATAAGTATTGTATTCATCCAAGACAAGTGTTTACAACATAGTCCGTCCCCCTCTTCATCAGTGAACAAGTTCATATATAACACCCGAAGGGACACGACCAAAACGTCGCGTTGTAACTGCCTACCCCTTCGGTGACTAACAACCTAGATTAATATAACATTATGTTTCATGACACCCGTACATACAATTATTCCACCAACATCATCCCCCCCAAAAAACAAGTCGACTCCGACGACTTAACAAAATGGAGATAATGTCCGGTACAAGAAAAAAAAACCAGCTAAATGGAAGTGGAAGGGGGCATCCCTGGAACCGATGGGTGGGACGCTGAAGAAGTGACCCTCTGCCTCAACTGATAAACTTGCTGGGTTCGGATGTTCAGATCCGTCTGGAGCTGCGAATTGACCTCAACTACTTCCTTGAGCATCAGGGTGACCTCCTGGAACTCTGTATCCTTCTGAGCTAACTCTCCCTCTACAAGACCCCTGGCGGTATGGGCTGCCTCTAGCTGGGTCAACAGGTGTGTACGTTCTGCCTGCCAAGCACTCCGCTCTGCAGCTAACTCGGCGGCTATCTCCTCCCGAGATCTCTCTGCTGCCGCCCGCGCCTGTTCCTGAGCCGCGCCTTGTTCCCGTGCCATGAGCACTGTCTGCACCAATCGCCGACCCTTATCAATGACCAGCTCCAGAGTGCTCATGTACTCTGCGAGGTCCTCTGCCATCAACACTTCTACCGGTTTCCCTTCCCGTGTCGGCACCTCGGCTGCCTTTGGCTCGACACTCTGTCGGTCACCCACGGTACCCAATATGTCTTCCGCTACTTGGAAGTCCTCGCGCTGGGGAGATAAAATCGCGGATCCCCGTGCTACTGGTGCGAGGGATCTCTGTGCCAAGAAAGCACTGGCACGCCCTAACACGGATGTACCAGTCTGACTCACGGGTGTCGACAACTCCTCCCTAGGCCCCTTTCCATCCATACTGTCATGGTCGGACTCAATCAGTACTGAGTCCTCAAAGGTCACCACAGGCTCTGCTCCTGTCATTTCTAGCCGTACCTGGCCTAGCTCAGTCCCATCCTGCTCCAGCATCACCCCCATGTCTTTGACAGGAAGGATACTCTCGCCATCCCCTGTCTCTGGTCCGGGAAGTACCTCCCGGCTGGCAACTCTCTCGGCTATGGATACGCCCGCTGATGTGACAACCGGGAAAGACAGCTGAACTGGGGCCCGTGCTTGGCCGAATGCAGGAATGGCCATAGGACCAGGAACCAAAACCACTGGTGTCCCGCTAGGGGGTGCGGGACGTGGAAATACTAGTGGTGTAGCCGTGATCACCTGTACTTCTTCCTCCTCATCCTCCGGGCTGCTTCCCTCCTCAGATGTCGCTTCCCTGCCGCTATCTGTATCTCCATGATCCTCACTGACTTCCGTCCCCTGCCTGG
>MU226451.1:1321189-1364886 GCA_018584345.1 Thuja plicata
TTTCCTCCTCACGGGCACGTCGTGCAAGCAATGCTTGTGCCAGCAACCGGGGAAGGTGGTTCAGCAGACGGTTTGATGCGGGGTTAGCCTCTATTGCTGTCCACACGGCACTAAGTGGAACTTCTGCATCGTCGGCTTCTCGACGGACGTAAGTTTCGATGGCTACTTGCAACAGGATTCTGAATTCACGAGTTTGATTATCTTCTCCCTCGTATAATTCGGTCTTAGCGTCGTCGGCTTTTGGATTAACTTCTCCTAGTGGTAAGCCCATCGTCTCTACCTGCCATCCGATTACGCCTAGGCAACGGCGCCAGATGTTTACCCGCTGGGGTAACTTAATTAATTACAGTACTCAACAGACATAGCATAATAGATATAAAGCAAATGATAAGTATTGTATTCATCCAAGACAAGTGTTTACAACATAGTCCATCCCCCTCTTCATCAGTGAACAAGTTCATATATAACACCCGAAGGGACACGACCGAAACGTCGCGTTGTAACTGCCTACCCCTTCGGTGACTAACAACCTAGATTAATATAACATTATGTTTCATGACACCCGTACATACAATTATTCCACCAACACTCCCAAGAAGGCCACCTAAGTACTACACCTGTGTCCTTGAGTGCAGAGTTTTCCCCACAAATAGTTCTGCTTAGCCTGCTACCCCATTTTAGATGTGCCTAATGGCCCAAGATATAAAATCTTCAAATTACTAGAATTCAAATTCTCCATAGGTGGAAAAGAAAATGAAATAATATAGAGATCTACAATACACACTAATTTCAAAAAGAGTTCAAAATAATACACAAATTCTTAATTTTAAAATTAAAGTTACAAAGATGGTGGCCATCTCCCAAAAATATTCCAAAAGACTAAACAGATTTAGTGGGACACTTCTTTAAAAAAAAAGTCGTCTCGAAAAGAATCTTTGTATATCCATTATATTCACCAACACAAGAACTAAATGATAATGAAATTTAATACACACAATCCTAGTCCCAACTGGAAACCAATCAGCATACAATTCCTTAGAATGATAAATTACTATGCCAAGGATTGTAATGGTGCATCCCTCCATACCCTAATGAGGTAGCATGATAATCCATTTACATTAATCAAGGTTGCAAGGAGATGTGTTCCCAGGCCTCTGGGACATGCCCTCTGCACCAAGGATGCAGTTGGGAATGTTCCCGCAAGCAAGAAACAGCCCGCCCAATCTCTGGGCATCTCCAGACGTGCCCAGTCAAAAGTACAAAAAAAAACCTAAAATGACACCCAACGAAATAGAAACAAAACACGCACAATGAAAGTTAAGGAGAAAGGGTCGTAATAGGAAAATGACGGAAGAACAGAGCATGCAATAGAAGAATAGCATAGAGGAACAACAAAAGTTGTATCACCATAAGTACAAGTAGGTTTAATAGATCAAAACACATAAGAATTCCAGAAGAATGCTCATAAAAACTCTCGTTACTGCACTGGATTTTCCCATCCACACATGTATTACACAAGGTAATTGGTAAATTATTGATTGTTATATTAACAAATGATCAATGTGATCGTTATAAAGAATTTATAAGATATACAAAATAGAAAGTTTCTAAAAGAAACTACAAAAGATCGAGTAATCGATCTTATCTATCTAATTTACATAATATTACAAACGATGACCATTAAAGTAATAAACAAATAATAATATTCTAATACCCTCCCTTAATAGTCAATCTGTCAACAACACCAAGCTACCCCCTAAATTTAGCAAACTTATCTGGACCGAGAGGCTTGCTGAGAATGTCTGCAGTCTAATCCGCAGTTGGAACATACTGCAACTTAACAGTCCCATCTTCAACCAATTGCCGAATGTAATGACAATGAACGTCCACATGTTTGGTTCGTTCATGGAAGATTGGGTTCCTGGCAAGCTTAAGAACGCCCTCATTCTCAACAAACAGGGGAGTCGAACGTACTTGAGACACCTGCATATTTGCAAGCATCCGACAAAGCCAAACTGCTTCACAAGCCGCCTTAACTACTCCTTGATACTCTGCTTCTATCGAGGAGATAGATACTGCCTACTTTTTACTAGTCCATGTGGCTGCACCAGATCCCAAACTGTTGCTTTTTCTTATCATCAACCGAACCAGCCCAATCCAAGTCTGTGAACCCACTGAGTCTAGGATCATAACTCCAAGCATAAAGAAGTCCAAAATCAAGGGTGCCCTTCACATACCGCAGCACACGCTTTGCTGCTACCCAATGATCAACCTTGGGAGCTGTCATGAAGCGTGAAATGTAGCTCACTGCAAAACTGAGATCAGGTCTAATGGCAGTGAGATAGATGAGACTACCCACTAGTTGCCCGTAAGTGGTTTCATCAACAGGAGGAGAATCAACCTTAGCTGACAACTTCAGCCCTTTCTCCATAGGCGTGGAAGCAGGTTTACAATTCTGCATTTGAAACCTGTCAAGCAAGTTCCTAGCATACTTAGACTGCGAAAGAAAAATGCTACCATCAGTCTGCCAAACCTCAATACCTAAACAATAATGGAGAAGCCCCAAATCTATCATATCAAAATCCTTGCACAGGTCTTGTTTGATTTTTGCAATCAAATGTGTTGAACTGCCAGTAATGATCAACTCATCCACATAGACAACAAGAAAAAGAATATCATCACCAGAGCGTTTGATATACAGATTACTGTTAGAAGGGCAACACTGAAAACCATGAGCAACCAAGTGTTGATCAATCTTGATGTACCATGCTCAAGGAGCCTATTTGAGCCCATAGAGTGCTTTCTTGAGCCTACATACTTGGTGGTCTTTGCCGACAACCTTTAAACCAAGAGGCTACGTCATGTAGACTTCTTCCTGCAACTCATCGTAGAGGAACTCTTAACATCCATCTGATGGACTTTTCATCCACACTGAGCTGCAATGGACAGAAGAAGACGAATTGTACTCATCTTGGCAGTAGGAGCAAAAGTCTCCTCATAGTCTATGCCCTCCTACTGTGTGAACCCTCGAGCAACTAATTTGGCCTTGTATTTATCTAAGGTACCATCTGCATGATACTTGACCTTATATACCCATTTGCAGCTAATGGGCTTCTTCCCTAGAGGAAGATCAAAGAGAACCCAAGTGTGATTCTTCAAAAGACTTTGGTATTCGGCATCCATTGCATGTTCCCACTCTGGAATCCCTGTTGCCTCTTTAAATGTTTGAGGTTCATAAATACTATGAAGGTTGGCCATGAGAGAAAAGTTAACTGTATTTAGCTGCTTGCCCTTATTTCTAGAAGATCTACCTGCAATGAGCTCATCAGGACGAAGATAACTGATCGACTTAGCCCACCATTTAGGCCAGAGAGTAGATGTGCCAACATCATGAGGAGTAATAACTGGAGCTGGAGGTGGAAGAGGATCTGCAACAAGTGGAAGATCAACATCATCCGAGGAAAGTCAGGTAGTGCATCATCAAAAACAAAATTTGTATCATCCCTCCCATCAGGTGAACCCAATGGAAGACGGACACCCAACTCAGAAGCCTTCAAAGGCTGATCCTCTGAATTCTACACAGACGAGGAAAGCTGAAATGGTCCTTGTTCTTCATCAAAGACAACATAGTGACTGAATATAAGACGATCAGTGTCTACATCAATCAGCTGGTAAGCCTTATGGTTGTCAATGTAACCTGTAAACATAAGCTTCTGACTCTTGGAAACCAACTTAGAGCATTGGGCATCTGGAATCCATACATAGGCTAAAGAGCCAAAAACTTTCAGGTGGCTGATCCTAGGTTTGCGACCAGTCCAGGATTCCTCAGGAGTCTTCCCCTTAACTGCATGTGTGGGAGACTGATTAAGGAGATAGATTGCAGTAAACACTACTTCTGCCCAATATTTCTTCGGAACATTTATGTGTTCCATCATTGACCTAGCCATTTCTGTAATGGTGTGGTTGCGACGTTCTACAATGTCGTTTTGTTGAGGGTTGTATGGTGTGGTTAACTGACATTTTATGCCATGTGTATCACAGAAAGTAGAGAAAGCAGTAGAACAAAACTCCCCCCCCCCATTATCAGACCTAAGAGATATAATTGAACACCCACTCTTTTTCTACTAAGGCCTTCAATTTCTTAAATACGTTAAACACATCTGATTTCTGTCTAAGAAAATACACCCACATTTTGCGACTGAAATCATCAACAAAAAGAAAGAAATACCTGCACCTAGTAACAAAAGTAGTATTCATTGGACCACATACATCAACGTGGACCAACTGTAGTACCTTGGAGGCTCGCCATGAGTCACCATCATTGAATGGCGTCCTGTGCTGCTTCCCAGCCTGGCAAGCTCCACAAACTCGCTAATTCTGAGTTGAAATTTCAAGTAGGCCATGTACTAAATCTTCCTGAACAAGCTGAGCAAGATAGTGAATGTTAAGGTGACCATATCGGTGATGCCAGAGACTGCTGATAGAAGAGGATTTTGCTACGAAGGCATGCTCAAGAGAATCACAAGTATCTACAAGTCTATATAGACCATGATCCTCAATGCCAACAGCAATAGTAGTGCGTGTCGCACGATCAACAATCGAACACTTGTGTGTACTGAATACCACATCAAGCTGAGGGTAATGTCGCATGATCTGACTCACTAAGAGAAAATTAAGTTCCATTTTAGGAACCTAGTATACGTTGAGGAATATGAGATTCCTACCACCAGACTGAATCTAAACGTTGCCCTTGCCGACAACAGTAGACTCTTCACCTCCAAATATAACTAAATCAGTGAAGGGAGAAAATTTTGTAAACCAATCACGCTTGTGAGTGAAATGTCGAGAAGCACGAGAATCAATATACCAAGCAAAAGATTTCACATGCTCTGCAGGTCTTTTGGCCATGAAGGCGTAAAAGGCACTCTTTCTGCTCTGTGTTCTCAGCAACATTGGCTTTAGGCTAAGACCCTCCCTGCTTTCGTTGTTTGGAAGTCAATCGATTGAGACAATCCTTGAGCAAATGGCCATATTTATGACAATAGTTACACTGAACCTTCTTCGAACCATCCTAAGACTAACTAGAGCCCTTCTGCTAAAATGACTGAGTTGGTTGAGATTTGCCTTTATCCTTGTGAAAGGATTTGGCTGCAAAGGCTTGCTCTGAGGAGGACGACGAGGCACTGCTACCAAACTATTGTTTCCACCGATCCTGCTGCAGAAGTTTGCTGCACAACTCTGGAAATTTCAGATCAACATTAGTGGAAGTAATTTTGAGAGTCTCTATAAAGTGCTCATAAGATTTTGGTACTCTTGAGGGTGATGACTACCATATCTTCTTCCTCTGTTTTCCAACCGATAGCTTTGAGCTGATCTCAAATGTCCTTAATCTTCACGAGATGCTCCTGTAAGGACATGCGTTCATCCATCATGATAAAGAACAACTGGTTCTTTAGGAAGAACGCTCGGCTCTTGTCAGATGTCTCATGCAACTCCATGAGATGCTTCAAAATGTATGATGAAGATTTGCCAGAAGGAATCTGAGGCAACTGATCGTCTGTGACAGAGAGCTTGAGAAGCATTACAGCTTCTCAATTCCGGTCATCAAATTTGTCCTGGTCTGCTTGGACTATGGTAGGAAGAGTCTCGGTGCCCAAAACAAGCTCATCCAAGCGGCGATATTCGAAGATTGTTAGCATGCGCTGCTTCCAGGTATTATAAATTTTGTAGTTGAATCTTTGATTGCTCTCCAATATTAAGTTGGTTGGTGACACCATCTTGCACATTTCCCCATGCACGAAAACAAAAAAATTGAGAAGAGGCGATAGCACGGAAGCTAAAATAGAGGCAGATGCAAGTACAAACATCAAAAAATAATGTAGAACAACTGGCACTTATTTCAAGAAAAATTTCTGACTGACCTAGAAAAATATGACGAAGACCCAGAAGAGATCTCAAAAAACCCAGAAGGAATATGAAATCAGAATAAAATTCCGACTGGCAGAGAAAACGAAGCACCAAAATCGAGGCACCCACAAAATTTTGACAATGACCCAGTTGAGATCTCGAAAAAACCTCCAAGAATTCGAAGTCAAATTTAGAATCCAGTAAGAAAATTGAGAGTTTTGAAAGAAACCCTAGCTGGCTGAAGTAGATGAGCAAAATATGAGAAAAAATGGTGGATGTCTGTCGGATACAGCAGAACAAAGGCATATAACCTTCGTGAGAAAAGAAAACGACACAGGAGATCGTTTTGATAAGTCGACCGTTGTTTTTGAGAAAAAATTGGGCCAAGAATCCCATTGAGCCCAGACAAATGCAGGCCAAAATCTCAGAATACAGGGTTGTCACTTGCAAAAATGACCAAAAAACAAGACGTATCTATGTGAGAATCAAGCGTTTGGTTATGAGGACGCACAAACGACCAGAGAGGAGCCACGTGGGAGAAAATTTGCAGAAACAGGTCGATTTGGAGGAAAAACGACCAAGAATCATCAAAAACGATCGCGCACGGGAGTTTTGTGCCTGCAAAAAAATAATACCAGTGACTATTCGGATTGGAGAAGAAAGCTTGGCCTAGTAGATGTTTTTCAAAATCTTTAAAACATTTTGAAAATCAAAATTTTAAGAAAAACAATTTTTTTATTGCAAGGCTCTGATACCATATTACGCAAGGTAATTGGTAAATTATTGATTGTTATATTAACAAATGATCAATGTGATCATTATAAAGAATTTACAAAGGATAGAAAATAGAAAGTTTGTAAAAGAAACTACAGAAGATTGAGTAATCGATCTTATCTATCTAATTTACATAATATTACAAAAGATGACCATTGAAGTAATAAACAAACAATAATATTCTAATAACACGCACGGGCACGGGGTATCGAGCGCACAATATTAATCATTAGTATATTAAATATTTAGATTTTAAGTTTTGCTTTTTGTTTATAACTTTGTGTTTTAACTATGTTGATTCTTTAGTTAAATTTATTTTTATTCAATATATTGAAAGTTCAATATTTTAAAATAATAAGATATAAACTTTTTATATATAATATATTTTATTTTTAAGGATTTATTAGTTATATTTTAAAAAATCAAATTTATGGGGCAAATTTAATTAAGAATTTTTTATCTTTTAAAATGTTTGCTCTATTCTTAATATTAATATTTGCAAACATTAAATATATATAAATATATGCAAACAATAGCTCATATATTAATGTTTATTATATTATTTTTATTATATTTAAATATATAATATTATTTTATTATTTTTAATTATTCATCTCTAAGTACCCTCCCCCCTCTCCTATTTTGAATAAATAGCCATACCAGTTCCGGTGCCAATCTTCGAAGTCTCCAATTACCCTCGTCTTTGTGCAACCTAGACATTAATAATACATAATTGTCTAGGTAACCAATCATAATGAAGCTACCTCATTTCAAATAGTGTAAATCAGAATGGTTGATGGTCACAGTATAAACAAGGAAACCCCCAGTCCTTATTCTTAAAAATAACCTGCTCTGTATATGTGGGAATGTTTGCTTATGAGATTTCCACAAGAAATTTATAAAAGCTAGCATTTCCTAAAAGACTACTTTTCAACAGAGCATTATTTTTACCAATTTCTCAAAAAGGATTGAATCCAATAATCCACTATAAGTAGATGATTTACAACAAAAACAAAAAGTATGGTCATTGACATCTTATTTGAACTTTAAAAAGGATATAATCTATGCTCCCTAGGGACACATCCCAAGCCAAATATTGCCATTCCCCCATAGGAGATATTTCGGGAACACATCGAAGTGTAGGAAATGTCCCCACCCCATCTACTATTTTGTGAAAAAAATAGAAATGCCCCCAACACACAAATTTGTTTAGCGGAATGCTTGGGCATTGTAAGATTTGGATGAAAAGACACCCAAGAATGCAAATGAATGAAGGAAAGAACTGCAAGAAATCAGAAATAACCAACAATTGTTGCATTCTACTAAGAGAATGCAAAGCATACAATGAAAATGAGATACTCATATCATAATGATGGGAGAGTATGTATAGGATTTTCCACTCAAGAAACTTAAAAACCAGTATTGAACAATGAAAAAGTACCCAAGTAAACTTAACCTGGTGCGAAAAGGACTTAAGTAAAAAACAAGATAGGACATGAACTAGTTAGATAAAGTACCCATTCCCAGTAACACCCACTTTAAATGCAACTTACGAGAAATGTATGCAAAGATTCAAAAGAGGGTCCAGTTACAAGGCTTAATGGGGTGCCCATGTACAAAAGATCCCCTCAAACAAAAAAGAAGAAAATCCCATGTAGAAAACATACAATTCATAAGAGGATGAAGCAAGAAGGGCTTAGCAGCCCCTCTAAAGAAATATCCTGCATGCCCAAGAGAAACAGAAGATGAACATACTCACTCTCAATGAAGGGTTTGGTAAATATTTTTGCAACCTGCTTTGACATAGGATAGAAATGAAAATCAATAAACTATGCCTAAATCAGCTCCCTAGAAAATGCATGTGGATCTCAATGTGTTTGGTTTGATGATGATCGATTGGATTCTTTGAGATCTAGATGGCACTTTGGTTGTCACCGTACATGATTAATAACTTTTGAAAAGTGATGCTAACCAGTAATGATATTTTGAAGCCAAATAGCCTCAGTGGTGGCATTGACAACCCCTTGATACTTAGCCTCAATCAAAGAAAGAGCAATGGCATGTTGTTTCTTTCTCTAACAACAAATGCAACCGGAATTAAGGTGTGAAATATAGCCACACGTGGAATTGCAATCATCAAGATCACCAACCCAATCAAAGTCTATGTATCCAATCAAATCTAAACCTATGTTTGTAGTGTAACGAATCTTGTACCTGTGAGTGCCTTATAGTGAAGATGTGCTTGGCATTCTTCCAGTGAGCTCAAGTGGCTCCATTATGAAGCATGAAACGATGCCAACTACAAATGAAATGTCAAGGCAAGTACGAGTCAAGTAGATGGTGCTACCAACAAGTTGACAATACAAGGTGACATCAACCAATGATGTGAAATACTTTGCCTCAAGCTTGACTCCAAACAGAAGGGAGTCGATGCACGTTTACAATCAAGCCATAGAGAATCAAAAGCACTTGCACTATGCAAGAGAGATCCCAAAAGAGATTTGTGTGATCTCAATCGCAAGAAAGTGGTGCAAAAGACCCATGTAGATCATGGAAAACCTATCATGTAAAGCAATATCGACGCTTACAATGATGGATAAGGTGCTCCCAAAACAATCAAGCCATAAAACATAGAGAACCAAGATAATAAGAGGATTCACCTATCACAAGATTAAGAAATTTTGATCTAAATGCCATTTAGAGAACTCAACTAAGAGGAGTCCATCTTGGTATACCAAGCCCATGGAGCTTGCTTGAGTTCATACAAATCCCTATGACTACCCCACATAAATTGCATCCAATAGAGCCCCATAAAAAAATGCACTCTGCACATCCAACTAATGTGCAGCCTAACCATGACTCGTGTATATTGCAAGTATCAAGCAAATGGAGTTAATTTGGCGATAGAGACAAAGGTGTCAGTGCAATTAAAACCTACCACCTAAAAAAATGCTTTAATCACATGTGCTTCGAACTTGTCAACAAATCCATCCACTACAAATTTGGTTAGATACATCCACTTATATTGAACCATGTTTTTCCCTTAGGAAGTGGAACAAGATTCCAAGTTTTGTTCCAAATCAAAGTATTGTACTCCTTTATTGTTGAATCCCACTCAACAATACCCGATGCTTCAGGAAATGACTGTGGATTTGAAGCCATGGCAATGTAGGAATGTCAAATGCCCTGCTGCTATAACCAAGTCCTTTGGATATCTTAAGAAACCTAACAAGAGTGCTTGCAAACTCAAGTGTTTGACAAGCCCAATGAGGTAAGGAAGGGGATGGAGGAGCATAACCAAGTCCTTTGGATATCTTAAGAAACCTAACAAGAGTGCTTGCAAACTCAAGTGTTTGACAAGCCCAATGAGGTAAGGAAGGGGATGGAGGAGCATCCTTAGCCTCAGAATCTGAAATCTGGGAAGAGGATGAAACCTCGGGATAAATTCTGGGAATAGAGGAAGCTGGAGGAAAATCCTTAAGTCATTATCACCTAAATCCACTATAGAGGAAGAAAGATAGGAGGATGAGCTAGGAAAGCTTTCTACCACTGCACACTATGCTTGATAAAGAGCTCATGTGTCTTTGAATCGAATACACAATATCCTTTGACACCATCAAAGATGCAAAGCCTACTCTGAGGGTCTAAGACCTCACGCCTATCCAAAGGAATGTGTGCCTATGCTAGCGAGCCAAAAGCTCTAAAGTGCCTTGTGCAGATTCTTTTTGGATTTGACACCAAGCTTCAAGGGAATGATTCCCTTCAATGACTTGTACAAATTCTTTTTGGATGTGAGCAACACAATTGATAGCTTCAACCCAATATTCAAGTACAAGTGAGCGTGTCTACATCATGTAGCCATCCATCTCTTTTAGGAACCTATTTTTCTTCTCTGCGACACCATTTTGTTGAAGTGTGTAGGCAACAGTAGAAGATCAATTCCTTAATAGCGCAAAATCGCTCAAAGCAATGCTTCACATATACCCTCACATTCTTTGTGTGGAGAATTTTGCTGAACTTTCTAGATTGATTGTTGGCACAAGCCTTAAATTCCTAAAATTTGTCAAAGGCTTATCCTTTCTACCAAAGATTGTAGACCCAAGTATGTCTACAATAGTCATCAATGAGGGTGAGTAAATAATTGGCCTTGCTAAAAGACAATGTTGGAAAAGTACCTGCCAAGTCACTGTGAACCAGCACAAGGATTTCCAAAGCCCTCAAAACCTTCCCTTTGTCAAGCTTATTGCCGAGATGCTTTCCCAAGGCACAATCAGAACAAAATCCATCTACAAAATTGATCCTAGGAAGACCTCTAATCATATCCTATGTGTTAAGCCACTAAAAATACCACTAGTTGATGTAATGTCCTCTATTGGGACTTTACTAGATTTACCCTAAAATTCCCTACTAGGGTCTAAATTGTCTTTGTAAATGGCAATTTAATTAGTCTTTGTAATGTTCCCTACTAGCAAGCTGCTAATTCCCAATGATTAACATACATCATTATGCATTTAAATCGAATTGAATTAAGAAACAATGAATGAATCACAATAAATTTGACAGTTAACATACTTAAACCCCAATTCCTTACTTCTCCCCTAAACATCAACCCTAAGGAGGATGGTGAATTACTTGTCCTTAGGGCGCTTGGAAACCATCTACAAGTAGGCTCTTTCAAGGTATTGGTAATGCAGTTCATAGCCATCTCTGGACATTTTCCTCAAGGCATTGGAAATACGTGTCCTTACCCATCTTGGGACTCACCTGCCTTGTGAGGAATTACTCCGTTTCTCCCTAACAAAACCAACATATCCTCAAGGGGCTATAACGAGTGATTAGGAATGGCTAGAATATACTAGTATCTCCTGAAATCTGGAATATATATATATATATATATATAACAGTAGCAATGTGTAATATTATATTTCCTAACAAATGAGAGACCAATCATAGTCAGCCAAATCAATTATGCATTATATCAGTATATAAGTCTGTTATTTGCCTTACAGCAATCTGTTTTGTTGCTTGTATTCAATTATCTATTTCTTATTCTCATTGATTGACTGTCTTATTCCCTCTTCTTAAAATTGATCCTTATGGATTGAAAGAAGAGATAAGTTTTCATTTCCATTCCATCTTGATCCTTCTTCACCCTATATATCTTTTGTGAGGGTCACACCTCTTCACCATGTTTTCCCTTTTCAATAGTCTCACCCATTCACAATTACCACCCTTCCAAAAGGTCACAACCCTCCATCATTGCTGACCCTTTGAAAATTACTTCCTTCTTCTTCTTCCATTAATCCTTCCTTAATTCCTATGCTCCCTTTATGCGAATCAGAACTGTCTTATATCTCATAACATAACTTACTATGATTACCTTCCTTAGGATGATCCCTTCTTCCATGCCTTCGACAATGACTTTCCCTCCTATTTATATCTTCATGATGGGAGAGTCACAACCTTTCATTATTACAACCTTTCAAGAGAGTCACAACCTTTCATAACTACCTCCTTTTGAAAGAGTCAAAACCCTTCATCAATTCTTCCTATTCCAATCTTCTTCCATTACTCCTTCCTTAGTTCACATGCTCCCTTCTTTCTTCTTTTCTGCTTGTCCCCTTCCAAATTAAATTATCTTCTCCCTTTTATATCTCATGTTTGAGGGAGTCACATATTTTCATTTCGTGACTTTTGACCATTCATTAAACTTAACTAAATTTTAATTATATTTAATATAATATTATTTATATTATTTTATTTATTATTAAATCCTACTTCAGAAAGGAGACATTACATTGACATGGTCAAACAACTCATGCCATAGTAATGCAGTAGAATGTGTAGCAGGTACGAAGTGAAAGAAGGCATAAAGGTGAGTCGTGACCAGCCTTTCCAACTGCAAGTACATTATTTTCAAGATCCCTAATGATGACAAAATCTAGAGTGTTGACCTTTCTACCATTCTTTGTAATTTGGTACGTGAAAAGAAGATTGGCTCACACATTCAACATACAAAGAGCATCCCAAAATGTACCATTGTGTAATGTCCCCATTTTCATGAGCATTGGAATTTGAGGGATTAGCCTGTTATTGTGACCCTCGTAGGTTAATTAGAAGGATAGAGGGGCCACTTAGAGTCAGAGGTCAGTTTCCACTCTGGAGGTTTGTGATGTTCGAGAATGCTCTTCGTTTGAGTCAGATTGACACACTATGTATAGTAAGTGTCTATTTCGGGATAGTCATGTTTCTACATTTAGAAGGGCACCTGGGAGGTTGGTATCAGTATAGAGGTTTGTAATGTCCCCTTTCTAGAATGGAATTTAGTAATAAATAAATAAAACATAAATTAATAGACAAAGAAACAATAATAAATATAATTTATTATTAAAAGTAATTAAATAATATAATAATGAAGAATATAATATATTAATTGATACAATACAATATAATATTATATATTATGAATATAATAATATTATAATTATAACTTATTATGAATATACAATACAATCTATTATTAATAAATATATATATCAAAACATATATTAAATATCATTATCAATACAAAATATAAATATATATATATATATAAAATAATATTGATGCCTAAAATCTAAATCATATTAATTCATAAGATATATATTACCAAGTAAAACTAAGGTAAGTGATTAACAAGTCGCGACTCAAGGAGAGAACAGTTTGCTACTGACTTTCACCTTCGTACATGGGTATAATGTGATGTCCCCGAATTAGCAGGTTCTGAGAACCTGAATATGGTCAACTCATCAGCGCGACCCTCGTGAGTTGACAAAATGCTTTGAGGGTCTCAGCGTTCAGATTCTATTTCTGGACTTACTATTTATAGTAAGTCAGTTGGAGGCCAGTTACTATTTCTGACAATGCAGTTGAGGACCATGTTGATCAGCGGTTACAGCAGTGGATGCAAGAATCAACATCAAAAGAATAATTGTTATTTAATTATTAATTAATAACAATATGTTATTAATTAATAAAATGATTATATTATTATAATAATAATACTTTATTATTATAATGCTTTTAGATGTTGACATACTGAAGAATGGTTAGTTGGTGATGTGTTTTTGGGAAACTTTGGCATCCTAGGAGTTATAAATTTGACCTCATTTGTGAAGTTGATCATCGATTATATTTTATTAAAACTTGGTCTGGAGAATTAGCTCTCATTGTCTGAGCCCTTGCTAATCTAAAAGGGTCAAATTAGTTACAGAAGACTAATTCTTCTTGGAACTAATCTCTGATTGATCGTTGTTGTATGATCAATCACATCTTCATCGTGTTGTTGTATACGATTGAAGAAATTCTGATTTCTGATTGCATTTGAACTGAGACCTGCCTAAGAGGTCATTTTTGCATCGAACTGTGAGGACAATAAGGCTGGATTTCAAAATTGTATGCTGAAGCAATTTCTGTGTATCCACGCCTTGGTTGTATTAAGGCTGAGGTCGGATTAAGAACGTAGCATATGCTAAGGAGGCCACGCATAGAGATTTGGAGTTGTGAAGATAAATCGCGGCAGACAGGAAGGCTGCCACAATACTGTCGGAACTCACCAAGGCTGCGGGTGCAAGGTTTTGACGCCACCAAGCCACGAGTTGTCCCTAGCAAGCCATGCGGGTGGCTCACACAGTCCACAGTCGCGTCAACACTCCTACCACGGCCAGCACTAGCAAACGCGGAATTTAACCAAGTTCTTAGTCTATTTTCGCAAATAGATATTTCGTATTTGGAATTTGTAATGTTTTTACAATGAATTAAATCCGCTTAAAGCAGTCCAAATTCAGAAGTGCAGACTTGCTAATCGGAAGACTTTTAAATTCTTCAATTTATGCTGTGTTTGATTTTGGAAAGTACAAGGAAAAATTGATAGAAATAAGCACCAGCCATTTAAATATTATATCATTTATTAAGGAAGGAATAGAGTTTTCAGCTGATTTAATAGATAGAACCAGTCAGGCTCATTACAGTGGTATCAAAAAGGTTTCATGCCAGCCTGCAGGGAAATCGGGTTCATTATTTTTATTATTATTTGGAGAATCATTTATGGCAGACGACAGGAGATTCATTCCTGGTAGACATTATTACAGGCGAGGCCATTCGCCTCCACCAAACGTGGATGATCCAGATATCCAGTTTGGCACAGTGCTGGGTGGAGATAATAATGCAGGCCAGGCCAAGCCCACTAAAGCAGATATAGACAGAGAGGCTAGGGAAACATTCAGGAACTTAGCCGCAGGCCAGCATCATGTAGCTGATGTATTACATGAGTTTTCCGACACACTGGGACGAATCGTTCTTCCTAGAGGTCAGTGTAGGGACAGATCACGTGATGTTTCTGTCGCATCACATCGGTCACGGTTTGATGACAGGCACAGAGATTACGAGCCTCGGACTCTGAGACGTGATAGAGCTGATAGGACAAATGATAGGGGAGATCAGTTCAGACCCCAAGGGCCCAGATTTATGAGGCCAGAGACTGACACAGCCAGTGTTGATGATGAGAGTGCCCCTTTTGCTGACGACATAGTCTCACACTATGCTGAATGGGATGCCCTTCCTCTGACCTTGAAACAAAACTTAAATTTTGACCGATATCTGACTCAGAAACGGGAACACGCTAGGGGAAGACCTGCACAAGATAGGCAAAGGATGGGACATAATGATCTGAGACAGGTAGCTAGCAAGATGACGCTAGCACATTTCGATGGCAGCGGTAGGGTCATTGCTAGAGCTTGGATCCACAAGCTCGATACCTACCTTGCACTGCGTCCGATGACCGAGATAGATGCTATTAGATTTGCAGTTTTGTATCTAGATGGAACTGCACATGACTTGTGGTACCACGGACTGAGATCATTACATCATGACCAGATTATTGTCTCTCAGGAGTTTGTGGATAGACTGATTGAGCGCTTCGACAAGAAAGACCCCGAGATCTATTTCAAAGAGTTGGCTCAGTTACGACAGACAGCCAGCCTAGAGGCCTACATAAGTGAGTTTCAGCGCATATCAGTGATGGTGTACGACATCTCAGAGCGAAGGAGGGTGATGCTATTCCTAGAGGGACAAGTTGAACCACTACGTGGATGGGTTAAATACCTAGATCCCCCATCACTACATGAGGCCATGAAGAAGGCTAGAGATCTTGAGTCTTCTGCACCCAAGAGACAATTTGCTGCGAGACCTTCAAGACCACCTTCTGATAGGATAGCCCCAAGAAGGGAAGAAAAATCAGATTCTAAACGTCCTATGGCAGCACCCTTAGATCAGGAAACACTTAATGATTTAAGGAGGGAGAAACTTTGTTTTTACTATCGGGGGCCTTATGATGTTACTCATAATTGTCCTATGAAACCCCAAGGTAAGCACAAGATGATGGAGTGGTTTTATGATGATGAGGATGTTCATGAGTATACAGAGGAGATGACTGAGGAGGGACAGAGCATTCAGGGAGCTGACGGGTACACAGAGGATGAGGTTGACATATAGCACCTCAAGGTGGCATATCTTTCCACTATGAAAAAAGAGGGGGATTTCAGATTACATGGTCTACTGGCTGGACAGAGGGTGATTTCTCTTTTTGATACTAGAGCCACACATAATTTTATTGACTCTCGTTTGGTGACTCGCAGAGGTATCCAGACAAAGCATTTCGTAGGGTTGAGAGTTTAGGTAGCAGATGGTTACACTCTGATGTGTAACAAGATAGTTGTTGATTTACCAATCAAACTGGAGACTTATGCCTTTAAGGCAGACTTTTACGTAGTGGATATGGGTGGTACAGATCTGGTTTTAGGGATGGCCTGGTTACATACTATTAAGGACATCTACATCAGTACGGAGAGAATGGAGATAAGATTTATCTTGGATGGGAAACCACAGGTACTTAAGGCCATCAGAGAGGAGGGGCTTAAGCAGATTTCACTCAGGCGGATGCAGCATTTAGTACGTCATGAGGATGAGGCAGACTGGGCAGTGGAGTGTAGGTTGATGCCATCATTAGACCATGCAGAAAAATTCACATATCACCCTGATATTCAGCAGCTAAGAACTAAACACGATAAGGTGTTTAGAGACTTACCTTCGGGTAGACCTCCGGATAGGGGCACTGAGCACATCATAGAGTTGGAGGGCACCAAGCCCGTTATGATCACCCCGTATCGGCATCCGAAGCGGTTGAAAGATGAAATTGAGAAAACAATACACGAACTGCTGGAGATGGGACACATTTGGCCGAGTAAGTCCCCCTTTGCTTCTTCGGTTGTTCTGGTGGAGAAAAAAGACAGCACCCTGCATATGTGTATCGACTACCAAATGCTGAACAGGAAGACTATCAAGAATTGGTATCCCATTCCTCGAATTGACAAGCTGATAGATGAGTTGCACAGGGCACAGTTTTTCTCAAAGATAGATTTGAGATCCAGATACCATCAAATCCGAGTTAGGGAACAGGACATAGAAAAGACAGCCTTTAGGTGTCACTGTGGGCACTTTGAGTTCCTTGTCATGCCGTTCGGTTTGACAAATGCTCCAGCCACCTTTCAGTCCACGATGAACAACGTATTCCACAGCTAGCTGAGGAGGTTTGTACTGGTTTTTTTTTATGACATCCTAGTCTACAGCAAGACTTGGGATGACCATGTTGTACATCTGGACACAATACTGAGCATTCTGCAGAGGGATTCCTTGTATGCTAAGGAATCCAAGTGTGCCCTGGGGATGACAGAACTACTCTATCTGGGACATATTATTAGTGCAGATGGTGTGCGTATGGATCTAGATAAGGTCTGCGCTATTTTGGATTGGCCCACACCCGAGACTCTGACACAGTTGAGAGGGTTCATTGGATTATGTGCCTTCTACTGCAGATTTGTGGCGGGTTTTTCTACACATGGTGCCCCCCTTACAGACTTGACACGTAAGGGTGCTTTTCAGTGGACCACTCAGGCGCAGGAGTGCTTTGAGAGGTTCAAGATTATTATGACTACTTGTCTGGTCCTGGCACTACCAGATTTTTCGAGGCCTTTTGATTTACACTGCGATGCTTCAAGAGAGGGTATAGGAGCAATATTATCCCAGGATCGCCATCCCATTGTTTTCGAGAGTCGAAAGCTACGTGGTCCTCAGAGAGCATTCAATGTGTACGATAAGGAAATGTTGGCCATTATGCATGCCTTGGCTAAATTCAGACAGTACTCGGTAGGGAGTAAATTTTGCATCAAAACTGACCATAATAGTCTGAAACATTTTCTTGGACAGCGAGATCTTAATGAGAAGCAGCAAAAATGGTTAAGTAAGTTATAGTCATATGACTTTGATATTACCTATATCAAAGGAACCCAAAATGTGGTAGCCGATGCTCTTTCACGGAGACCCCACCTATGTTCACTTACCGAGTTTTCTGAGGCTTGGAGGTATTTGATCCTAGTCGAGTATGCCAAGGATACATGGGCGACAGGTTTCATTGATGGCAGTGTTTAGGATGACAAATTTTCCCTTGTGGATGAGTTGATGATTTATAAGGGGAGGATTTTTCTTGTTGCAGGTTCAGAACTCCGTGAGGTCATATTCAGGGCTTTCCATGATACACCAATGGCGGGTCACCTAGGATTCTTTTAAACCTGCAGACATATTCGAGAGAGGTTTACCTGGAAGGGACTGAAGGGAGATGTTTAGTGATATGTTCGCGAATGCTCTGTTTGTCAGCAGAACAAACAAGAGCACACTTACCCCGCCGGGTTGTTACAGCCAGTTCCCATTCCTGAGCAGAAATGGGAGAGTATTTCTATGGACTTCATTGTGGGGCTACCCAAAGCCCAAGGGCGGGATTGCATTTTCATGGTGGTGGACAGGCTCACGAAGTACGCACATTTTTTCCCTATCACCACTACTTATTCCGCAGTGCAGTTAGCAGAGTTATTTTTTCGGGAGGTGTTTAGGATGCATGGCTTACCACGGAACATTGTGAGTGACCGAGATAGTCGCTTTATGAGCCACTTCTGGCAGGAGATCTTCAGGTTATGCGGTACAGAGTTGACAGCGGCTACCAGTTATCATCCGCAGACCGACGGCTAGACAGAGATTGTCAATAAATGGGTGGAAGGCTATCTACGGAATTACGTCTCATCACAGCAAAGGGCTTGGGTTAAGTGGATACATATGTGTGATTATTGTTATAACTCCACATTTCACATAACCATACAGATGTCCCCTTTCCGTGCCCTGTATGGCTATGATCCCTCGACTTTTGTGGATTTACTGTGCAGTGACAGCAAGGTGCCCAGTGCAAGGGAGTTATTGCAGGACAGTCAGGATATTATGAGGGCATTGAAGGACAATATTCAGAGAGCAAAGAATTTGCAGAAACAGTATGCGGATCAAAAGAGGATAGCTCGCTCTTTTGAGGTTGGGGACATGGTTTATCTGATGCTGCAGCCTTATAGGCAATCTTCTATCAAGAAGGCTGGGGCGGAAAAGCACAAGCCACAGTATTATGGGCCATTTTGGGTGGTTCCACGTGTCGGGGAGGTGGCTTATGAGCTAGAACTACCTAAGGACAGCAGAATACACAATGTGTTTCATGTTTCGCGTCTCAAGGAAGCCTTAGGCTGAACTATGACTCCTTCTGCTGTATTACCACCCCTGGATGATGAGGGGAAACTGGAATTGATACCAAAGGCCATTTCGGATGTACGCGAAAGACAGTTGCGCCGAAGGACTATCCAAGAGTACTTGGTCAAATCGCAGGGGCTACCTGACGAGGATGCTACTTCGGAACTCGAGGATATTATGCAGCACCCTGGATTGCGATTGCTTGAGGACAAGCAATTTCAGGGAGGGCGGACTGTGATGTCCCCGAATTAGCAGGTTTTGGCAACCTGAATATGGTCAACTCATCAGCGCAACCCTCGTGAGTTGACAGAATGCTTTGAGGGTCTCAACGTTCAGATTCTATTTTTGGACTTACTATAAAAGTTGGAGGCCAGTTACTATTTCTGGCAGTGTAGTTGAGGACCATGTTGATCAGCAGTTGCAGCAGTGGATGCAGAAATCAACATCAGAAGAATAATTGATATTTAATTATTAATTAATAAAATGATTATATTATTATAATAATAATACTTTATTATTATAATGCTTTTAGAAGTTGACATATTGAAGAATGGTTAACTGGTGATGTGTTTTTGGGAAACTTTGGCATCCAAGGATGTAATGTCCCCAATTTTAGCAGGGTCATTGAATAGATGGTGCCAGATCATTATCGCAATCCTCATGGTCTAGCGAGGTGTTTAGAGGGTCATTGGTGTGAACTTACTATTTATAGTAAGTCAATGGATAGTTACGATGAGCTCAGATGAGTTAGAGGAGTTGAATGATGCCCTCAGTTTTCAATTCTGGCTTCCGGTTTGGGCTCCAAGAATCTTGGAGAGAGCGTTTATTTTTAGTAAGTCACCCCGTCAAGTTCGTTCATAATCTTTTATCATCAGGATCACTCCAGTGCAAACAGATTTCGATTCAAATGCTTCTTCAGTTGTTTTTGCAAGACGGGTGAATTATTATTATTATTTTATTAAATTTGCTAAGGTTGTCATTATTGTTGGTATTATATGTTTGGCACCTTAATGTTATAGCTCGTCGGAACCGGGATGAAAAGTTTTAAATCTTGGGCACAAGAAACAGGGACCTTGCATGTCATAATTTCATGATATTAATGAAAAGGTCATTTTTGGAGCCAAATGAGTTAATAAATTATATTACTCAATATGTGCCTAAGTATAAAAGTGCTTCAAGTGAAAAGTGTGTGAGACAAGACACTTTTGAATTATAAAAGCAATAGGAAAGGCATTCATTCGTTATCGATTGATTATATTATATTTTGTTTGTTTTCTCTGAGAAGTTCTGATTTGTAAATCAAATCCCTTGCTGAGGTATAAGGGTTTGATACTGAATTGATTTAGTTCTTGAAGATTGATTCTTCTGAGCTAAGATATAATTGGTTGTTGTTGTATAACCAATTTCTCTTCCTTCGAACTGTTAGTCTGTAACTGGAGGAAAGATAGTTATTCATTCTGAGAACTGAATTTAATTTGAACTGGGGCCTGCATCAAGAGGTCGATTTGATTTGGAGTTGAGAATTTGATCCAGCGATTGTGATTGATTTGTGTTTCGAGCTGAC
Source organism: Thuja plicata (assembly GCA_018584345.1). Taxonomy (NCBI): domain Eukaryota; kingdom Viridiplantae; phylum Streptophyta; class Pinopsida; order Cupressales; family Cupressaceae; genus Thuja; species Thuja plicata. Next base: position 1,342,089 of record MU226451.1, read on the forward strand.
ACCATACTGGAAGCTGAAATGATGTACCGTATCCAATCTGGAATGGATCGGATTTGTGTTTCAGGCAGCGTCAAAGAGTCTAAGCTGCGTTTGGGGTTTGAAGACCAATCAGCGCTGAGAACATCCCATCGCAGGTCATTTTGACTGAGACCAGCATGTCCCTTGGGCGTCAAGACCAGTACTGGCCACACGTGGGTGTAACAAGTCTGAAACAACAGAGATAGCCGAGCTCTTGGCCACGCGAGACAGAATGCAAGGTCACACGGCTGCAAATTGATGGTTGAAAATCATACAGGGTGTGAAGAGGATCCACCATTGTAAAACATATTTAATGGAAGGAGTTACAGGTTCTTTAATGTTTTATTTTTATTTGTTGAATAAGTTTTAAATGTATTTTTAGAATTTAATCAAATAATTATTTTGAGATAATTGTCTAGAATGAGAGATAGAAATTGAAACTGAATACCATTCTAATTAAAATAAAGAAGTATTATTGCATTCAATTGTTATTTGTGCAAAGATCAATTAATTTCGTAGTAGAGCCAGGTTGGGCTCATTACAATGGTATCAGAGCCATCTTCTTGCCATCCTGTGGGGTAGGAAAATATTTATGCAGATCAGCTGTTATAGTTAGAGTGATCTGCACTCTTGCATTTTAGCTATGGATAGATACAGGCGGCTTAGCTCCGAGAGTCGACGTAGCAGTGCGGGAAATAATGACAAAATAGATACACTAATGGAGAGGCTTAGTCTTCATCAGCAGAGGATGGCGGCAAGTCTGTCGGATCCAGAGACAGTAGATAGGGCAGCGAGGTACATGGTTTCTGCCTTCCGTAGGCCGGCATCGAGATCACAGGGTAGGAGGCTTGAGCCTTTCCCGACAGGTGTCCGAGGTGTGGACCCACCAGTATATAGTACGACACCTACTCATGTATCTGATGATAGACACTCTACACATAGACAGGTGGACGTGTCCGTACCAGTGGTAGACTGCAGTACTGAGCTTCAACAGGTTGAGGATTTCCGAGTCGTTGCTACAGTTGGTGCAGAGACAGTTGATACAGTAGTTGCCTCTGATGGTCCAGATTCTCTCAAGGAGGGAATTGTTATTGGAGATTTATATGTCCGCTATCGCAGTGTAGCTCCGGAGCGAGAGGCAGCACCCCTCTCAAGTGGGATAGGCGAGAGCATGAAGCTACCTTGTTGTGGTATTTATGATCAGGGTGTTACAGCTGAGTCGGCAGATGTTGGCTCCTTTTCGGGAGTTATTGAGTCATATCCTGACATTGATTCAGATGTACAGAGTCAAGAGATAGCAGTCGAGCATCTGTTAGGGGATGTAGATGCAGTGAGTATGGACACTTCTGATGATATAGGCTGCATGGGGTATGACATTCCTTATCAGATATTGGGTGATGACTTTGAGGTGCTTTTGGATGGGTCCCAGGATCAAGATTCACAGGGACTCTTTGTTATTGGCGATACTACTAGGGTTTCCGCTTCTTCTGAGATATTCGTTGAGGTACCGACGAGTTGTATCGCAATTGCAGATGTGTGCGAGGACAGTAGCACACATGGGGCGAGCAGTTTTGATTCAGTCTCCTATCACACTACAGTTAGTGGGACAGAGAGCTTGCATAGGAGGCAGAGCTTACAGAGGCATCATGTGTCTAGTCAGCTGAAGGTGAATGACAGAGACATCTCTTCAGTTGTTGAGCATTTTGATGCGGCTCGTCAAATGTTAGCCGCATTTGGTTGGGGTGCTCCTATGTCAGATGAGCACGGCGATAGTAGCCTTTCCCTAGCAGAGGTTTATGCGCTTCGAGAGGCTGTCAGGGTCTTCAAGCATAATCATACAGAGTTAGTTGCTGACAGGGTTTACCTTCTGGAGTTTGGGCAGTACCTGTTATGAGACATTGTTAGGGAAAGAGGAGGTGGTTGAGCTTACCCAGGAGCTTGAGGTGATTGTGGACTCACTGCAGTGTACCCAGTTGGCTTTCCAGGAGTCACAGTCACAATTGGAGGAGGTGACCGTAGAGTTGGAGCATGTTCGGTCCACACCAACCCCAGACCCAATTCAGTTGCACATTGAGGTGGTTGGTGGTGAGTTTGCTTCTACGGTTGGAGATGTGGGATGTGATGATGTGGCTGACACATCTGTCCGAGATATGGGTGCAGTAGGTATAGAGGAGGTGAGGGCATCAGTGGGGACAAGCTCTCATGGTGATTTGCTTCCTGCTGCTAGAAGCGAATCTATTACCACATTTCATACAGCTGGTGGCAATAGGCAGTTGGCAGTGCCACATTTGCAGGAGGATCAGCTATGGGTTGCAGGGGAGCAGGTTGACGCTTCCGCGTATAATTTTTACTGCACTGAGTCATTCATGGAGTATCTACTTGAGAGTGCAGATTTGCAAGGGAGTTCGTACCGAGTATCTGAGGGTACTCTCATTAGAGGCTCTGGTGCCATACAGCGTTTGGTGGGGAAGATTGTAGATACCTTAGCTACAATGCTTCCCAACAGGGATTTTGTGGTTGGGTTTAATGAGAGGGTTGCCCAGGATCCTACCAACCTGCAATTAGGCGGAGTCAAAGATTAGAGCCATCTCCCGATTCCCAGTTTGGTAGTGATGAGCCATTGACGGAGATTGGGACTTTCTATCGGCATTATACTGTGAGGTGTGCTCATCATTTTTCTTTCGACCCACGGGTAGAGGATTTGGTTTTTCATCGTTGTGGGTTAGCTCCAGTTTCATACCATCCATTGTGGGATGGGTTAGTACCATCTTTTGCAGATGGGAGCAGCAGTTGCAAGTTATATCACTTGCACTATCTTCATGCCCAGGTCGGTTTTGCTGAGTTTGGATTTGGTGGTAGTGACTCGGGTACCTATGCTTGTTATCATATCCACAGTGTAGTTGGGTGTGAGTGTCAGTTAGACAGGGACACGAGGATTGACAGAGTTAGTGTTTCAGTTGGGTTGAGTTCTGCTGAGTTGTTTCCTCCATCCACACCTACAGTTAGTCTTCAGATGATTCTATCAGTGATGTCAGTTATTTGGGTGTTGGTGATACGGGGGCCAGTTGTGCACGATAGTGATATTGCACACTTTCATCCGTGGGATCCATGTGGATCGTGATGTTTCTTGTTCCTGTGATTACTTGGGGACAAGCAATCTTGGGGAGGGAGGACTGTAATGTCCCCAATTTTAGCAGGGTCATTGAATGCATGGTGCCAGATCATTATTGCGATCCTCGTGGTCTGGCGAGGTGTTTAGAGTCTCATTGGTGTGAACTTACTATTTATAGTAAGTCAATGGATAGTTCCAATGAGCTCATATGAGTTAGACGAGTTGAATGATGCTCTCAGTTTTCAAATCTGGCTTCCGGTTTGGGCTCCAAGAATCTTGGAGAGAGCGTTTATTTTTAGTAAGTCACCCCGTCAAGTTCGTTCATCATCTTTTATCATCAGGATCACTCCAGTGCAGACAGATTTCGATTCAAATGCTTCTTCAGTTGTTTTTGCAAGACGGGTGAATTATTATTATTTAATTAAATTTGCTAAGGTTGAAATTATTGTTGGTATTATATGTTGGGCATCTTAATGTTATAGCTCGTCAAAACCGGGATGAAAAGTTTTAAATCTTGGGCACAAGAAATAGGGACCTTGCATGTCATAATTTCATGATATTGATGAAAAGGTCATTTTTGGAGACAAATGAGTTAATAAATTATATTATTCAATATGTGCCTAAGTTTAAAAGTGCTTCAAGTGAAAAGTGTGTGAGACAAGACACTTTTGAATTTTAAAAGCAATAGGAAAGGCATTCATTCGTTATCGATTGATTATATTATATTTTGTTTGTTTTCTCTGAGGAGAAGTTCTGATTTGTAAATCAAATCCCTTGCTGAGGTATAAGGGTTTAATACTGAATTGATTTAGTTCTTGAAGACTGATTCTTCTGAGCTAAGATATAATTGGTTGATGTTGTATAACCAATTTCTCTTCCTTCGAACTATTTGTCTGTAACTGGAGGAAAGATAGTTATTCATTCTGAGAACTGAATTTAATTTGAACTGGGGTCTGCATCAAGAGGTCGATTTGATTTGGAGGAGTTGAGAATTTGATCCAGCGATTGTGATTGATTTGTGTTTCGAGCTGAAACCATACTAGAAGCTGAAATGATGTACCGTATCCAATCTGGAATGGATCGGATTTGTGTTTGACAGGCAGCGTGGAAGAGTCTAAGCTGCGTTTGGGGTTTGAAGACCAATCAGCGCTGAGAACATCCCATCGGAGGTCATTTTGACTGAGACCAGCATGTCCCTTGGGCGTCAAGACCAGTATTGGCCGCACGAGGGTGTAACAAGTCTGAAACAGCAGAGATAGCCGAGCTCTTGGCCACGCGGGACAGAATGCAAGGTCACACGGCTGCAAATTGATGGTTGAAAATCATACAGGGTGTGAAGAGGATCCACCATTGTCAAACATATTTGCTGGGAGTTACAGGTTCTTTAATGTTTTATTTTTATTTGCTGAATAAGTTTTAAATGTATTTCCAGAATTTAATCAAATAATTATTCTGAGATAATTGTCTAGAATGAGATATACAAATTGAAACTGAACATCATTCTAATTAAAATAAAGAAGTATTATTGCAATCAATTTTTATTTGTGCAAAGATCAATTAATTTCATAGTAGAGCCAGGTTGGGCTCATTATAGAGGAGTTATAAATTTGAGCTCATTTGTGAAGTTGATCAACGATTATATTTTATTAAAACTTGGTCTGGAGAATTAGCTCTCATTGTCTGAGCCCTTGTTGATCTAAAAGGGTCAAATTAGTTACAGAAGACTAGTTCGTCTTGGAACTAATCTCTGATTGATCGTTGTTGTATGATCAATCATATCTTCATCGTGTTGTTGTATACGATTGAAGAAATTCTGATTTCTAATTGCATTTGAACTGAGACCTGCCTAAGAGGTCATTTTTGCATCGAACTGTGAGGAGAATAAGGCTGGATTTCGAAATTGTATGCTGAAGCAATTTCTGTGTATCCACGCCTTGGATGTATTAAGGCTGGGTCGGATTAAGATCGTAGCATATGCTAAGGAGGCCACAATACTGCCGTGAAGATAAGTCGTGGCAGACAGGATGGCTGCCGCAATACTGTCGGATCTCACCAAGGCTGCGGGTGCAAGGTTTTGATGCCACCAATCCACCAGCTGTCCCTAGCAAGCCACGCGGGTGGCTCGCAAAGTCCACATCCGCGTCAACACTCCTACCACGGCCAGCACTAGCAAACGCGGGATTTAACCAAGTTCTTCTTAGTCTATTTTCGCAAATAGATATTTCGTATTTGGAATTTGTAATGTTTTTACAATGAATTAAATCCGCTTAGGCCCCGTTTGTTTGCAGGAATTGGAAGTGACACTTCCCGGTTTTGGGAGTGACACTTCTCGTTTTTGCAAATCCGTTGTTTGTTTCTCTAAATTGCAATTCTGGATTTGTCAAGTAAAACCAGGTTTAGACACCAAAATGAGTGGCATCATCTTCNTACTAATAGATGGAATTAGAAATCATACCCTGGTTTTGATATAATAAGGTTTTGAGTCAAATTCCAATTCCCCAAGATGCAAAACCAGGATTTCAAAACCTGGTTTTGTGATAATAAGGTTTTCACTCAATTCCAATTCCAGCAAACAAACGGGGCCTTAAAGCAGTCCAAATTCAGAAGTGCAGACTTGTTAATCGGAAGACTTTTAAATTCTTCAATTTATGCTTTGTGTTTGATTCTGGAAAGTACAAGGAAAAATTGATAGAAATAAGCACCAGCCATTTAAATATTATCATTTATTAAGGAAGGAATAGAGTTTTCAGTTGATTTAATAGATAGAGCCAGTCAGGCTCATTACATATAAAGAGGAAACAATATCTGACTCGGCTAGCATACAGAAGGGACTCACGCTAGTCATCGGTCAAAAGCACAGTCGGCAATTTATGGAGCAACCATTATATTTATTACCCGCGATTCACGAAAACTAACTCTCAAAGCAACCAAACAATATATATTATCACCGCAAGAGATGATTAAATTATAAAACCAATCAATTTTCATTTCCATGGGCATCGAATCAGGGAGGAGAAACATTAAGGAGGATTCGAAAGTTTATGACTGTAGTATCAATCAGCACAAAGCATTATCGAGAGGATATATCCTTGGCAAACTATGGTATATTATATACGGAACATCAAATTCCATATACGGGATCCAAGTTACTAAGACTGCAATTTATATGTATATTGTAGACCAAAAGGGAGTCATAGGGAATCAGCAATTAATCCTGAAATCAGCGCTTAACGTCATCTAGTCAGGGAAGGAATATCCAATCAGCAAAGAGCAGAGACAATCCATCACATACCATTTTCACCATCCACTTTGGGAGCTCGCTGTTACTCATTGAGCAGATTGAATATAACCATTGGTTGGTCTTTTTCCCATTTTAAGAATAGTGAATAAGAATGCCTAACTCTGGCCTCTGAAATCTGACTGATATCACAACTACAAGAAAACATAGGAACATATATATAGATAAGATTTACGGATCAAAATGGTTTGGGAAAAGATAGGCCATTAAATGTAAATATATTGATATATGGATCATTAAATATTAACATATTAATATATATATATATATATTATTGATTAAAAGAATTTGGGATCAAATGAAGATAAGAAATAATGAAACATAATTGGATACTCTTCACAAGGAAGGAATAAGAAATAGATGAGTTATAATGCAGAGGGAACGTTACAAGTTGTCAGTCCCAAGTGCATTCCAAACCATAGTTGGGAATTTGAGGGCAAATTAAGTAAGGTCCTAGTTAGGAACATTACAATGGTATCAGAGCATGACCCTGCCATCTTGCAAGGTAAAAAAGGATATACAAAAATAATTCACTATGAAAGAATAATGTGGAAAGACAATGGAGCTTTGAAGAGATTCAACCATAGTCATGACAACAATCTAAAAATCTGGTAATGTATAAATAGTGATTAAGATATTTATGTACTTTATAATTTGATTTTGATTATTATTAATAGACATTAAAGATATGAAATAAATAAGAGGGAAAATGATTTTGATTATTATTAATAGACATTAAAGATATGAAATAAATAAGAGGGAAAAGGGTTGCAATCAAGGGAGAATCGCGAAGGGCACCCTATAACAATAGCAGTGAGGGAGAACCGCTATAAGGGCACCCTACTGCATTGTAATTCAGGGAGAACTCCTAAGGGCACCCTATTGCTAGTACCTTCCCAAGGCTCCAAGTATGGGAGAATCGCTAGGGCACCCTAATGCAGCAGCATGTTAGGGGAGAACCTCTATAAGGGCACCCTACTGCTCTGCGATTAAAGGAGAACCGCTAGGGCACCCTATTGCAGAAGTAATCAAGGCTGCAATTAAGGGAGAATTGTGAAGGGCACCCCATAGCAGTAGCAGGTAAGAGAGAACTGCTATAAGGGCACCCTACTGCACTGTGTTTGAGGGAGAACTGCTAAGGGCACCCTATTGCAAAAGTAGTTGAGTGAGAACCACCAAGGGCACGCTATTGTCGTAGTAGTTAAGGGAGAACTGATATCAGGTCACCCTACTACACAATGAGTAAGGGAGAACTGCAAGGGCACCCTACTATAAGGCAAAGATCACATCTCTGAAGGCCTAGGAGAGAAAGATCTATCTTCTAGGAAGGATGGATATGCCAAATATTGGATATCCATAAGATCTTAAGAAGAGAGGAATCAGGAGGAGATGGTATCATAGCTGAGGAATGCTCTAAATCAATTATGAGATAACTAGAGCCCCAGAAAGTCCTCCCACAGGAGCTAAGAACATGATCACGAACTCTTCCATTGAGGCCTGGGAAGAGATAAAGTCTCTCCCAAGGATTATAAGGATAGATATGCCCTAAAGGGATATCCATAGAGGCCTAGGAAGAGATAAAGTCTCTCCCAAGGATTATAGAGGTGGCTACGTCCTAAAGGGATATCCATAGAGGCTTGGGAAGAGATAAAGTCTCTCCCAAGGATTACAAGGATGGATATATGATGTAAAGTGTACCCATAAGGCCTTAGAAGGAGTAAGTCGTAATAAAGTGATGACATAGCTTGAGGATTGTTCTAGAATGGCCACAAGGCATTTAGAGCCCCAAGAGGTCCTCCCTGATGAGCTGGGAACCTGATTACGAACTCTCCCTAAGGTCTGGATTATTCATCAAGACTCATCAAAGAGTGAAGCAACACTTAACTAAGAAGAAGGGAAGTGCTACAGTACATCAAGATAAGTTTCATCTTTGAATTAATCTTAGTATTTTAAATTGAATATTATGATCTTCAAAATTAATAAGTTATATTTGTAAATGTATTATAGTTCTCACCTCAAGTTGAAATTGTCATTTCAGGGTTACTGGATTCAAGTTTGATATCAGAGTTCACAACAGAATTTACACACATTGAAAAGGTTGCATTGCTTGAGGACAAGCAATTTTGGGAGGGGGGACTGTAATGTCTCCTTTCTGGAATGGAATTTAGTAATAAATAAACATAAATTAATAGACAAAGAAATAATAATAAATATAATTTATTATTAAAAGTAATTATATAATATAATAATGAAGAATATAATATATTAATTGATACAATACAATATTATATTATATATTATGAATATACAATACAATCTATTATTATTAAATATCATTATCAATACCAAATTTAATTATATATATATATATATTGATGCCTAAAATCTAAATCGTATTGATTCATAAGATATATATTACTAAGTAATAACAAGGTAAGTGATTAAGAAGTTGCGACTCAAAGAGAGAACAGGTCACGACTGACTTTCACCCCCGTACATGGGTATAAAGAGGAAACAATATCTGACTCAGCTAGCATACAGAAGGGACTCACGCTAGTTATCGGTCAAAAGCACAGTCAACAATTTATGGAGCGACCATTATATTCATTACCCGTGATTCATGAAAACTAAGTCTCAAAGCAACCAAACAATATATATTATCACCGTGTTGTGAGGTTTTAACACCATTGGCCCATTGCAAATGGGGACCCCCCTCTTTCGCTAGAGCGGTAGGAGTAGTGGTCTTAGGTAGTCTTTTGGGCAACAATTTTTGAAGTCTGTAAGTTCGAGAGTTGGTTTTGGCAATTTTGGTCTACTGGGAAGTCAAGTCTGTCTGGAACATGGACGAGAGTTGTGCTAAATTTTTCAGGGATATAGAATTGAAACCAAAAGATTTGCGATGAAACAAGTCCAAACCTTTAGAAAATCCTTGTTTCAGCTTCAATTTGATCTTAGAAAACCAAGACAGATTGTGGGAGATAGCTCTGTTGAAGGCATGCTGAATCTTGAAATTTGGTCAAGTACTGAAATATTTGAAAAACTCCCAAAATCTAGAATCTGCACCTTAACTCCTATGAAGTTGAAACCTATCTCAGACATCCTGAAAAGTATTTATACAAATATAACTTAAAGTATAAGAAGGTAATCCCGAAAATTAGAAATTTCGACCTAGCCATTTTCAGTTCAAGGGCAAGAGGAATTATACAAATATAACATTTAAGTATAAGTTATATACTATTATCATTGTAAGCTCTCATTTCGGCGATTTAATCTCGAGCAAGCTCTCATTTTCGACAATCAAGTTGTTGCGCTTTCTCCAATTCCGGCATCCAAGTTATCACACCTTGCAATTTTCAGCATCAAGACCTTAGCACTCTCTTTAATTTCTCGCAAACTAGTCCATGCAAGTTTTAAATTTTGACAAGCCCACCCATGCAAATTTTCAATATCTAGCATGGCAATGCAAACAAGCTTTAATCCTTCACATGGTGATTATGTCGCTTTTTCGACATGATAGCTATGACAGGATTTTGGGAGTTAAAATTTTAACTTGCAAATATTTGGTAAATTTAAGCTGAGTGAAGAAATCGATCTTGGATAGAAGTTTGGAATTAATTTTCGAAAATTTTGCCCAAGTCTGGAATTCCTGGCATGATGGTTCATGCAAGTATTTTATTTCTGGCGAGCTAGTTCTTACAATTTTCAGAGAGCTCACCCTTACACATTTTCGACAGCATGAACACCTCACCTCTAATTTGGGGTGGGCAACTTGGTGCAAAAGATTTCAATTTTGAAATGGTGATTGTGTTAAATTTGATTCATGGCTTGAGTGGTGAAATTTTTGAAAAAACCGATTTTGGCTAAGGCAAATTAATTAATTTGATCTTAAAACGCAAATTTGGAAATAAAATTGAAAATCAAAAGTGTATTTTAAATTTGGGAAAGAGTTTGGCGCAAAATTAATTTATGGCAGGCTATCTCTAACAAGTTTTAATTTTTGGCAGGCCACCTCTTACAAATTTCTAATTTCTAATTTCTGGCAAGGTGATTGATACAAGTTTTTAGTCTTGGCAAGGCAACTATTACATCAAATTTGATTTCTAGCTTGGTGGTTCTGACAGGACCTATTCTTGGCAACCCAACCTTAACATCATTTTATTTTTCCAACTTGCTAATTATAACTTGTTCTCACTCCTTAAAAGATTTTGATTTTTGTGCAAAATTTGAACCCACAAGCTAAGCGTTTCTTTTAACCCAAGCCTTTGTTAAAATCAATGCAAATTTTGGGGCCCTCTTGCTTGGTAATTTTTCGATTTAGTTTAGAGCCTCTTGATGTGTTGAAATTCGAAATTTCAATTTTGGGGCCCCATTATGTGATAAATTTGATGCAAATTAGAGCCTGCATGTTTGTTAAACTCGATGCAATTTTAAACCTCCATGGACTTGGCAATTTCGATTTAATTGAGGGCCTACATGCTTACAATTTCAACTTTAATTTCCAGCCCTGTATCAATTTAATTTAATTGTTTAAACTCCCCAAGCAAGTCGTCCCTCTTTGGGCATATGGCCAAGTATATATTCGGGGACATTGGAGGTCATTTCAACATTTATATGGAGCGAATTTGGAAGAGTTTTTATTGCAGTCGAATTTGCAGCTAGGGCAGACTTTTTAAAGGCCTTTTCAACATTCAAGCTCATCAACTATCCATGCCTAGGGTCTGAAATTTCATTTCCAGCCTTGGGCGACTTCTTTTTGGCATCATTTTGTGCTCCTAGGGCATCAAATTCCATGGATTCACATTCAGATCTGAACATCTCAATCTTGTGGCATTTTGGCATCATTTCAACTTTAATTTCCAGGTTGGGCTTGAGACAAAGATAAATTACATTGCAAATGATTATTAATATTATGGACTTGGCAAAGATTAAAATAAATAATAAGTATGCTACTTATCATATAACATATCACATTATGATTGAGAAAAGGGATGATTTGCATATTAATTTGTTGAAATTGCTATGAGGGCCGACCAGCATTATAGTCGGCTACCTATTGAGCTTAGCTGGCTTATCATTTTGAAGAGACACCTCGCTTGAGGCATACTTAAATGGGATTGAGGAGTGCGAATTAGGCATCATCAAATACATAACATGACTGCCTTATTTCGCACTTTCAACAGTCATATAATTCAGATCATCATTGCATAATTGTTCCTACATTATAGCAGCTTCTTGGAAATTTGGAAAGACCTGAATATTGTAGCAAAATTGGAGAGGCATTATAGCAGACCTTAAAGAGCAAATTGTAGCAGACTTAAAGAGCCGATTTGAGCAGAATTATAGCATTGGATTGGAGGCCTCTAAATACAATCATTCAGCAGATTTCAAGCATCTAAACCAGGTATTATCTATCTTCTATTCATCTGTATTTTGGAAAGGGCCTAAGTCTTAGTTCTAAAAGATCATCTATAGATTGTTACTTTCCTTTCAAGTTTGAAATATTAACATGGTATCAGAGCCTCGGTGAGTAAAAGATCTACTTTCAGATTAAGGAAATCAATCTAACGCTTTTAAAACTAAGAAATTCAATATGACAAGTGGAGTTAGACCTGAAGATAGACTTGAAGGAGCCACAAACTTCTTATCTTGGAAAATTAGAATACTAATTGCCTTCAGAGAACTAGAATTAGATTCAATTATACAAAATGCTCCTAAAGCTGAAATGGATGAAGATGAGACACGTGAATGGAAAAAGAGTAATAACAAAGCTATGAGAATTCTAATTGACAGCGTAAAGGACCATATCATACCCACCATCTCCTGTCTAGAGTCATCCTATCTAATGTTTTCTACACTATCAGGAATGTTTGAAATTAATAATACAAGTAGAATGACTCTTAAAAATGAAATTTCTTGAATCAAGATGAGTCAAGGAGAATCTATCACATCATACTTTATGAGAATTACAGATTTAAGAAATCAATTGGCAACTATTGGACACACCTACGATGAAAAGGAACTATCTATGATAGCACTTAACGAATTACCTCTCTCATGGGACTCCTTTACTCAAGGAATCAGTGCACGTCCTAAACTGCCTAAATTTTATAAATTAAAAATAGTTTGTCTTCAAGAAGAATCGAGACTAATATCGAGAGGATCGAATTTTAAAGAAGATCTTCAAATCTTATACTCACAATCAAGAAGGTAAGACGATTTCAAAAGAAAAAGAGAATTTCAAGGCAAAGGAGAAAGAAACTTTAGGAACAAAAGGAGAGATTATCAAAACAGGCAAGAAGAAAATTCTCTCAATAACGGATGGAGAGGAAGAGATTACCAAATCAAGCAAGAAGGGAACTCTCACAATAATGGATGGAGAGGGAGAGACTATCAAAGCAACAATTTTCAAAAGAGAGATCTCTCTAAGGTACAATGCTATAGATGTGACAAATTTGGTCACAAGGTAGCTAATTGTCCGGATAGAAACAATCATCAAGCCTCTATTGCAGGAGTAAAAGAAACAGAATCTGAACACCTTGTCCTTTAGACTTCACCTTGAGAGGGAGTTTATATATGGGCCTTCATGAAATTAAAAGTTATGTTATAAACTCTTTTTAATTCCTTGTTAGATTTTTCAATTTTATTTTTTTGAAGAGATATCACATCACTTGTTATAAATAAATCAAATATTACTATCCATTGAGAATATGATTCTTCGCTATGTTAAATCTAAGTAACGATCAAATTATTATGTGGTGAAAATATGATTTTTTGTTGTTATACTAATATTTGTCGTTGAGGCTGTTGATATTTGAGAGTTGAGGCACTTGCATATTTAAGCGTTGAGGCTCTTGACAATTGAGCGTTGAGGCTCACGCATTTTTTAGCATTGAGGCTCTTGGATATTAGAGCGTTGAGGCTCCTCTTGGATAGAATCACCAATGAAGACTATCTTTCAGAGAACTTGTGGATGGAATCTCACATGAAGACAATCCACACCTTACATCATTATTTGTGAATAATGCTAACATTATGTGATAGATACTTAAGATGACCTTATATTTATTATTATCTTGTGGGAGATACTTAATATGAGATTTATTTTTTTATATAGATTTGAGATCTATTATTCTTATTGAGATAATGTTATACATAGAGTTGAGATCTATATATGATTATTGAGGATAATGTCAATGATGCTTCTTACCTCTCATTACATGTGAATGATGCTTACATTATGTGTTATCTTTGAATAACCTTACATTTTGTAGTAGATGATATTACAAAAGGTTGAGACATCCTGAGGATGATTAATCACATTAACTACATCAGGTATGATTATATTATGTTTTTGATGGCTCCATATTCATTAAGATCACTTAGATTGAAATCTATTGAGGACAATAATTCATATGTCGGAATGAGATCTAGTGTCATAGAGATCATGTGAATACATTATGAGGTCAATGTTATTGATCTTTCCCTCAAGTCCAAGAGGGAGTGTTAATATTTGTGGCCTTGAGACAAAGATAAATTACATTGCAAATGATTATTAATATTATGGGCTTGGCAAAGATTAAAATAAATAATAAGTATGCTAATTATTATATAACATATCACGTTATGATTGAGAAGAGGGACGACTTGCATATTAATTTGCTGAAATTGCTATGAGGGCCAACCTGCATTATAGTCGGCTACCTATTAGGGTTAGCAACTGAATAATATGCAAGTCGGCTGCATTATCATTTTGAAGAGACACCTCGCTTGAGGCATACTTATATGGGATTGAGGAGTGCGAATTAGGCATCATCAAAAAGATAACATGACTGCCTTATTTTGCACTTTCAGCAGTCATATAATTCATATCATCATTGCATAATTGTTCCTACATTATAGCAGCTTCTTGGAAATTTGTAAAGACCTAAATATTGTAGCAAAATTGGAGAGGCATTATAGCAGACCTTAAAGCGCAAATTGTAGCAGACTTAAAGAGCCGATTGGAGCAGAATTATAGCATTGGACTAGAGGCCTCTACATACAATCATTTAGCAGATTTCAAGCATCTAAACCGGGTATTATCTATCTTCTATTCATATATATTTTGGAAAGGGCCTAAGTCTTAGTTCTAAAAGATCATCTATAGATTGTTACTTTCCTTTCAAGTCTGAAATATTAACAAAGAGGACACCCTTTAGCAGAAAATTTCATGCCAAGGGTCTAAAGTTACATTTCCAGCTTTGGCGAATTGTTTTGGCATCATTTCCAGCTTTGGCGAATTGATTTTGGCATCAACCAACAACCCCAAGACCAAGCGAAGAGCACCTAGGGCATCAAGTTTTCGTCATTTAACATACAGATCTGATTATTGCAATGGCAAATTTTATCAACTAGCTGGGCATGTTTGGTGGTTAATAAAAAACATTTCGATTTTGGAGTGGAGAAGCAATAATTTCAAGCCCTCATTTCATGAGGATGTGCTAAGATATCCGATTTGAATGCATAAAATCTCAGACCAGAATTCTGGGACTAGCGAATTCATCATCTTGGAGATCTTTTGAGAACAATTTCATGCCCTAGTAATCTTGCCAAGTCATCTTAGGGCTGGAGGTGGTCATCCATTTCAACTTGGGAGGTATGAAGCTGGGGTTTTGTCATGATAATGATGACATTTTGCATAATTTAGCAATCTGACTTGAGCGTGATCATGTTCATTTTTGGATGCTTAATGTTGTCTTTTGGTGCTCATTGTTGTCATTTTGATGTCTCTTATGTTAATGGCAGAATTGGGAAGGACTTAAGGTCAAGACCTTATGGGATCTTCAAACTTGGATACCGTTTCCACATCGTAAGTGGACTGATTTGAACAAGAAGGCAGCGAGTTGTCTTTACTTTTGTTTTTCAATTGCAAGAGAAGGTATAAATGGTGTAAATTTGGGCACCATGTAATGGTTTGGATTGAGATTTGGACTCGGATTTGGTTTTGGTTCGAGGAGGGTCCTCTATTCATCGAAGTTCATCAACGGAGTGATGAACTTCTCTTGATCTCTTTTCCTTTCCTAGCATAGTTGTGTTGTTGCTTTAATTTCTAATGGTTAATCAAACTAAGTAACACACACTAGTTCAACTAAGTTAACAATCAAAATGCAAATCCTAATTTCACTAGTTGGCATGGGTTAAAATGAACATCAAATTGACATCAAAGGCAATTCAATAGTAATCAATGAACAATTCATGGCAAATATTTAACTTTGTAATTAAAGGCTAGATCAATTGACAATCAAGTTGGAATCAATCTAAGGTTTAAGTGATCAAGTTAATTGAACTCAACAACATGGCAATATTAACCCAATTGACTTAATCAAATTTTCCAGTTTTAGTGGCAATATTTTATCGAATCAAATAAAGTAACCCATGTTTTTTTTTTTGCTCTTGCAGGTTGGCAAGGATAGGGTGCCAAGTTCAAGCTTGAGGAATTCACGAAAGAAAAGGGCAACCAAAGCGAAAGGTGGATATGAAGGAGAAAGGGAAGAATTGAATTTCATCCTTGGAACAACTTAGAAGATCAGAGCAAGGATGGTATGCATATCCTCCATCATCAACCAACAAGTGAGTGCTTCAAGCTCACGTTCAATGATTTCAAGTGGGAAGGAAGTTCACACCAAGTTATCAGAAGGCAAGTCAAGGTCAAGATATCAATAAACATCAAGATGCAAGTTCAATCAAGTTTGAATCATGACAATCAAAAAAATCAAATTTCAAGCACAACCAATCACAGGGCGCCAAGTGTCCTATTTTCTCATTGGTTGAGAAATCATTGCAATTTTCTTATTGGCCCATGATTTGGTGCCCTCATGTAATTGGTTAAAAATTTGGCAAGGGATGAATCTTGGCCCTTGATTTCAAATGAATCTTCGCCCTTCGTATATAAGTGGACATCTATAAAAGGCCAAGGCCTTCTCATTTGTAAAGGGTTAGAAAGAGGTTAGTGGAGATTGATTAGATTGAGAAATTAGAGTAGGAGAGAAGTTAGATTAGAGTAGGTTAGCCAAGGGAGAGACTTGATCAAATTGTTATTATGATGCTATTGAAGTAATGGATAATTCATGGTTGGTTCATCATGGTGAATTACTTAATATTGCTTTGAAGTGTTGCATGTTTTCTTCAATCTTTTACTTTAAGTAGATTTATTTTCATGTTGTTAAAAGTAGCTTAGTTGGATGAAAGCAATTGTTGATGTTTGCTTGTTTGACTCAAGTATACTAGGCCACTAGCCTCATTGTTGATTGTGAGGAAGCCTTGTGTGGTAAGCTAGTCATTGCACTTAAGTTCAATTGTCATTGGATCCTTAGTTTGTACTTCCAAGTTGGATTAAGGAGAAGGTGTTGATATGAAAACCATTTGAGATCCTTAGAAGCTTGCAATAGGTGAAGTTGAGATCGCTGATAAGATTTCACTTGGTAGAGTCCAAGTCATCCGTGATTCCTTGCAATCCTAGTTAAAAGTAGAAGTTAAGTTTAAGTTTAAGTTGAACTGGAAATTGGAAAAGCAAAACTATTTTTTCATTGCACATTGTGAAGCCAAATCTTTAAAAGTGCAAGTAAGTTGATATCCATTGAATGAATAGCGTAAGTCCCCCTAAGTGATTACTAGCAAATCACATTATTTCACTGAGCGAGTATCCACAGTTAAAGGAACCTTGAAGTCATTTCACGATCTTATGTTGCAAGCTTAGCATGAGAGATGACCTTGGTATTTGGTATTTCATCTTGGAATACTAAGTGTTTGATTCTGCATGTTGTAGTGGAACAAAACTCACATCAACATAAATTGGCGCTAGGAGGACTGAATTGAAGGAGGGTTGTTTGATTCATCCTTGGAACGACTCGGAAAATAAGAAACTTTGTCTGTATCCTCCGTCGTCAAGCCAACAGAAATTGGTGCTAGAAGGAGGGCACGAACTGTTGATGTTTTGTCCCTTCTGTTGGATACATCCTATGAGACTATTGAATATATATATATATATACATATATATATATATTCTGTGAGATATAATATATATAGATATATATCTAAAATAGTATTAGGAGAAATTAATATAATAATGATTCAGAGATATTATGTGTGTGTATATATATATATTTATGTAGTTACATAATCAATTGTCATTATATTAATCTCATAATAATGAATAGACATGTCCCATAAAGGGACATGTCTCTCCTAGCCTCATTCTCAATATAAATGAAAGAGAGATTGCTGCATTTGGAAAACACATAAAACATAAGAGTGCTATTACATTTGCAGGTATCCTAAAACTTTAACATGAACAAAGTTCATTTGTGGAATTGTCAACAAGAGTAA
Source organism: Thuja plicata (assembly GCA_018584345.1). Taxonomy (NCBI): domain Eukaryota; kingdom Viridiplantae; phylum Streptophyta; class Pinopsida; order Cupressales; family Cupressaceae; genus Thuja; species Thuja plicata. The sequence continues at coordinate 1,359,882 of MU226451.1, forward strand.
GCTTCAAGTTGTATTTGAGATAGAAGATCTCTTCAAAAGTGAAAAATTAAAAAAAAAAAGTGAAAAATAGAAAATCTGAGGAAAGGTTCCACAATGGATAGGCAAGTGGATGTTCTTCCCATTTGGTTTGATTTGAACAAGCCGTTACATCCATGCAATTTATCTCAGCTTGCAGCATCAGGGCAGTGTAGGATACATGGTACCACAGATCATGAGGAGATGCATTGTTTGATTTTCCTTTTTAGGGTGGATTTGGCATTAAGAGGAAGAATTTATTTTTCAAAGGTGTGTGAGCTAGTGGTGTTTGTCAGTCCAGAGTCGGAGTTCCTTGAGTTCAAAGAGGATATCAATAGGAAACCAAAAAGTGGATATGGAGGAAATACTTGGTGCAGTGTGCATAGCCTCTCACATTCAGAATCTACTTGCCCATTATGTCAAGCCACCATGGACTTAATCAAGTTTCAAATGGGTTGGTATGAGGAAGTATCGGGAGGTGGCAAGGATTTCTATCAGCTTTCAAGCTGGACACCAAAGAATGATGAGGACACCTATCGCTCAAGCTGGGAACCAAAGGATGAAGACGAATATGAGTTGCATCGTGAAAGCAAAATTGGGCTTAATGATCAAGATAACGAAGTGAAGGACCAACTTTCGCGCATTACTCCACAAGAGGAAGAAGTTGATAAGAAAATCAGAGAAGCAATAGAGTTCATCCAAGGAAGAGAAAGGATAGTAGGAAAAGATCAACATGTGGAAGCACTTAAAGAACTGCAAATGGATTATCACAAGGTGGAAGAAGTGGAAATCTTTGGTGAGCTTTCATGCATAATTCAAGAGGTGGTCCTTGAGGATAGGCTAAAAGAAGTTTCAAATATCCTTGAAGAGGAAGACAACCAAGTGGATGAGTTGAACAAGTAATTACAATATATCATAGATGAATCCAAGTATGAGAAAAATTTTGATAGAGCATTCCAAGACATCATTACCACCATATTCTTTGGGGGGGCTGCTTAAGGATCTCATGGAGGAAACACGAAAGGAATTCTTGCCAAAAGTAATTCAATATAATCGAGTTACTGCGAGTGGCATGGTTCGCCATCAACTCCGACCTCCAGAGGCTTTACCACTTGGGATTGCTTTTGATGAACTTATGAGGATATTTGGTGATGGTCTTCTTTCTAGTTTTGAGGATGCCATGTTTGATGAGATTCCACATGAAGAATTGCAAGATGTTCCTAAAGAAAAATCTACATGTAACTCCTTGCGAGAACAAGATGAAGAATAGTTTGGGTTGATGCTACAATTGGACATCGGGTTTGAGCAACTTGAAGAGATATTTGAGGGAGAACTCATCAAGGAATCCTTGATTTTTGAGGATGCACTTAGCAATGCTCACAAGGATGCGTGGTTCATACGGTATAAGGACAAGCCACCTGAAGCAGTATTCCAAGGCTTTTATGTCACGACTAATACTGCCTTGATCACTCACGAGGTTGATGTTGATGCTAGTGGGATGGTCCATCACCAACTTCGACCTCCTGAAGTTGTGGTGAATTCGCAGGTCTCATTTAAATTTGAATCACGCCAGGTTGTTTCTTTCCCTGCTCTTAATGTTCCAAGTTATGAAAGTCGTTATTTTGATTATGAAAATTTTGGAAATAAAAATCGTTTATGGATTGATCATGGACCCAATGAATTGCCTCAATTGTTGATTTTGCATGATAATTTTCTTGAGTTTGAGTTTGAAGTGACTAAATTTTTTTCGCAGTACAAGGATAAGCCTGCGGGATTGAGAACTATCACCTAGGCCTTATTGCTCTTGAATGCCTGAGAAACCATGTTTGGTCAAGCATGTATATAACCCTTTTGAGTGTTGTCCCTTTAGAGTCCTGTACATGGTTAGAGTAGGTTTGTCTTGGACTGTTTGGTTCAAGAGGGTTAGAGTAGGTTTCCCTTTCTGTCTATCATTTTTGTTGTCTTAGACAGCCTGAATAGTAATTTGCCTTGAGGCAATTGACTTAAAGTTTGTTTGAGGGGCTTAGTTGGTTGTTTTTCTTTAGAGGGTCAGTTTGTAAGTTTGCCTTGAGTTGTTTGACTCAAGTAGTCTGCTTTACTCTAGGTACCTGCTTTGGTTAGTTTAGAGGGATCCAAATTTGTGAGAAAGGCGATGATCATACAGCACACTTTGGTGTTCTCCCAATTGTTCTGTTCAGTTTATTTCTTGGGTATTTCTTTGTGGGGTTCCCTTGAATTGGAGATTGGATTCCTAATAGCTTTATCCTGCGAAAAGGATTTGTCCTAAATTTGGATTGGGTCATGGTTGTGTTTTGAGTATCTGAGTCTTTCGATTACTACATTTTACTCACACTTAATTGCTCCGAGTTCTTAACAAGCCAACAAAGCCTAAGACTGAGAATACTTAAGGAGACACATGGAAAGAAGCTCCCCTACTCATACATCAACATTTCAAACAAGGAAACAAAAGAAGGTAGCATTTATGTAGATCCCATGGCCAACTTACAAGAGTGAAAGATAGAAACAAAAGCTCAATATTTAGGTCCAAGTTTGCTAAGAGTATTTCCACAATTACGTCGTTTTTCTCAAGGGGACATGATTTACATTGTGCTCTAAGGTCATTGACCTTTGTCGCATAGTCCTTGATGTTGTCAAAAGACTTAGGATGAGGACTTATTAATCCATTGTCAATTTGATAACCACTAATTTCATCAATTGCAACATTCAATATTTTTTATTTTTTCCATGCATCAGGTGAATTTGTACACTATTCACTTTTAGACTAACATCAAGCGAAACTAGACTCTTTAGACAATCAACAACTTTTAAGGATGTTCAAGCATCCAAAGTAACTTTTCCTTATTACCAATGGATTCAATTACCTTTTGTTCAACATAAGATGTATATCATAGTTGCACTAAGGCATCCCAAGTAGTTTGAGAGAAGACATTGTCAAGTAATCTGAGCTCTATTTGGCATGGAGACCTCCTTCAAAGATCTATTATAGAGGTTGGAGCATCCGATAGTCTTTACTAACATGACCACAGATAAAAAGGTTTGTTAGTCGTAGTTTAGCTAGTCAAAATAAGACTTATGTTTATATTTGGATTAGTATTGGCAATATAATGGCAGATGGGTCGTGGGTAGTTGTAGGAGGTTTGCAACGGTTGGTGTGCTCAACCAACCGTTGGGTACTTTATATATGGCCGGTTGGTATCGAGACTGGAGGAGGATTGTGATGACATTGTTTACCCGCTGGGGTAACCTAGTTTACTAATTAATAGACGTTGTACAGAAATGCAAATACATCAGATAGATCAGAGAATACCATAATCTTTATTAATCATTCGTAACTTGAGTACATTTACCATAGTCACTCTCTCATATTATCTCTGAAGAGAAAGTACATTGCTTATATAAAACCCGAAGGGGTGTGACCAAACGTCACCACCGATTCCCAACCGCCGTCCGGTATTAACTAAGTACCGTCGACTACACATAATATAACTAACACAGCATAAAGTACTACGGCTGACATCATCCCCCCTAAAGAAAAGTCATCTCCGGACGACAACAAAATGTCCGAGACCGAAACAAAATAGGAATGAGGAACCACTACATACAAGATTCAAAACATGCTGCCTCCGTAACCAATCTGTCCTCAATAGCCGCCTTCTCCACACCCTGACACTAAGCCAACTCTTGCTCTACTGCCTCCAACCTGGTGGTCAGCTCCTCCCGAGCTCTCTGTGCCTCCACCACGGCAACCTCATGTTCAGCCAGGACATACTCCTCAAAGCGTAGTACCCTGCTACCTCTCTCGCCACCATTGGCGCGCGGACAATCAATGCCTGTAACATCTCTGGGTCTCATGTGCTCAACGCTGTGTTCACAACCTCTAAATCCATCTCCGTCACCGACATATGGCTTCCCCTCCAACACTTAGCTTCAAACTTCTTTCTCACTGAGTGGAACAAACCCAACGCTTACCCTAACGGCGCAGGTACCCCAAACTCTATGTTGTAGTGTGCCTCAAAAATAAAATGAGGGTCTGGGGGCACACAGTTTTCGTCCACACAATAGTCCATGGCGCACACCGTTTTCGTGATTTTCGTCGGACGCCATACTCTCTTACAGTGCCTGTGCAAATAGCCAATAACTATGCTTTCTCCGCTACCTGCTTATGTCCTTCCCTTCGGTGCCATATACAACTCTTTTTATTTGGCGTCGTTTTTTTTTTTTTAGAATGTGATGTTGTCAATAACTGTCCTCTTTGCCCACTAGTTTAGGAATCCCTAACTGCCTCGTTATGCTTGTACGGTCACTATTTATCCACGTGGAATGGTACCTTCCGTCGCGGGCCGTACGCTACTCAGTGTGTAGGCACCACTAGTATGCTTGGTAGCCGTATGGTATTTACTAAAAGGCCTTACGGTTTCTCTTTTGTTTGCCCGCCCTTCCTTCCCGTTCGTATGGAACCGTACGGTATCTTGCCGTATGAACACATGACTTTTTAAGTCTTTTCGTTTTTACATGATCGTACAGCCTTCTATCATACGATTGTCTTTTGTCATTGGTTTTTTTTCCCTTTGTCGGCCGTACAGCATGCTCCACTGGGTCCTACGCAACCGTACGTCCTTCTACCGTACGGTCACTTTTTTATATGTTTTTCCTCCTGTCGTACGGTGTCGTGGGCCTGTACGGCCTTCTGTTGTACGGTGTTATTAGCATGCGGGGTTTCTCTTCCGTACAGTTGTACGGCACCAGGCCATACGGTCTCGTATAGACACTTTGCTTCTTTTTTCTGACCGTACAGTGTGAAATAGTGCTCTGTCGTACGGTGTCCTTGCTTTTTTAGCGTACGATGAACTAAACCGTACGGGCTTATAGGACGTACAGCCAATCACTGTACGGTGGTGGTCGCTTACCTTTGGACTGTACGGTCATTCTTGTCTTCTCTCTCGGTTTTGTCGTACGGCCATACAGTGCT
>MU226451.1:1365357-1408547 GCA_018584345.1 Thuja plicata
CTCTCTAGGTGGGATTTCAATTTGAATTCGTTGATGATTGCGCATATCTCCAGTTCGTCGAGAGTCCCCAGCTTTCTAGTCGTGTTGTAGCCGACTTCCCGATTCCCAAGCTTTGTCGCCGAGTCTGTTTTTAATGACCATCCGAGGTTTTGAAATCATAATTTCCACAGGGACCACGCTCCCCTGCCCATACATAACGAGAAGAAGAAAAATGAAGATTTTGAATGTTGCGGCCTTCCACGCAGGGTTCCAATCGCCGCCGACCCGAATGATCTTGGGTTCTACTTCGATGTCGAGATTTGCAGGTTTGATTGATAACTCTTTATACTTCATGGGGTTTTTCTCATCAAACTGGTGTGTCGGTGTTTTATTGATTTTGGCGTCCCCTTCCGTGTATTCCCCATACTCCCAGGGAATTTTATCAGGCTCCTCCATGCTCAACACGTTGCAGGATGGTGTGAACATCTCATAGTCCTCCATTTGCCAGTGGAAGAGACCGTTCAACGAGTCTCCATCATCCCCAGAACCTTCTTCCAACTCCAACACCCCTTCGTCATTGGGCTCCATTCTTCTTTGCCCTCCGTCTTCTCCCACTTGCTCTCCTTCGAATTCTGAGTCCAAAAATGCTAACTCCTCGCTCACCATTTGCGTGCGGAGGTCAATCACATACTTCTTCTCGGCTTTCTCCATGGTGAGTGTGTTCCGCTTCCAGTTGTGGTTCACCTTCGCTGAGGTGAGCCACCCTCGTCCCAAAATAGCATCGTATCCCTTTTTCTTTAGTGGGATCACCACAAAGTCGAGTACGAAGGGCTGTGTACCAATCATCACGCGTTGAGCCATGAGGGTTTCGATGGGTTTGATGTCGTGCTGGTCGGTGCCCAATAAGTTGAAGGTTGGGGGCCACAATGTTGGCTTGCCCAATTTCTTCCATGTCTCCTCCGGAAGGTTGTTCACTCCTGACCCTCCGTCCACTATAGTGTCTGTCAGGATGGTACCAAGGATGCCCATCTCGACGACTGTCGAGTACCTCTCGTAGTTTACAGCAAGTATCATCAGGTCAACTGTAGACCCTCCGGGGATGTCGGTACGTGTGGTATTTGGCTGCGTGGCCAAGTTCCCCAACAATGTCGTTCCCAAGTGAGCCATGGTGTGAAGGAGGTCCTGGAGTTTCACCGATACCTCTAAATGTAACAGTTGTCTCAGAATATTTTGTTCTGCCTCCCTCCGGGCCGAGGTGGTTGCCATCTCCCATGTTTCTTTTTGTGTCTTCATCGCCTTCTCTATTTCTTCCTTAGCCTCTCCTGCCTGTTGTTTTTCTGTTCGAGGGTCTGGATATGTGGCTTGCTTTGCTTGCCCTCGGGTGATGGTCAATACCGTACTTGTGCTTCCAACTATGTCCAGCCAATTAATGTCAGATTTCGGGCAGTTGGCATCCTCGTGGTTGCCAGGACCACACCAACGGCATAGCTTCTGCGGGGTGTCGCCCTTGTCACAGTCCCTTGCAAAGTGGCCCCACTGATTACAAGCTCGGCACTGGATCGTCGGCCGACCCTTGGAGTCATATTGTATTTGAATCCTTGTGTTGGTGTTGTTGTTATTGTCACTTCTGCCACCACGTTGGTTGCCTCCGTACCCGCCCGATGTAGATGGTGGCTCTTGAGTAAATAGCACTTGTTCATTCCTCACTTTCATGTTATATGGGCATTCCTTGGTGGAATGGCCCATGATGCATTTTTGGGACATGATCCCTTCGTATGACCGCTCTCCTTGCAGTCCGTACACCACATGTCATCTTCCCCCTTGGTTGTACCCCCTTTCATGGTCTTGAACTCCTTCATTCTCTCCATGTCCTTTTGGAGTGCCATGACTTTTTTTTTTGACTCGCCATCACTGCTACTGTCATCGTCTGCAGTGTCATCTTTATCAGAAGAAGACTTGCTTCTTTTCTTCTTGGAGGTCTTTTGTTCGCTCTCCAAGTCCATCGCCCGGTTATAGGCATCTTCGTATGAGGTGGGGGGCACTATCTTCATTTTCCCCCGTAGGTTCGATTTCAGGCCCTCCACGAACCATCTTTTCTTCAGACCATCCACTAGCTGACTCTCCATTTATTCGACTAACTCCTTCAGTCAACGACAGGAGGCCCGCACAGTCTCCATCTTGCCTTGTTTGGTACCGTATATCTCTAAAACAATTTCATTGTCATCCCTCAGGAGTCGAAACTCCTAGAATTCTTTCTTGAGTTCGTCCCAAGTGGTCACCTTTGTTTTGTCCACACCGGAGTACCAATCGATGGCTACTCCTCTGAGTGTGGTGGGGAACTGTTTCACCCATTCTGCCTGGTCGGCAACTCCATTCGTCGACCAGATTGTCTCGCACGTACAACAATGTCGTACTGGATCTTCCTTCCCATCTCCATGGAATTTTGGTAGCTTCTCTTTGTTAGTCGCCATGTTTACTTTTCTACGTGCCGACTGTGTTCGTAGCACCGGTTGTGTTACAGGCTGGGATGGTACTACCGGCGTCGGTACCCGGAAAATGTTTGGTACCATAACACTTGATGTCCCCGAACTATTGGAACTATCCAGGCCTGGTAGGCTACTGTGATCCCCGTGCCCCTTTGTCACTTCGATACTCGCAGCCGCAGCGGTACCCTGGGCCTCCCTCCATGACTTCCTCTTCTTCCTTCCTTCGGGCTTCTCTTGCTTCCGTCTGTGGCGTTAAGGTTCAGGACCCGAACAAGCTCCTTGTTTCCTCTAGGCGGTCCTCGTCACTTCTCCCGGCCTCCCGGTCAGATACCTCCAGACCCCCGCCTTCATTTACTCCCTTCGGTAGTCCTTTAGCGCGTCTTCTGTATCTCTCCCTTCGCTCGTCTTATTGTTGTGCGAGTACAGCTTTTCTAGTGGCTTGTTCCTCCTTGAGTTCCTTCTTTCTATTTTTATTCAATTGATTGGGCATGAATTCTTTGCTCACTTCTCCACAGGGCAATAATCAACACATCAATTTATTTATTTTTTTCCTTCCCGAGTACGTCTAGGCAGCGGCGCCAAATGTTTACCCGCTGGGGTAACCTAGTTTACTGATGCATAGACTTTGTACGGAAATGCAAATACATAAGATAGATCAGAGAATACCATAATCTTTATTAATCATTCGTAACTTGAGTAACTTTTACCATAGTCACTCTCTCATATTATCTCCGAAGAGAAAGTACACTGCTTATATAAAACCCGAAGGGTTGTGACCAAACGTCACCACCGATTCCCAACCGTTGTCTGGTAGTAACTAAGTACCATCGGCTACACATAATATAAACAACACAGCATAAAGTAAGTACTACGGCTAACAGACATTACATGGAATAAAAGCTTCTCTTTCTGCCCAATACAATGTGTATGGTGTTTATTCTTGATTATTACATTTCTTATATTCTTGTATGAACTTCACCATTACTCTGGGCATAAAACAAACAACCCTGTAGGGAGTATACATGGTTGAGGCCCTTCGGATGGTGCAGACAATACGTGTCGAGATAGCTGATCGTATTTAAAAGTTCCAAGAAGAATTGGCCCAACAAGAACAACTGATCAAAGCAAAACAAACTAGAGTGGCAGCCACAAAGGTGGAACTGGCTAAGACGGTGAAGGAGATTGAGCAAATTAAACGCCAATTGCTTGGGGCTACACACATGGTGAAGACAAAACAGGAGCAAGAGTTAGTAGCAACTCAACATTTTAAGTTGCACACAAAGGAGGTCCACAAGCTTTGGAAACTCTGATCCCCTATGTCCACTCCCACTTCTTTTGTACATCCAAGGATATCTTCTCATCCCACTCCTTAGTATATATATATATATATATATGCAGATGTTGGTGTTCAAATAAAGATTAAAGGACCTCTTAATAGAATTGAGAGAGCCCAAAGAGAATTGGTAGAGGGAATCAAACCAACACCTTCTCCTTGGCAAGGAGAAATTCTACCAGTCAACCATGAGGAATTAATAAAAATTAAAAAAAAACATAAAGATTATGTTTATATTTCTGTGAGAACGTGTGTGTATGTGTATATGTGTCTGTGTGTGTGTGCGCATGTGTATTACCCAATTTTGTTAAATGTCACTTGGAAGACGACTTTCTTTTTCTTTTTTTTTGTGGGGAGGTGATGTTAAATTGCAGTTCAGTAATTAGTCCCCCACAGTTGTTAGTTGGCAGTTATTGACAGTTGCCATGCACCCAGAAAATATTTATGCCCATTGAAGTGCGAAAAAGTGTATAACCAAGTTTCATCTATGTTTTAATAGAACTCTTTGTAAGTGTTCCTAAATATAAGATGCTATTTTGTAGGGTTTTTAACCAGTAATGGTTCTCCCGACGTAAATCGGAATATTCTCTGTAATATTACATTGTCTCAATATTTTCTTATCATTTAACTTCTAAATTTAAATATTTTTTATCATTAATTATTATGAAAATTAAAATATATATTAAAGTTTTACCAAACCCATCACCACCCTTCTCATACACTTCTGCAATCAAGATAAATAAAATGACACTTATGCCAATCTCAAACACATTGAGAGGCTCTAGATTAGTGATCCATTTGTATAATTCCATTGAATTTAATTGTATCTTGGTGCACACTGACACCGCAATAAAATTTATTTGGAATTATTCAAACCCCCTCATTTGATTCTTAACCTTCTCTATAAAGAATCCTAATTCTTTTATAAAGCATTTAACTCGCTAAGAAACAATTTCAAAAAATTCAGTTTCTATCAGTCTTGGAGAAACAAAATTCCAAGATATGGTCAGATATTTCAGGCAGAATGGGATTAAAATCATCATCAATCAATAAATTAACTTCTAGAAAATGTTAAATATTCAAATAAGACACACTTCTTTGCATTGATGCAAATAAGAAAAAACTAACCATGTCCTTGAGTAATCTGCGATCTCGTTCAGTGATAAATGTGATGGCATAACCTTTCCTGCCAGCTCTTGCTGTTCGACCAACTCTATGAACATAGCTGCAAGACAAAAAAAAAGATTATCAACATACCCACGCATGAAAGTTTGAAACAAATGAGGGTCATAAAACATAGATGTTCCACATAGATGAGGAGCTCCATTGCATATTTATAAACATAAAGGGGGATAGTAAGTATAAAAATGACAAGAAGCACCATGGTGTTGCGGATGGCCAAGGGACATCCCCTTCTATCCTTCTATCCCACTGTTCTGGAAATACCATTGGAAAGAGAGAACTGGTTTCATGGCCAGGTATGCAACCCCATGTGTAACCTTGAGAGTTTCTCTATGTTTGAGTTTTTCTTGATTTTAAAATTTTGAAATTGAATTCTTTGTAAAATCTAGAAATGCATTCCTATGAGAAACTATTTTTTAATTTCAATAATAAGAATTACACAGAAAATATGAAGGTTTACAAGTTCTCACCTTTTAATATCACGAGGACAGGCGAAGTTAATAACTGTCTCAACACCAATTATATCCAAGCCCTGCATTGAAAATGTATTAAATGAAATATTGAACCACAAAGCATAGAATTGACAGAAAACACTAAAGAATTTATTTTGGCAATCTTTTGAGCATATTTGATGATAACAAGCACAAGAAGCATATTATAAAAAACTGTACTTACTCGAGCTGCAACATCAGTTGCAATAAGAAAATCAACTTCTTGCTTCCTGAATAGTTCTAAAGCCTGAAGAATGGGAGAGAAATACACTTACTTTAGTTAAAACACCAAAAAAGAATTATCTATCAGTAAACATATTTTGTATGCAGATACAGGGGAAGAAAGCTAACCTTGTTGATCAACAAAGTTATAAACAACTATCCTTATTTATAACATAAAAAAAGCATTGCTAAATAATCTTGTATGGTGTCATTCTATATAGGCTTGATTATTAATAAGAAAATTTATACAATCATGATAAAAAACAGAAATTGGAAACTGATAGGCACACATGTGCGCACACACACCCACACATGGTGAAAAACACACACATGACCACACTAGCACACTAAAGCGCAAACACACTGAAGCACATGTGCACACGCACAGACATACACATGTACACACACAAGCACATTTCTAGATCAATATACGAATAAAATATCAAAATAGAAATATGAACACAAACATGGAATTGAATTACAAAGTAAAAACCCTCTAAAAAATTGCTTTCAAATATCAAGGTAGATATATTGTTGCCATGAACATCAAAGAAAGAATTACATCTTTGTAAGTTAGGGCTAAGAAATGCATCATCATAGACATAATGGCATAAAATGTAACCAAACTCAGTAATAGACATCGTGGATGATAATTCGGTACTGGTGGAAATTATGATTCATCACTACAGAAGTAATTTCAAGTGAGAGAAGCAAACAAAATGAGACATCAAGTTCAACTCACACAAGCTGTTCTGCCAATGGTTTTATTATTAGTTACTTCAGTTTCTGTTCGAATTGGTGTTCACTGTGAATTCAAAGTCGGGGATTTTTTATGCATTCTGTAATTAGGTGGGAGAGTTCAATCATTCCATAGTTTACTGTCAAAAGTGCATCCTTCTTATATATATTCAAGGTTTTGTCCAGATGGTTAATCCACTGAAAGGCCTCAGCAAAAGCATGATGCAAATTAGGACTGTTCTTCAGTTTTAGAAGACGAAAACTAACTGAAGATTGAACATTATGCAACTTTAAAAATAACAGTCAAATTGTATTCCAGGTTTTGGATTGATAACAATGTCAACTGATCAAATGGAATAAGACAATACAGATGTATTTCTGGAACATTACAATTCCCTACTAGCGTATATAAAGTACTTCTCTGCCTTTGCAAGAGGCTCTTATTTAAACGAGCAACAAATCAGTAGCTTGTTGGGTATAAAGAAAATTTTCCCACACCAAACTTTACTTGCAGGCTAGTTTCAACCATCACCCTTGACAAGAAATAATCAGAATCCTGAACACTCGGAAGACTAAATTCTACAAGGATCTCAAAGGAATTTGAATGAGTAACCAACACAATTTTAAAATTAGAAAACAAAAAAAAAAAATGCTAAAACGAATCTTCATCCTCAACAATTAAGATAAAGACGAGGTCAACCTCGAATTTTTTTCCCTCCAAATCAAGGGACAACCAACAACATTGCTAAGAGTTTACAAACAAGAGATATAAGGACAACACTCTTTCCTCCTAATGCCCTTCAATCATTCTCAAAATTAAATATGTCCAATCAATCAAAGGCCACCAAGGTGATGTTTACCAAAACCCATTCTCCTAGCTGTGAAAATATTCTCCAAAAACAACAATGGCCATTATGTGTGCAAAAGCCAATCCCAAGATTCATCAGTATGCCTATAACAGTGCCATGGAGAAGAATGGAGAATGACAAAACTATAAATGATGGACCATAATTGACATAAAAAATCATACACATGTATTTCCAAAAGTTGTATCAATAAAAACTATCATTACCTAAATACGGATGATAATTGAATTCCAATCCAACTTAAAAGCACATCATCCCGCAAACTTAATAATGGAGTTGACCCCTAGAACCAAAATTAGATCCATATAGTATAGGCCCAATGTCTTGATTTCATACAGTATATACATGAATAGATTTTCAAATCCTTGGCAAATCATTAAAATAAATCCTAAATAGCAAGCCAAACAATTACTAATGAAAAAAAACAATCAAAATTCTAATACAAATCCTCCTCCCCGCAGTAAGAAAGATGTATAAGCATTGAAACCAACAATACCAAAGAGGAAAAATGGAAATTAGAAAAACTAAAACAATGGAGTATATTTACCAATAAATATTATGCACTGGTATTTCCAAAATTTGGACCAATAAAAAACTAAAGATAACTAAGGATGATGTAGATTCTACTTCAATGTTAGCAATGTACTGAATACACAGCCAAGATAAAATTCATATAATGTAGGCAGACCCTGCGTGACCTGGCATCTACACCTCATATTCAGGAAAAGTTTTATCTATTCCTTGGCAATTATTATGATTAATCCTAAATAACAATTAAAAACACTTTCACTCATTAATGTGTATTGTGGGGTTCATCCTTTGTCTAGGACCAGAGACATGATTCAATGGAGTAAACCGGACACGGGTTGGGTTAAGATCAATTTTGACAGTGCATCACTAGGGAACCCGAGTCCCTCAGGTGTTGGATGTGTTGTTCGTGGTGTTGATGGAAATATTTTGGCAATTGAAACTAAGAAGCTAGTGGTAGGAACAAACAATGACGCAGAGATGCAAGCGGCACTACTTGCGGTAGACCTGGTGACAAAACTTCGTGTGGACCAACTACATCTTGAAGGAGATTCACATATTATAGTCAACGCAATTGCAAATGGGAGTGCGAAAGTCTGGAAGTTGGATAAAGTCATCAACGTGATCAGACACAAACTTGGTCTTTTTCAGAAATTATTGTCACATATCTATAGAGAGGGTAATGCTTTGGTTGACCCCCTATCCAAATTCGCAGTGAGTTTTGTCGAACGTTTTCGCTCCAATTTTGTCAAGAGATGGTGAAGGGTGACAGAAGTCGATGATGTCAAAGCCATTAATATAGCCTCAATTTGGCGTATGAAGGCGGCGGAAGAGTAACCTTGCACACTTCTTAGTACCTTTGCATTAAATGTGGGCGGGAATTTTGTGGAACATTCATTCCTATTTCAGGGCGGCAATAGACATTCTGTGTGTCGAGTGTATTTGTTGGAAATCCATTTGCCAGTGAAATTTGTCTATTGTTGCCGCGTGTGCTAGTGCAAGGTGAGATGGAAGAGAATTTCTCTTTCAATGCCCTCAAGCAGCAAATGGCATTCTGGGGGCCTATCTCAAAGAAGAGGTTAGAGCATGTTCTTACAAGCGACCCATTGTTTTTTATCTTGGTCAAGGTCCTACTGGGGATTGAATTTTTGGCATCGGATTTTTGCTTCCAAACACATACACATATCTCCTCTATTTTCTGTGCGTTTGGATTGCATTTCAGCCAAAGAGTCGAGGTGATTAGGTTATGCAGAGATGCGTGCGCCCAGAATGGTGAGTTGGGTTGGAGGAAATTGTGGCAAGTGCAGTTCCAGGTCATGGGTTTATTGTTGCTCATTGTGACTGGTTTGGATTCTTGGGTGTTCCACATCACTTGCACTTGTTTCTTCTACATCATGCACTTGGCAATATTCCTAAGAGGAAGGAGGCGGCCCAGAAGTATTGGGCTCGTATTTTGGCCTATGTTCATGACTGGGAGATTGTCCTTGTCGCAACTGAATCAAGATTTGTTCAGGTTTTTCATGGCGGAGGTTTGGACGGAGATGCAGGAGCGACAATGTGCAAATGGACGCAGTGCCAATGGAAATATGTGAGACTGTGGTCGGGGGCGTGGGCGTGGGCGTGGGCGTGGGCGTGGGCGAGAGCATAGGCGTGGGCGGAGGTCATGCTCGAGCATGTGGGCGCTGAGTACCAATGTTTTTTGTCTATGACTATCTCCCATTGTTTGCCCTCAAGGGTAAACAAGAACTGTTGTAGTCATACAGAATAGTAAAGTACACAATACAAAATAAGAGAGAACTTCAAGTATGTTTCATTGCTCATAAGTTACCATGTACAAGAGTATAATCATAGCAAGGATGTCTCTTCCATCAAGAGACTACATACAAGTAGGGACCGAGAGGGTGCGTGGTGAACCGTCGCACCTGTTAACTACCTACCCTCGGTTGTGCAACTACCTAACTGTCCATATTGTTGGACAACATCATCCCCCCAAAAAGAAAGTCGTCTCCAGATGACAAGAAACAAAATTGTCTGGGACGGAGAACAACAAAATGGGATGATTACAAAACAAAATTGCCCACCATAACTAGAAAAGCTAACTAGAAATAATGACTGAGGAGGGGGCTGAGGAGTCCCTAATGTTGAAGGTGATGTTGCCAGAGAAGCTTGAAGTTGGTACACCTGCAATGTCCAGACCATGAGGTTGCACTCTGCCTGCTCCCTCCTCTCCATTGTGGTTCGTATCATGACAACCGCCTCCATTATCTCTTTGTCCTTCTGATCCACTGTCTCCAACGCACTAGCCAAGCAAGTCCCTAGCATAGCTCACTCAATCTTCTCCGCCAAGTGTCTCATCAACTCCTCCCGCAGTCGCCCACTCTCCTGTGTCTGAGCTAACTCCTTCTGTTGTACCAACTCAGTCTCCACTCTGTGAAACTTTGTCCCCAGGCTCTCAATGACTGCACTCTTCCCTCAGTAAGGTATCCGCCAGACTCTCCCCAGGTCGTTCCCAAAGAGCTCATTCCTCCATCATCGCATACGACTCCTTTGTTGGCCATCCCCAGGACTGAAAACACACATTGAATGCCTCGGGG
Source organism: Thuja plicata (assembly GCA_018584345.1). NCBI lineage: Eukaryota > Viridiplantae > Streptophyta > Pinopsida > Cupressales > Cupressaceae > Thuja > Thuja plicata. The sequence continues at coordinate 1,375,777 of MU226451.1, forward strand.
CATCCCACTCTCATGAAGGCTACCAGGCGCTCCAACTATTGAGCTAGACCCTCCTGTGCCCTGGACTGAATGGAACTGGCCACCCTTCATGCGCCCGCTGCTATATCTGCAAGATACCCCTCCAAGTCATCTAAATCTCCCACGAGCTGGCCACTAGTACCCTCAGGTGGAGGGGGTGGCGTCAACTTTGGTGGTGTTGAGGCATGTGTCTAGAGCAACTTACGAATGGTGGGTCTTCTATCTCCAATGCGGTCAGTCTCACAGGAGAGGCCTCATCCTCTACATGGATTACCTCCTACTGAGGTAACTCCCTCACTGGTGATCGAATGTCAGGTCCTACTTTTATAGGTGGTTGGTTGTAGCTGTGCAACCAGGCACTCAATCACCTCATCCGACGGAGCGTTACTCACCATGGCTGCCCTTCTTGGCTGCTCCACTACCAACTCCCCAGCCATCCTCACCACTGCGTCATTCCCGATCACCTCTAATGTGACTTGGGGCCCCTCGGTCTCTCTGGTCTGCTCAAGTGGGAATTATCCCTCTTCGTGAGTCATATCCTCTACCTCCATCTCCGGAACTACCACCTTGGCTACCTCCTCTGCAAGCATCGTAGACTGAGCTACTACCTCTGCAACTATTGCAGGTCTCATCTCTACTCGCTGCCTCAATTGTCCAAACGTTGGAATATGTGTCGTGGTTACCAACCCTGCGGCTGGTGAAGTGAACTGTACTGCAGCTAGCTGTGGTGGAGTGAAGAACACTTAGGTGGGCACCATCTGTGTTACCCCATGGGCTACTGAATCGGCCTCGTCATCCATCTCACTACTATCCTCTTCCAAACTGCTAGAAGTTGTTGTGGTCAGTTCCTAGTCATTATCAATGTTTCCGGACTCTGACTCTGAAACTACTTGGTGCTTCCTCTTCTGGCCTGATGGAGTGGTTCCAGTGTCCAAATGCCTCCATAGAAGAATGGGTGGCTCATCGGGTGCCAGCATGCTTGTTGGCTTCACTGCCAACAACTCCTCGGGTATCTGCGTATGTGTGGCTTCCAAAAGAGTCAAATGACATAGTGCGACATGTAGAATGTCTTATTTTGCAATGTCATAAACTCATTTGTGCGCTCCGCTAGTAATGATGCCCAGTCATACACCCACCCATTCAGGATACCGTTCATCAGACTTATCTGTGGGATGGCTATATCAGATGCACGGCTGGAACCTGTCAGCCTACTCTTTATTATGTCCATGATGCACTACCAATGTCCTTTCGCAACAAATGAATTCTTGATACCCCACCCTTTGGATGCTTTGGCAACTGAAGCCAACTCTGCAGGTGTGAGCTTGCGGGAAACCAACCGAACCCAATACTCCTTTGTCTCCTTTGTCATTTTATGTTGTTTGGTATCAATCTTCCTGCCCTTCGATCTCGAAATGCCAAACACCCGTATGAAGTCTGTAGCTTTGAAGGAAACTGTGATGGTGTGCCCTAGGTAGGGAAAGTTGCTCGTCCGTGAGAAGCGATCAAATGTTTCGATCATGGTTCTCAACGAACCCTCAAAGTTACGAATGCAAAACAAGGGCATCATCACAACCCAATCTATCTCTGCCTTTCGCAGGCTCCTCTTCACATCATCTGTGTCAGGAGTTTCTTGCCACCACTTTCGGCAGCCCCCTCCATTCAAACCCTCAAAGGTAATCGTCTGTGCAGTCACTGCTTCCATATGGTCTGCCATTTGTGCCTTGCCCTTTGATTTCTTCTTTGCACTTGCGCTGCCATTTGTCTTGCCTGCAACTTTTACTCCTGACTATAGTACCTTGGCTTTCTTGTCCATGTCGGAGGCACCTATTTGTAACTGCATACTCCAATTCCATTTGCCAACTGAATCCATTGACGATTTCTTCCTTTGTCGCTTTGTGTAGATGAAGACCACTGTGATCAAATCCCTAACCACCTGGTGTACTTGTACGACTTTGCCATTTTTTTTCAAACTTCTCACTGCTCCTCATGTCTATACGGCTGCCAAATATTATGCCCTGGCGCTTCCCTTCGTCTGTACGGCCGTATATGGATCTATTGTACCATATGGTGTACGGTATACAACTGCAAGGTTGTATTCTCCGTCCGTACGGTCACCAATGTGCTTGTACGACACTTGCCTACCTCTCTTCGGACCGTACAGATGCATGATGACAAGTTGGGGGTCGTACGGTGTTATACGTTCAAAAAGACATTCGTACGATGTTGTACGGTGTCAAGCTGTACTGTTGTACGGTACTGTAATCTCTCTTTTAAAAAATAAAATTTAAAAAAATTGTACGACACCAACCTATACAGTACTGTACGTTTTGTTTTTTTTTTTAAATTGAATTTTTTTTAAATATATTTTGGTGCCCTATTTGGTTGGGTCTGTCGACGTCATCTTGTTGTTCATGGTATATTTTCAGTTTTGACCAGTTGACTACGTCGAAAATCTACTGGTCATCGAGCGTCGACAACTTGATTGCTCCATTGGCGCCAACTACATGTACTCTATAGGGACCCAACCACTTCACTTTGAATTTACCAGGTCTGATTTTATTCTTACCGTTATACTTCAACACCAATTGACCTCGAGAAAATCTGGTCCAAGGAGGTGCTTGTCATGCCAGTGCTTTCTCTGTTGTTGGGCAACGCCTGTTGCCCATTGCGCCATCATTCGTCACTCGTTGAGTTTATTGAGGGCGTACAACCGTTCCTGAAGGCTTTCCATATCTCCGAGCTTGTTGTCAATTGCTATCCGGAGGCTTGGCACCATGAACTCCATCGGGACCACCGCCTCCTGCCCATACATTAGTTGAAATGGCATATGTCCCGTGGTCACTTTATAATTGGTTGGGTAGGCCCACAAGATAGAGGGCAATTTCTCCTCCCAGTCTTCCTTCTCCACTCCGCAAGATTTATAGATCACGGATACCAAGATCTTATTCGTTGCTTCCGCCTGTCCATTTGCTCTTGGGTAGTATGGACTGGACAGGGAATGAAAGATCTTGAACTCAGTTGTGAGGAGTTTAACAACATGATTCACGAAGTGACCTCCCCTGTCACTTGTCAGCTAAATTGGGATGCCATATCTCGTGATGATTTGTTCATAGATAAACCTTGCAGTGCTCACCGCCGAGTTATCCGGTAGTGCTCATGCTTCCACCCATTTTTCAAGTACTCTGTGGCCACCACTATGTATCGACACCTTTGTGGCCTACTAGCCTTTAGGGGTCCCACAAAGTCAAGTCCCCACCTCTCAAAAAGCTCTTGTGCGCAATAGGGGTTCAGAGGCATGAAATACCTCTTGAGTGGTTTCCCGGCGTGCTGGCAAGTGTCACAGCACACGACCCACTCCCTGGCATCGTTATACAGTGTCGGCCACCACAACCCTGCAAGTAGTATTTTTCGTGCTATTGTATCTAGACCCATGTGTCCGCTCGTAGGTCCTTCTTATGCGTCCCTTAAGACACTTGGAACCTCTTCCTCCATTACGCCTCTCCTAAGGACTTGGTCCAGCCCCATTTTGTACAACAATTCGTTGATCAACTGAAATGTATGGCTCCTCAAAACAAGTTTTCTACGTTCACCTGGCGGTATCTCTCTCGGAAACTGTGACGTGGAGAGATACTCTCCAATGCTAGTGTATTGTGCCAGCAAGATTGCGATGCGGAACAGGTGTGCATCTAGGAATTTGTCATTCACTCCTTCAATTGTTCTCCAGATTTGATTCGGGAGAGCTGGTCGGCAATCACGTGGCTATTTCCCGACCGTACTATGATAGTGAATGTGAAGTGAAGCAACAACAGCCACCGGCTCACCTTTCCCTGAATGATAGGTTTGTTCACCAAGTACATTAAGGCTTAGTGATCCACATAAAATGTGAATAGAGTCGCCAACAGGTAGTGTCTGAATTTTTGAACCGCATATACCATGTCGAGGGCCTCCCATTCGGTGGTACTGTAGTTTTTCTCTGCCTTAGACAACAATCTGCTAGCGAAGTAGATAGGGTGATCCAACCCATGGTCATCAATATGAGCCAGCGTAGCTCCTATTGCAAAGTTGGAGGCGTCAACATGCACATGAAATTCTTTATCCCAGTCTGGATATGCCAATATTAGCGCCCCTATCAGCCGTGACTTCAGCTCTACGAAGTCCTCTACTTGAGACGTTTCCCATACATAGGGTTCCCCCTTCCGTGTGAGAATGTCGAGAGGGTAAGATATCTACGCGAAGCCCTTGATAAATCTTCTATAGTAGCCAATGTGTCCCAGAAATGATTTGACCCCGGTGACATCCATTGGAGGCTCCATCTCCACAATGACTCGAATCTTATCAGGGTCGGTCTTCAACTCGGCTTTGCACACGATGTGTTCTAATAGCCTTCCATGGGGGACCATGAACCGAGACTGCTTCGGGTTGAGTGTCAGTCGTGCCCTACGGCACCTCTCCATACATTCTCTGAGAGCTTTCAGATGTGCCTCCTCTCTGTTGAAGATGGACCAATCGTCGAGAAAGGCCTTAAAATTACCTACTGACATTTTATCGAATATGTGTAGAATTATCCTCTGGAACGTGGTTGGTGTGTTACAAAGGCCGAACGGCATTTTGTTGTAGGCGTATACCCCGTCTTCCACCACGAACGTTGTCTTTAACTTGTCTTCCTCGACAATAGTTATTTGGTTATAACACGAGAATCCATCCATAAATGAATAGATTTCGTGCCCTGCTACTTCTTCGAGGATAGTGTCCATGAATGGGATGGGGAAGGGGTCCTTCACCATAACTGCATTAACGCATTGGAAGTCTACACAGATCCAAATTTGATTTCCCTCCTTCAGAGATATGAAAATGGGGGACACCCATTCGCTAGTCTGTACTTTGAAAATAATCTCCGCCTCCAGCATACCTTCAATCTCCTCCTTGACTCTGGCGGCATAGCTTTTGTTCATTCGGTACGATCTCTTCCGTACTGGTACGGCTCCTAGCACTAGTGGTATGTGGTGGACGCACAACTCTGGTGGTACTCCCTTGGGGTCCTTGTACGTCCATGCAAATACATCTTTGTATTCCATGAAGATTTTGAATGCCGCTACTTTCAATATTGGATTCCAATCATCCCCTACTAGGATGATTTTGGGTTTTGTTTCACTGCCAAGATTCACTGGTTTGACTGTTGGCTCTTCGTACTGCATGGGATGCATATCATCGAACTGGTGTGTTGTGGCTTCATTTACCTTGGCATTTCCTTCCTTGTATTCCCCGTACTTCGGAGGGAATTTGTTTGGCTCTTCCTTGACGCTCAACATATTAGATGACGGCGTGAACATCTCATAGTCCTCCATTTGCCAATGGAAAAGACCACTCATTGCATCTGCGTCATACCTGGAGCATTCCTCCAACTCCAGCACACCTTCATCATTGGGTTCCATTCGATTCCTTCCTTCATCCCTTCGGTCATGTTCCCCTTCGGATTCGGACTCGGAGGAAGAAGCCATCTCCTCACTCACCAACTGGGTACGGAGATCAATGGTGAACTTCCTTCCCCCACTTTCCATTGAGAGGATGTTCTTTTTCCAATTATGGTTGACCTTTGCCGTTACTAGCCACCCTCTACCCAATATGACGTCATAGCCCTTTTGCTTGAGTAGTATTACCACAAAGTCCAACACGAAAAGTTGTGTGCCAATAGTGACATGTTGTGCGATCAACGTCCCGAGGGGTTTGATCCCATGTTGATCTGCACCCAATAGGTTGAAGGTTGGGGGCCACAAGGTCGGCTTTCCAAGTTTTTTCCATGTCGCCTCTGGTAGGACATTAACTCTTGACCCACCGTCTACAATGGTATCTGTTAAAATGGTGCCAAGAATGCCCATCTCGACTACTGCAGGGTGTCTGCCACTGTTCACAGCCAACAACATTGGATCTATTGCGGACCCTCCAGGGATATCCGTACGTGAGGCGTTCATCTATGTGGCCATTGTTCCTAGCAACATTGTCCCCAATTGAGGCATGGTGTGAAGGAGGTCTTGGATTTTCACCGGTACCTCCATATGCAGCATTTGTCGTATGATGTTTTGTTCTACCTCGCTCCGGCCTGAGGTGCCAGTCGTCTCTTGTGTCCTTTTGTGCCTTCATGGCCTTTTCGATCTCCGCTTTGGCTTCCCGCGTCCTTTGTTTTTCAGTACAAGGCTCTGGATATGTGGCTTGCTTTGCTTAACCTTGACTGTCGGCCAGTACTTGTTTTGTACTCGTGCTTCCTTCGATGTCTAACGGGTTAATGCCAAATTTTGGGCAATTGGCATCTTCATGGTCACTGGGGCCACACCAACGAAATAACTTCTGAGGGTGTCTCCTTTGTCACAATCTCTCGCAAAATGACTCCATTGGTTGCATGCCCTACACTGGATCATCGGACGTCCTTTGGCGTCATTATTGTATTCTTCTTCTAGTGTTATTGTTTCCCCTTCCGCCTCGTCGGTGTTAAATTTTTAGGATAGCTACAAATGTAATAACACTCTATGTTGTATGTATTTTCCAAATGCAACAATCTCTCTTTCATTTATATTGGGAATGAGGATAGTAGAGACATGTCCCTTCATGGGACATGCAACAATCTCTCTTTCATTTATATTGGGAATGAGGATAGGAGAGACATGTCCCTTCATTGGACACGCAACAATCTCTCTTTCATTTATATTGGGAATGAGGATAGGAGAGACATGTCCCTTCATGGGACATGTCTATTAATTATTATTTATAAGAAAGGACATGTGTCTTCCCATTAATTATAATTTAACCAAGCTTATAATGTTTCATCAATCAATTATTAATTAAGAATAATATAATAATTAAATATTAAATTTCAAATGATTAAAAATAATATAACATATATATTATGTTATTATTAATCAACATATATTATATGTATTCTAATGATCATACAACTGAAGCTACAAACATTAACACTCCCTCTTAGCTAGGGAGGATGATCAAACAAAATGTGTAGTGGTCTCCCATGTCAACACTTATGACCCTTACCATAGCTACACAAAACATCAACACTCCCTATTACTTAGGGAAGATAAAATTCATCAAAATACAATTCACAAAAGATCCATTACTTTTAAGAGAAAAGATATCACCTCATCGTGATATCAAGAGATATGGTTTGACCAAGAATATCAAGTCTCATGATATTCACCATAACTCAAAATATTTTACATATCACCTCAATATGATATCAGAGATATGGTCTGACCAAGAATATCAAGTCTCATGATATTCACCATAACTCAAAAGTATTTTAGATATCACCTCAATATGATATCAGAGATATGGTCTGACCAAGAATATCAAGTCTCATGATATTCACCATATCTCAAAAGTATTTTAGATATCACCCCAATATGATATCAGAGATATGGTCTGACCAAGAATATCAAGTCTCATGATATTCACCATAACTCATAGATTTATAAATATCATCTCACGATATTGGGAGAATTTGTCACAGAATATCAAGTCGCATGATATTCTCCAAATACTCAAACTAATGGCCTACCAATATCAAGTCACATGATGTCCACCAAGTACTCAAAAGTTTACAAAGATATCATCTATGATATCAGGAGCATTGGCCTGCAGAATATCAAGTCGCATGATATTCACCAAGTGCTCAGAGTAATGGCCTACCAACATCAAGTCACATGATGTCCACCAAGTACTCAAAAGTTTACAAAGATATCATCTCATGATATCGGGAGCATTGGCCTGCAGAATATCAAGTTGCATGATATTCACCAAGTGCTCAGAGTAATGGCCTACCAACATCAAGTCACATGATGTCCACCAAGTACTCAAAAGATATCTATAGGTAATGTGCACTTACCATAGAAACATTCATATCATCTACCATGATCTGTTTCAGCCATCATAAGATGTCTATCATGATAGAAGATCAAGTTATTGTAAGATCGTCACCTTTCAACAACTTTAACAAATACAAGTGATAATCATTTGGAAGTCGTCACTTCCTCGTGATTTACACAGGGGGCAGGCCCATTAAAAAATATGGAGTCACACACATGACATCCACCATGCCTCAACGCAGAGGGTGAAAACAAGGGATTTCACCTCAAATTTCTCTCATAGAGAACTCGTTGAGCAGATATCAATTTGTTGATCATCCAAGATTGCTTAAGATGAATTTTCAGACTCCCTCTGACTCTAATATCAATATTTTAGCTCCTCGTCCAAAGTTACCTCTAAAGAGTCAGACTCCCTCTGAATCTAATCTTCTTTTTCCTGCAAGAGCATCTCCAGAAAAGATCAAGACAAATCGCTCTTATAGTACGTATAGAAATACAAATGAGAGAGAGGTTATAATGAGTAGATAAATGTAATATTCAAAGATAATAAATACTTATCTGCACATCAACATCCTTGACACAAGTTGCTTCAATGAAGGTCCATATACATCAAATCATAAAACACCTTATCATATTACTTCAGAGACATCTCCCCTTTGAATTATCTCCCCACACTAAGCATGGAAATGTAACATTGGTTATTATTCTCCCCCCACAATGTACAATTCCCACTAATATCTCGTTGAACAATTCTCATGTCTTCTTATGAAATGAATTGATTGCTCCAAGAGAGGTGACACTATGATTAATTCTTTCTTTCTAGAAAGAGACACACTTCCTTGAATACATTCTTCTTTGTTAATGCTTGACCATGATCATAACAAATTAATATATCTCTTTAATGAAAGTCGCTTTCAGGAATTTCGCATTGACCCATACACATTCCGTCATAACTTTTGAATCCAAGACTTTCTCTCTAATCGCTTCGGTGAAATTCTCTGAAATTAGGTTTTCACCAACATATCCAAAATTTAGCAAGATCCAACGGTGGATTTGTGAGATATGGTCATTTTACTGAGACTGTATTTTCTGAGACTGTTACACATTCACCATCAACAAACTGCTCTCTTACATTTGCAGTCTGGCTCTGATACCATGTTAAGTTTTTAGGATAGCTGCAAATGTAATAACACTCTATGTTGTATGTATTTTCCAAATGCAACAATCTCTCTTTCATTTATATTGGGAATGAGGATAGGAGAGACATGTCCCTTCATGGGACATGTCTATTTATTATTATTTATAAGAAAGTACATGCCTCTTCCCATTAATTATAATTTAATCAATCTTATAATGTTTCATCAATCAATTATTAATTAAGAATAATATAATAATTTAATATTAAATATTAAATTTCATATGATTAATAATAATATAACATATATATTATATTATTATTAATCAACATATACTGATTATATGTATTCTAATGATCATACGACTAAAGCTACAAACATTAACAGTTGGCTGCCTCGGTACCCGCCCGAAGATGCATTGTTGGTTGTTTCTGTCGCCCCTGATGTGGATGGCTACTCTTGGGTGAAGAGCACTTGTTGGTTCCGTACCTTCATGTTGTATGGGCATTCCTTGGTGGAATGACCCATAATCTAAAAAATATCACAGAATGCCTTTCTTGGATAGGAACCCTTCGTGTGGCCATTTTCGTTGCATTCTGTACACCACAACTCGTCTTCGCCTTTGCTTGTGTTTCCTTTCATTGTCTTAGATTCCTTCAACATCCTTTCCATGTCCTTCTGTAGAGTGTGGACTTTTTTGTGTGACTCCTCATCGCTATTGCTCTCCTCTGAAGAGTTATCTTCATTAGAGAATGACTTACTTTTCTTCTTTTTGGAAATCTTATGTTCGCTCTCCAAGTTGATTGCTTAATTATATGCATCTCCGTATGAAGAAGGGGGCACTATCTTCATCTTCTTCCCTAGGGTGGATTTTAGGCCTTCAACGAACCATCTCTTTTTTAAGCCATCCGCCGGTTGGCTGTCCATCTTTCCGACTAGCTCCTTGAGTCTTCGGTCGTAAGCACGCACAATCTCCTTTTTCCCTTGTTTCGTCCCGTAGATTTCTGATACAATCTCATTGTCATCTCTTAAGAGTCAGAACTCTATTTGAAATTATTTCCATAGCTCATCCCATGTGGCTACTTTTGTTTTATCAATATCGGAGTACCAATCGATGGCTACCCCTCTCAGAGTGGCAGGGAATTGTTTTACCCACTCTACCTACTCTGTTACTTCATTTGCAGACTAGATGATCTCACACGTGCGAAAGTGTCTCACAGGATCTTCCTTTCCATCACCTGTGAACTTGGGTAATTTTTGTTTATTTGTCGTCATTGGTACAGTTACCAACAGTGGAAGTTGAGTTTGTCCACCCGCGCTGGTTGTACCAGAACTCCCTTCTGTGTTGGGCGTGTTGAACGCGTTGGGCACATTGGTACTCGACTGAATATTTTGCCCTTCGTATGTCTGTGTAATAGAATGAACCCTTATGTTAGGTGTGGGGGGGTCCTAACAGAATGTTTTGACTATCGTGCGCTTGTGTTTCCTGAACACCTACAGCCGCACCGGTATCCTCTTCACCTCTGTTGTAGATCTCTTCACCCTCTGTATGGGTTCCTCCTCTCTCACTCTTTTGGGTCTCCCTGGCCTCCGTGCGCGGTGTGAGCAACAGGCCCTTTAATCGATATCGGGTCTCCTCCAGGAAGTCTATCTGTTGTCGAGTCTCTTCAATCAAATCCTTCGAACTTCTTTCCCTACGATGTTCTGGCGACGCGTAGCATTCTCCTTTGGCTTTTGCACCTTCCGTGACACCTTCGTGGTCCCTCTCTGGCGACCCTTCGATTGGTTGTCCTTCGGCAAGTTGCCTTAGCCTTTGTCGGCGTTCTACTTGTTGTTCAAGGATTAAAGCTCTCTGCGCGGCCTCCCATTCATCAGTTTGTGCTTTCTTATTTCTATATTTATTTAATAGATTGGGCATCAAACCAAAACATCATATTTAACAGAACACTTTTTTTTAATCATTCATTTTTTCTCTTTTTTCGTACATGTGTCAATCAAATGACATCATTGTTTACAATATTTCAGTGTTCTTTTTATTCTTTCAACAATCTACAAATCACAGATTATTTCCCCTTCGCCGGTTGCCATCACGGTCTTCAGCCTCCTGACGATTGTTCTCTTCGAAGTTTCGTAGGATCTGTTGGTGGCATTGTTCCCGCACAGTTTCCTCCTGTCAGTTCCTCTACTTAATGGATGTCTGGGGCAATAGTAGGGGGAGATGGTTCATCAACCTATTGACCGTGGGGCTCACTTCTAGCGCGTTCCAAACTGCTCCATTCGGAATGTCTACTTCTAAGGCCTCCCTCCGGACATGGTCTCGATTGTTGCTTGTAGGATGATCGCAAAATCGCTCGTCAATGCATGCCCCCCTTCATACAGTTCTTGTCGTCCATCATTATTTGTTTGCCTCCCCTCTTCTACTGGTTGGCCCATTTCTCTCCCTTCGCCATTCAACTTAGCTACTAGCCAGATTCGTACAGCTACGGCGCCAGATGTTTGCCCTCAAAGGTAAACTAGAATTTTTGTAGTCATACAGAATAGTAAAGTACACAATACAGAATAAGAGAGAACTTGAGGTATATTTCATTGCTCATAAGTTACCATGTACAAGAGTATAATCATAGCAAGTCTATCTCTTCCATCGAGAGACTACATACAAGTAGGGACCGAGAGGGTGCGAGGCGTACCGTCGCACCAGTTAACTACCTACCCTCGATTGTGGAACTACCTAACTGTCCATATTGCCAGACAACACCCACGTTTTGTGTTTTTTGTAAACAAACTGTCCAAAAAATTTTTTAGATTGGCACATGCAGCTAATGTGCAGTTTTGAAGTGCGTATGAATTTGGGTAGAATGTAGTATGGCAGAATTGGGGTGGATGCATTGCAGATTGATGCTGTGCAATTTTGCTCTGTTGATGTGCTTTGGCGAGATGGGTGGATGGTTTTTGATGGGTCTTCTATGACTGTAAACTGTAACCTTTATTATTATTATTATATCAATAAAACGGCATAATTTACTGAGAAAAAAATACAATTAAAAAACTTGCTATTGCAAAAAGAAAACAAATGCTCATACAAATCCTCAACTACGCAAAAGAGAAAGAGACTAAAAAACTAGAGTAAAATTGGCATCAAATTTATCCACGAGATTTTCAAAATTGGGATCACTTTAAAACTGAATTCACCTAAAAGAAAAATAAGGATGATAATTGGATTCTAATCCAACTAAGAAGCATGTATTCTCACAAAATTTAAAAAGTAGGCACATAAAGCCAAGATTAAATTCAACCAATTTAGAAATTAATAATTAAAAAAAAACAATTCAAAATGCAAATAAGAATACCTACTAACACCAAAACTATTTACACTGCCAGCCCTGATGCAGTAAGGTCGAAGATCTTGATCACCTGCCAGTCCACACAACCATTTCCCACAACAAAACCCCAGAAATGAGAATATCCATTTAAGCCTAGGTAATTAATTTTGTTTTGTGTTCAATTTTAAGTCTATTGTAACAAAGCCCACTGGGAACTTTGAATAAATATAATATGCAATCTCTGGATCAGATATAAAAACATTAAGAACAGTATGCTTGCACAATACCTTTTTTCTATTTACAGGAAGCATAACCATAGAATTTACTTCTAACCACCATATTGAGATATTCATGCAATAGATCCAGACAAAGGAACCATTCACAGAAATGGCTTGGAACTAAACACCCACTCTGAATGAAACAGCTGGTGAACCTGTTTCCATCTATTTCACCGGCGTTTTGCTAAAGACATTTATCAGCTCCAGAATAACATTTAGGGTACACTAAGAGCTTATAAAATCATTTTGTTGCTAATATAGAGAATTCTACTATTCCTACACGACTCCAATTGTATTGAAAATATTTTTCATAATACGCAGCAGTTATAAAAAAACGAATGACACAACCTTTACTAAAACCATAAAGGTTAACGAGGCTAAGACGTTGACATTTTATATCATATGCTAAGGTACTAGAGCTTATAAAATCAGTTTGTTGCCAATAGAGAGAATTCTACTATTCGTACACAACTCCAATTGTACTAAAAATATTTTCCATAATACGTAGTAGTAATAAAAAAACAAGTGACTGAAACAACCTTTACTAAAACCATAAAGGTTAACAGGGCTAAGACATTAACATTTTATATCATATGCCAAGGTACTATTGGTTGAATGTTCCTACCAAAAACTTCGTCTCAGAAGATCATTAGTGAAAGTCAGCATTATATGCATTTCAAATAAAAGGACAAACATCTAGATCTTAATGGGAAAAGTTGGTCTCCTAAATATACGGCTAGCCACAAGGGAATTTAGAAACTTAATCTTAAATTTAGCTCTAGATATCTTTGGTTGATTTGGTGTGCTTGTTTAACCACGGGCATTCTTGCCCTCCCAGCCATAGACAATTCACGATTGTCTGCCCCAAGCAATTTGATGATCTGCATATTTTATTCAATTGTCATATGTGTATTGAATGAGATCACACATCTCATTAAATATATGGTCTCCCCCAACCACAGCTACAATAAAATCAACACTCCCTCTTAGCTAGGGAGGAAGTACTCAGATATCTGAGTTATAGAGTAATGTCCACCATGGCTACTCCCAGAGGGTGGCTCGATCATCGCTGCCAATGCAAACAAACACAAGTGTTCATCACGGAATCACTCACGTGATGTCCTCATACCACAAGTACAGTCACCATAGCTACTCCCAGAGGGTGACTCAACACAAGTGTTTAGTCATGGAATCACTCACATGACCTCCACCATGGCTACTCCTAGAGCGTGGATCCACCATAGCTACTCCTAGAGGGTGGAACAAGGGCTTTCACCTCAAACTTCTCCCTTACAGAGAAGAATGCATTACAAGGGCTGACACCTCAAATTTCTCTGTCTCAGAGAAAAATGCTACAAGGGTTGATACCTCAAATTCCTATCTTAGAGAAAAATGCTACAAGGGCTGATACCTCAAATTTCTCCGTCTCAGAGAAAAATGCTACAAGGGCTGATACCTCAGATTTCTCCGTCTCAAAGAAAAATGCTACAAGGGTTGATACCACAAATTTCTCTATCTCAGAGAAAAATGCTACAAGGGATTGCACCTCAAACTTCTCCCTCACAGAGAAGAATTCATTAACAAGGAATTGCACCTCTGACTTTTCTCTCACTGAGAAAAATGCATTAAGCAGATCTTCATGATGGTGTGGCTCTCTTTGAAACAAATATCAACCTTCTGACCTCCTTGTCCAAGGTTACTTCTGATGAAATGTCAGACTTCCGCTGAATCTAATATCAACCTTCTGACCTCCTCATTCAAGGTTGCCTCTAATGGATTTTCGGACTCCCTCTGAATGTTAATTCTTCAAGTCTTCAAAGAAACTGATCTAGATATGTGCCGCCAACTAAGCCTCATGGCGGCAAGTTGTGTATTCACTCTTCAGCCTGCATGACTATCACATAGGATGCATCAAGCTCTTCTCTTGAATGCTCCTCGATCCAACATGTATCCATCTATCTAGGAATATCATGACCTAGATGTCTACATAAAGGCCTTCCAGCCCATACATATGAAACTTCATCCCATAAATCATAGTCTTATAACTACTACAGTTTCACGGATGGACTTCCATCACATGAAAAAACTGGAGAAGTCATGGTCAAAATGGAAGTATACCTAGTCACTAGAGAAACCATCTCAATATGGTTCACTCCCGCTGAACCTACGTTACCCGGGGACGCGTTTCCGGCCCTCAGCCTGGGGTTTCGGAAACGGGGACGGTTTCGGGGACGGGGGGACGGCAGGAAACGTTTCCCAGCCGTCCCCACCTAGGGAAAAAATTAGGAAACGCGTCCCCTAAAATGGGAAACGGTCAACAGGTTTCCGAAACCCGTTGACCGTCTCGGGGACGGATTGAGGTTTCCCAAAATAATGTTGAAACAAAAAAAACATTAAAAAAATAGTATTTTTTTTTTTTTTTTAATTTTTGCCCATTCATGGGCCCACACTGGCGTCAAAATAATTAATAATAATACTATAATAATAAAAATTAAAATAAATTATAAGTTTTAAAGTTTATAACATATGTTTATAAGTTTATAATATTATATTTTATAAGTTTATAAGTTTTATAATATTATAAAACTTAAAAATTATTATAAATAATAAATTAAAGTTATAAGTTTATAATATAATAATAATATATTATATTTTATAACATAAAACTTAAAATTATATTCAAATTCATTATAACTTCATTAATTAAATTATATTATATTATATTCAAATTCATTAAGCTACAACTATGATGGATTAATTTAAATTATTGTGTTGCTACAGCTATGATGAATGTAACAATGTTATGAATTCAAATTCATGAATATATTTGAGAAATCAGATTTCTAATTTTCTATATAAATTATTAAATAAATTCAGATATATATATATATATATATATATAGCTAGCCGTCCCCTGCCGTCCCCTGCTCGGGCAAAAAAAAAAACGTCCCGGAAACCCGTTTCCCCGTCCCCCCGTCTCCCCGTCCCGGAAACTCGGGGTAACATAGCTCTGAACAAATATGACCAAGATCCTCGGATGTCAACAGAAGCGGATCCTCTAGACTCTCCATTCTTTTATTGACTTCATCCAACTTTAAAGTTAGTAATTCTATTGCTTTTCTCAATCTCTGACCTTCTTGTTCAGCAGACAATCATTATTCTTTGCAGCGATACTTTGAATATTTCCATTATGAACTTGGGCATTAGCTACATCCTATTGAGCCTGATCCAAAGCTCTAACAAGGCACTCAATTCAATTTTCTAGTTCCATTGATCTTACTGGAAGGGGCATTTGGGCATTATCCAACACCTCCTCCCATTGCTGAATAAGTTGATTCCTTTCCAAGAGAGATTGCTCCAACATATAGACTGCTCAGCCAGATTTAAGTACATGTGCTGGAGTTCTTCATGTCTCCTCTTCAAGTCATCAATCACTTCATTTTGACTCGAGTTGAAAGTGTCTAATTGTGAATTTGATGACTGAAAATTTCATGTCACATTAGCCACTCTATTTTCTCAATGATTTCCTTGTAGTGAAATTCCTCTGGCAAATTCAATTCCTCGAGAATTTCTTCTATTTTCAATCCATATATCCGGATCATAATGCAACTACAAGCTTTCAAAGCAAAATACCAAGAATGAAGTTCTATGCACCTAGTGAACAGAAACTCAACAAAACACAACAATGGAATCACACAACTTTCAATATCCAAGAAGTCCCTTCAGCATTATCTAAACATTTATCCACTGAAACTCATGAGATCTGATTACCACTCCCAAAACACCTTGACTAATAAACTTCATTCTAACTGTTCTCATCAGCTAGTATTACAAATGACAGCAGTAGTGTCTCCCGAACAGCAAGTAGGAATGATAGCAGGGCTAAGTCCAAAGATCCAATATATTCCAGAACACTTGACTTTGAACAGTAAATTCCTTACATGGAGAATCTTTAGTAAGAAACGTCTAGTCCAAGCACATGAACGGTAGACAATCATAAATCGTGGTTCCAATATTTGCAGGACATATAAATTGTGGCTTCTATGAACCAAGGAGTAGTCATTTACGACACCAACAGAAGTTCACGGCAACTTTAATCTGTCTTTAAGATTGTAAAATCCTAGAAAAAACAATTTTCAGTAACGTCCATGGACTGGTTTAAATTTGATGCAGCTAGACACAGTCGACTCAAGCCGTGAAAGAAATACCAACGGCCTGATAAAATTCTTGTCTTCTTGTTATGACAATCTTCAAACTCGAGCTACAAAGTATTGAAATTGTATCCTTTAGAACAATATTGGCATTGGCACTTTATGCTTGGATCGAACCAATGCATATTGAGCATTGGTGGACATCAGAATTTGACATCATCATCCAAAGCGGAGACGGTGTTGAGACATTGTGCGACATTGCATTTTGAGCCAGTAGCTTCAATCAGAACAATTGGCGAAGTCAAACATTGCACGACACTCGTATTATCGCAGCAGCTACATTCATTCTCAGAGCCAACGACACTATATCTCAACCTTGGCAGAAGTCTGAGATCACTATCAGCGACATACCTTCACATCATTTGCATCACATAGAGTCTAATCACAATTGACATATTTGTAGCAACAACATACATTTTGCAGTTTGTAGCACTTCCTCATCTGATTGCAGTATGGAGATTGAAGATCCATAATGATATCCATCAAGGCGCCGATGTTTGTGATATGGTGAGCAGTGAGTTCTCCTACCAGCCTATGATAGAAATATGATGCTCCTACTCGTCAATCCGAGTGTCGGTGTACCTCAAATGCTTCTCTCTCGCACAAGGGTGTTACATTCCTGGGGTTTGCCTCAAGAAAGTCCCATTTATTTTGTAGTGCATGGAAACATATGTCAGTTGCTTCACTGGTGATTTCATCGGCTTCTGCCTCATCAACATAATCTATGATTTCCCATCCTTGAGAATATGTCTAAACAATCCTTCACAACCCTTGGACGATAAGCATCGGAAGTTGAACAACGATTCTTATTAAGGTCAGCATAAATTGGAGAAAGTTGAACGATGATGCAAAGCAAGGACACTGTTGTCATATTCCAGTATCTTTCTACTTCTTGCTCAGCAATGTTGAACAACACAACATACCCATATTGGAAGACTACCGTGTAAGGGAAAAACTACTCCAAGACTCTTTGCTACCGTCGATGCCTGTTAATGGAGTTTTTGTAGTCTATCTTAGATTAGGAATCCCCAAATTCGATACTTAATTGTTATGCCAATGTCCAATCATGGAGATTCAAATATCAATGTCGTGATTGATAGGATTGACTCGCCGATCAGTCCATGTGCGATTTCCCTGATTGTTTTCCTACGATCTTTCTCAGATATCACTCAAAATCTCTAATCTCTAATCTCAGGGGAGTCATGAAGTTGACTGCTTCCGTCAATGAATGGTGTGGAATCCAAAAATATATTTGCAAGACTCTAGCAATCGATTGAATTACTCTTGTCGCCCCAGGGTATTGCTTCTCCCCGTAATGAATGGATGTGTTCTCGATTAATCTTCTGGGCTTTTACCTGCGTTAGATATATCTCAGTTCATATGTTATATTTTCTCGTGAGGGCGGTTGTGTGAGCCTGTGACTAACATCTCAATCACTGCCTTGGTTGATAATATTATTTCTTTCTTTAATCGCTGTCTTTCTTTAATCCTCCCTTATTTGATAATCCTTAACTTAGGAGCATCGCACCTCACAGGTAGAGGAATGAAACTGCTCTGATGCCATGTTAATTTTCTGGTGTGCTCGTTTAACCACGAGCACTCTTGCCCTCCCAGCCATAGACAATTCACAATTGTCTCCCCCGAGCACTCTATTATATTGATCTGCATATTTTATTCAATTGTCATATGTGTATTGAATGAGATCACACATCTCATTATATATATGGTCCCCACCGCCAACAGCTACAATAAAATCAACACAGCTTGATCATTTTTTACATAATGAAAATTTCAAAATTGACATGATGCCATGTTGCTTAAAAATTCTTAAAAACTTCTTGGATCCATCTTCAATTTATGGGGATGAAAGCTTCCGTAGGGCACAAGGACTCTACAGCAACCTCTCACTCTGTATGTGCCTTATCTGCTTGCTTGAAAACCCATGCAATCTTTTTACTAATGTATGCTTGTACCTGTTTTTCTTTAAAACCAGAGTCAAATGACCTTTTTGTTAGTCTAGATGTTCTTTATATGAGATCTGGGCCCCAAGATCTTGTATGTTAGTTATACTTGCCAACTTTGAAAATCTCATAAACGTTTAACGACATCGGGAAGTCATAAAAATATAAACCCCAGTGTGAAGTCCCGAAACACAAACTACAGAGATGATACTC
The DNA here is from genome assembly GCA_018584345.1 of Thuja plicata. Classification (NCBI taxonomy): domain Eukaryota; kingdom Viridiplantae; phylum Streptophyta; class Pinopsida; order Cupressales; family Cupressaceae; genus Thuja; species Thuja plicata. The sequence continues at coordinate 1,394,785 of MU226451.1, forward strand.
AAAAACAGGAAGGAATACGGTGTAAGGGAAAAAGAAAAAACATCAATTAAGAATTTAAATTCAAAAGTGTAAATGAAAAATACTAGCCAAACCATTATATTTTGCATGCTGCCATATCTCAACTGGTATACATAGCAAATTGGCACATAGATAGCAAAGTGTTGTCCAAGACTATCCCATAAAATATATAAATATTATCATGTATTATGGGATTAGCTTAACAATGAGCAGGTAGAACGGTTGACCAGCAGATTGTCAATGTTTGTAAGAATGAGAGATGTGGTATATGGTTTCCTTGCAACTATGCAGATACAAAATTTAGAATAAGTTGTAAATTGTTGAACAACAAAAAAATGGGATCAAAACTATCAAAGACAAGTTGCACTTTGAGAAACTTTAAGAAAGCTGATGTGAAGGAAGACAATACAAACTAATAGACAGCAAGAATTTGTTCAGGTTGTGCGTGTGATGGTAAACAGACTTTCGCAAACTTCAGTGTGAAACGCAAACTTGAGCAACTAATGGATTTCAAAGGTTTATTGGAAACAAGTACATAAGGCCACAATCCTTTGAAACAAAGAGGACTGGTGGCAAACATAAATCGATTTCCCAATTACTCTAATTCAGTCGCAAGCATTTTAAATTACTCCACGTTTGATTAAGTGACTGCATTGTTTAGATATGACCTATTGCCAATATACTTGTCTTATTAGTTATTTCGTTTTATGAAAAGATTGCACAGTATCTAAGAAAAAATGTTCTTAAATATAATAAAGACTGAAAATGTGAATGTAATATAAAACAGATATTCAGGATGGAACACTTTAGAGGATAAAGATCCTACATCAAGCCTCTGTGCCTGAGTGAGATTCCCATGCAGCTCTGCAGCTTTCAAGCCAGACAGTCCAAATAAAATTTTCAATCGGTGGGCTGCTTGCTTAGTGCCACTGTCAAAATGCTACCATCATTAATATAATTGCTATAATTTTGACAACAATAGAGAAATTAGTCACTGAAAGAAACAAATTACAATAACCAAAGAACCTTATATTCAAGCTAGCCTTGTCCTAACAGCACAATATATTTTCCCGACATGAGATTATTGTCATTTCCTGCTCTCTAATAACGAAATAGAAAGGGAACTTGAACCATATATTTGAGCGGTAACTAACTACCAGAAAATCCAAGACATAAGTGGGTATACTTAAATAAGGAAGTATTGTAGGTGACAACTAAATTATAAAAAATATGTACATGCAACTGACAAAATATTTTGCTGATAAACATTATGGATTCAAATCTACTATATAACAAATACCTGAAGACAATAACTTTGCTGGTGAAATTCCTGGAACACAATGCAAGCAAGATCGCTTCCTGTGTTGCTTCATGATTTTGTCGAATTTTTATTACCCTGAATCAAATGGAAATGCAAAGAATATTAGCCATCCATAATGAGCAACAGTATAAATCAAACAAACAAACACCGTATTCGGTGCAAGTTACTTTGAGTTTTCGACAAAACTTTTATGGATATGCCAAAACTAATCCTCTTTGATTTAAACTACTTATTTTACCTACAACTCTAGCAATAAATAAGAAACACTGTTATCCCACTAAAACATGAAGACAGGTGAGAAAATGCACTATTTATAATTTTACCAGATCCAACCACCATCCCAAATAACTCTTATTGACATATTTTCTGAAACATAAAAAAAAACACTTTAAATAAAGAAAACCAAATTCATTGCTCTCTTATGCGCCCTGGACCAAATTTTTTCTGCATTGCCAAGAATAACCAAGTAATATAAAAGTAAGCACACTGTTGCAAACATTGTCATCCAGAGAGAAAATTCCCTCTCAAGAAAGCTGATAAGCTTTGAAACAAGCCCAGAAACTTTATCATCTATTTGAAATTATGCATTTCTGAGACATATAGTTAAAAGCACTATAACTATACAATAATCCCCTAAAAACAAGCAACTATGCACATCTAGAATTACAATGCTCTAAAAATTAGTTGCACACTGCTTTATCTTCCGTACCTCCTAGATTTCACTGCTCACAATAATATTCAACTATCAGTAGACCCTTTCGTTTTTACTATTCATAAATTGTTATTAACTATAACTATAAGAATAATAATTAATTATTAAAAGACAAGGTTTGCTGTTGTAATAAAGCCAACTTAGCGCAAGTGCTTTCGTTCTATTTTTTAGTTTGCATTTTAATGAATCTTATAATGTTTACATTAAAGTAATATTGTAATGTCTAGCTTATAATGGTCATTTAAGTAGTTAAGTTAGTAACTTTCTATACTATCAGTCGGTTAGTTCTCGATCATTTCTGTTATGGAAAGACCTTTTGTAATCTTCTATTTAGAGTATCCCTCTCTGTTAATACAACATTTAATTATCATTTCACGGTATCATAGTGTAGGTTAGTTTTTAGCGAATTTTTCTAATAAAATGTGGTCTACCTAGAAATTTCAAGGAAATTTCCAGAATTTTTTTTAATCTATTTTTTTAAACAAAAATCATGGGTTCTTGGCAGATATTTTATAGAATAAAATTCATGGTTTTATCCTAAACATTTCATGAGGAAATTTTCAGAAGATTTTCACTCAGTTTTTTAAATAAAAAATCGTGAGTTTATCACAGTGAAATTTTCAAGTGTTTTTTGATTGGTTTCTTGCTTCAACAAAAATCGAGTTCTTTTTAGAGCAGACGGTTTGACCAAAGGTTTCCTGAAGCGCTACATTTTTCAAATCGTGGAAGGTTTTTTGCTCTACAATATCGAGGGTTTTTGACAAATTTTATCACAAAAAAATTAAGATTGGTCTTCTGCAAAAAAATTTGGCAATTTTTTAACAAAATTGTGGATATTGCTGTTTTCCTAAGCAGTGGAGGGTTTTTTCCCTGGTTTTTTTGATGATTTTTGGCAAAATCGTTGCCCTGGTTTTTTTGATGATTTTTGGCAAAATCGTTGCCCTGGTTTTTTTGACGATTTTTGGCAAAATTGCAGGTTTTCAGAATTGTGAAGGTTTAGAGCGATTTTCCAGAAAATTGTGGGTATAAAGAATTTTTGCACAACTTATTAAAACAAATCATGGGTTTCAGTTTATAGCCAACTTTTTATCAACAAAAATTGATGTCTTTTGAGAAGCTGCATTTTTACCATGTCTTTTGATAGTGGGAGGGATGGTTTTGTTACCCAACATCATGTTGGAAGACAGCCAGAGATTCAATGGCAAGAAGAAAACCATTGTAGTTGGCATCGAGGATCATGGATTGTATCGGTTGGTTGTAAAATTTTGGGGAAAATGTTTTAGTTAGTAGAATGACCATTAAGGCAGGGTATTAAATTAATATTGTAATATTTAGCTTATAATGATAATTAAGTAGTTTAGTTAGTAACTTTCGATACTGTAAGTCAGTCAGTTAGTTTTAGTAACTCCTATTTATGTCTTTGGTTCTTGATCATTTCCATTATGAAAGTTATGAAAAGATCTTTTGCAATCTTCTATATAAGGAGTATTCCTTTCCTTTGTTAATACAACATTCAATTATCATTTCAGTTTATCCATTTCGGTGGCTTCTTCTCCAATCTCTGTACAAGGAGATGAAACTCTTTGTAATAATCAATCCTATTAAAAAATAGATTACTAAAATATTGTATTCTACTATTTTTTTGCGTTATTAAATTTTTAATGATATTTGTAACGTATCCATGCAATTATTTTACATTAGATGGGTGTTTCCTTTTTGTGTAATACGGAATTTAACATAACATCGGACAGTTCTTTTCTGACATCATATCAATCATGTTGGATGCCATTGATACAAAGAAACTGGAAACAGTGTTTCACTGTTTAAAGGGATTTGAGATTAATGGAAACCACTTCTACAATCATGACAATAAAGACTTCTTATACAACATCAGACAAATTCCCAGAAGAAGAAATGGGGTTGCATATCTCTTGCAAAACAGCTACAGCATCTTGTTTGTGGATGCAGACAAGAATAGGGCAGATGTTGATAGGTCAACAGCATTGGGAAAATAAATCTTCTACATGGAAAAACGTATCATGGAGAAGATTCGAAGAACATAACTAACAACAAGTTGCAATTTATAACATTCGGAAAAATGGTTCCAGATCTAATTTTGTGAAAGTACCCTCTCTTACACTTTACAGAGCTTAACTCTTTTCAAGGAGTCATTAAGAATCTTACATCTAGATTTGAATTTTTAAGAAACATCCTCCATTTTCGCAAACTAATTTGAAAGCTGAGATCCTAACTCCCCTCACCTGTGTGGCAAGAACACCTCTTATTGTGACCCTTACATAGCACATTTTCTCTTGATTTTAGTTATTGTTATACCATAGTCAAACACATGGATCCAGAGAAAAAAATATTAAAACTTCTTAAACATTCAGAGACATTTGTTTCCTTAGGATCCTGTAGCAAGCATAACCATCACATGTTTCAAGGAACACTGTATTGCATCTATTAATTCTCAATGGTTTGAACTCAAACATAAAACTGATCTTCAGAACACAAGTAGTAGGAGAGTGTCAAATCTTCTATGTATGCCAAACATGAAAAATGTTTAACATATGCCAACATGCCAGGTATGTGAGTCATCTGCTTTACAAAGTACAATTTCACATCTGGAATATTGAAAATTTGATGATTTGTACCCCTAAAGTTTAGATTTCTGAAATGACGAGTCAGGCAGTCGTAATGGAATCAAAATAATACAAATTATAACTAAAATGCACCTACTCTTCAATCAGTGTTGAGGGTCGCTTTGAGAATGGATCTGCTGAAAGGCGTACAGGACAATTAAGTGAAAGCTTAATAAGTTCATCCACTTCTTCTGTCATTGTAGCTGAGAACAGCATTGTTTGTCTTCTTCTTGGGCAAAGTTTAACCTGCAAAATCAAATCAACACATTGAGAATCCAAATGAAACCTTATATAGAACAAAAGAAAAGCAGATGTATTTTAACTTTTTCTGCTTGAATTATGCCCAATGTCATCCACTGCAAAATAGCAATAGTTTATAGAATAAATTCTAGGAGTTTCTTAAACAGTATTTTAAATTTCTCCATATCAGAAAAATAAATAAATGTAAAAAGGAATAGATTTTGGAAACACCATGTCTCCTTCAATAATGTATCCTTGTCTTTAGTGACCAACTAGTGCTATATGTATATGGTTCTTTTGAATAAATGAATAGATATGCAATGCTTTATGTTCCCACAATTGACCATATGCATTTAATAAAAAATATATCTCATGTCCTCATGGTAGTGTTGTTAATGAAAGTTGACATAGATAGTTAACAATTGTACTAGCCCTACCTGGTTTGTGTTTCATGTTTAAGTGTAACTGCTGCAAGTATGATGGTCTTCAGTATTTGAGGGTACTGCAAACATTTAATACCAGTATTGATGATTTTCTGTTTTCCCAAATTGTAATGCTTTGACTGCTCACAAGCTAGGACAATGGTATATCATTCCTTATCATATGATGGATATCTTCTGATTGGGTCAGTGGATATGTAACAGTGATAGATGGCATAGTTCTCTCAGTGCATACCCTAAAGCATGAATCTCAATCACCAACTGCTGCTGCAGTTCTAGTAAACAGGTACGAGCAGGGAATGAATCAGTCCTTCAGTTGTTCAAACACCTTATATAATTAGATTGTATGTTTGACCAAGTGAATGATGTTCAAGCACAGCAATTAGTTGTTTGATTTGAAGGCTATATAATATGAGAAAATCAGCAAAAGACAAGTAGAAATCTACAATAAAATTGACTAAGCCAAGATAGTTGTTGACCTCTATTAGGATTCCTAGGCATTGACCATTCTTTGGTCTCATGAATCTATTGTAGACCAATATGAACTCTTTCATCAACAATGTGTTAATACTCTTCACGGAAATAGAAAGCCTCTCTGAAATGGCATCTAGATTTTGGTGCAATGTTCAGAGACCTTGCTAGAAATGTAATCTGCCCATGGCTTTTTAAAAATAACTAAATCATCCATCCAAATAAACAAACCAAAAATAGATACTGACTCAAAAAAAATTGAGCTTAGAAGACTCAAAAACTTATAAATCAATACATAAACCTATAGGGTTTGGCATTGGAAACATTTTGAGGGTTTTTTTGGGTTTGCAAAATGTCGAGAGAAATATTTAGTATAACTGTATGTATGTATACAGTTTCATACAGTTGTACAATCACCATACGATATGATTTGACAAACTCAATCACAATTGCTACACAAAAAATCAGCATAGCCATTGTAATAATCTTTTGTTCCATCATTATTGGTATGAAAAGCGAATTTCAAATACCCAGGATTTCCCCAATTTGAATGTTACCTTTGACTATCAATTTAAAATTTATGTATTTTTGGGGAGTTTCCACCTTCCATTGTGATTTTTCACCATCAATTTTTTAATATCCAAACTTTTTCTTCTCTAAATAACATTGTCATTTTAATCATTTCAGTCATGCTACCTGCACCATAATTTACTTTCAAATTTCAAGTAATAAGATGCATGTTTCTTCAGCTAGAATATATTTTCCTTGATAATTTAATGCTTTGCTATCTAACAATCTTATTTCTTGCTAAATCCTGCACACACTCTCTCATGCATGTGCACCCACACACACACATGAACGAATTAACACATGCATGTGTGCATTAATGAATGCACACGTGGAAGCACACAAATACAGCTGTGATCTCACACACTTGCAAATGTGCAAATTTATTGGCTGAACCAATAGAAAATAACAAAAATTACTTGGTTAAATAGAAGAGTTTCATACATTCAAGACATTTCTATCCGCCTCACATAAACCTGCAGATCAAATAAGTATGGGTACAATTCCACTCTTTGTGTGAGAGTATATTTATTAGCTAATGAACTTACATTAGCGACTATGAAGGTGAGAAAGCTGGTAGGTGACCACAAAGGTGGATTTGTTGTGTTTACGGTGAAGATATTACAAACTATCTCCTTACAAATTAAAGGTTGCTTCCACATTAAAATTTGAGATTATACAAGTAATCTTACAATTCGAAGGTTGACTGCCAATTTAATCATTTTCAATTGTCCAAGTGTAAAGTTCACTGTCAAAATTTGAGTATTTTTAACTTTTTCCTCATTGAAGAACCCTCTTTGATGCAAATTTCAAATTTCAAATACTCAAGATTTCCCCGATTTGAATGCTACATCTCACTATCCAAATCTATGTATTTTTAGGAGTTTCTGCCTTTTACTGTGATTTTTCCCCATCAATTTTTTTAGTATCTCTAAATATCAGCCATACCAGTCCTACTGCCTGCAACATATTTTACGATCAACTTCAAGTAATAAGATGCATGTTTATTCAACTAGAATATACTTTCCTTGATAATTTATTTTTAATGCTTTTCTATTTAATAATCTTATTTCTTGCTAAAATCTGGAATACATTGTAAATGTGGAAGAGGCTTCAATCTTATAGATCATTAAATAAATCTAAGGAAACATTTAAATGCCAGAAGATGTCTTAGTTCAATGTTTGTGTTCAATGATAGAGATTCTATGTTGGCCAGTAGTATAAAATTTGTTATAACAATGTTCCTTAAACATTTACCCATGGCTGAACCAGATTCCAATTAACTAACTTAGCTAGAAACTTCCCCCTGTTCCCACTTATTCTCATCCTAGAACTGAATATCTATTAGATCAACTGAATATCCACACCGAGAACAAATATCTATTGGATCAACAAATCAGAACTGAATTTAGGCTTTACCATCTTCCTTTGCAGGTCCCATTTCAACTCTCATCAATTATCCACACACACACACACACACATGCACATGCACACGCACACGACGCACACGCACACACACACACACACACACACACACACACACAAATCAAAATCAAAATATTATACCCAAATCATGTTCACTCTTTATCATATAAACTTCATCATTGGCTTAATGGAATCCCCAGATAATAGAGATATGCATGACATCAAATCCAACATAGATAGCTCTATCTATGGCTCACTGACTAATTTAACAGGTTCCCATAAAAAATATGAAAAAATTATAAATCTAAGTTGCTAATACAGGCACGAATTTGGGTTCAGGCTTACCAGTATACATTTTTCCAGGTTTAATACAGCTGGGTTTGGCTTATATATATATATATATATATATATATATATATATATATATATATATATAGTTTATATTTAAAAAAATGGCTCTATTGATAAATCTTTGCGAATCTGCGATTCTGGAAAATTAAATATATTTTTACGGCATAACGAAATATACAAGCCAGGGTTTATTGAATGCTATTGGGAGAAACCGAGCTCCCCTTCCTCGACCCAGAGGCGATAAGGAATGGAATAGGGTCAAGTCCAGATGGACATTAAAGGCCAAGCGCAGGGGTTTTCAGGGAACTAAAAATAGTGTTCCTTCTTGGAAACAGCGTAAATCTCTTCCATCTACTCACTACATTCCTCCACATCGAAATCGCTTTCATCATTTGCAATCCTTTAAGGAAGGCTCTTCAAAACCGGTTCCTAATATCCCACACCAATGTTTGTCTGTGAAGGATCTAGATTGCTCTCGGTTTGGCCCAAGGCGGTAGGTAACCAATAATTGGAACCTTAATGCCTCGAATCGTCCTAGTCGAGAGCTGATATTAATGTTAAAAACCCTAGACCTAAGAGTATTGATATTATCACTCTGGAAATCAAGGATGGAATAATTGAACACACGCAGAAACTCTCTAAGGGTTTTGGGGTTTTTGCGAGATGGAACGGCTTTGGTTACCTGGTGGAACGAATAGCCGATTGGTTTCGGAATTCTTTCAAGGGGCAAGTAAGTATCGCTATCCTCTGAAGAACTTTTTTATATTGACTATAACAAGGTAGAATTGAAAATGAAGCTATTATCTAGTTAATCTCCTAAATTTAATGGCCGTAAGTTCGATTTTTTATTGGCAACCGTACTTTAACCCTAGCGATTTGACTGATTATGAAGTAGAACGAGCTATATTGCTCCCTGATTTACCTGTAGAACTAATCAATAAGGAAGTTCTTAGGAAAATTCGCAATCAATTAGGGACTTATGCAGGAATGGAGGAAGATAGTTTTTCATATTCCAATTGTATAATCATTGTTAAGATGAATATAAATATAAAATCATTAAAACCTATTGTATTAATAAGCAAGAATGCATCCTTGGGAATTATTCCGGAATTTTATAATGGAACAGTCTTGAACATAGAAGATGAAATAGATATGCTAGGAAGGCAAGAGTGTCCCTTCAATTGGAATCAGGTAACTATTTCATTTCATGAACAAAAGGGCGGAATCATTCTGGAAGATATTGTTCCCAATCAGAAACTTGACATTGAAGAAGGAGAAATTGTGGAACTTCAGGATAATATAAATCTGGAGGGCATCAAGCCTATCCCTGATTCCGCCCTTGAAGGAGAGGAAAGGAAGGAACAAGCAAGTAAGGCGATTGCTGATGAGGGCGGTAATAATATGGAACCAACAGTAAAGGAAGGTGATAATAAGGAAAGGAAATCGATATACATTGGGGGAGTGAAATATAAAGATTCCCCAAAAATCATTTTGGAAAAAGCTGAAGATATGAGCAGAGTGGTTAGTCAAGAATCGGATAACATTGATAAGAGTATCATCAATTCGGAATGGGCAAATAAGAATCTAGAAGATAGGGAACGGGAAGAGGTAGGGGTTGAGAATAAAGCATTAGCAGCAGAGGAGAAATCAGCGGATAAAGAGCCATCCGGGGATATCAGCATAGAGGAATATAAGGAGTCCCTGGAAAACATTTTAGACCAGACTGAGGAAATGAGAAGGATGGTTAGTAATGATCTCGATAACATTGATGTAGGAGAGGTAGAACCTATTTGGGAAGAAGAATCAGCAAATGATGAGAAAGAAGTTCAGCAAGCAGCAAGAATGATACCTGAGGAAGATGATTGGGAGCTGAATGAGATTGAAAAGATGGAGCTCGAGAATCTCAATGACTTTTTAGGTCCAGATCTTATCCCGGAAGGCAGGGTAGCTTTGGAGCACAGCCAAAAAATACTTAGAAGAATGATTAGTACTCTTAATAATGAGGAAGTAGAGGAAGATAGGCTGATCAGAGAAGAAGATGGTAAGATGGATTTGGGAAGAGAGAAGAGATTTTAGGAATTGCAATAAAGGAGAAAGGGAAAGATCAAGCTGATTGTGCCAAGGATCTCAAAAGGAGGGCAAGGAAGTCCTTAAATGAGCTCAGAATGAAGGATGCAATGACAGTAGGCTAGGCAAAGATCACTTCACTTTATGCAGGGAAGGGGAAGTTCCTTCCCACAGCACAATGAAGGTTATTACTAGGAATGTTACGGGATTAAATGCCCCTAACAAACAGCGCTCTTTACGTGCGTTCAAAGCTGAAATAGTCCCACTACAAGAGACTAAGCTAAGTGGGGTAGATTTAGAGAAGCTCAAACAGAAACTAGGAATATGGCAAACAGTAGGATAACCTGCCATAGGAGCTTATGCAGGCTTGGGGGTAGTATGGAATCCTTTAAAGGTATCATTTGAACAATTGGGAGGTGGCAGATTCTGGATATGGGGCAAGGTGAAGAGCATTAGTAGCAACATTTATTTTTATATAAACAACCTATACAGCCCTACCTCCCTGCACGAGAAAAGAGACTTATGGAGAGACATCGACAACCTATTTGAATCCCTCCCAAATTAAACCTTTGTAATTGATGGAGATTTTAATGCTATATTGCATCAACACGAGAAATCGAGTGGTCTAGGAAGGACGTCCCAGACTATGGAAGAATTCAAGGGATGGGTGGATAAGAACGAGCTCATGGATATTAAGACAGGTAATGGGATTTTTACATGGACCAACTATAGGTTGGGTTTTAGTAATATTACTGAAAAACTAGATAGGTTTTTCTTTAAAGGTCATCTATTAAACTTCAACTTTGATCTTGAATCCTCAATCCTCCCAACCTTAGGATCAGACCACTTCCCAGTAGCTCTTCACATCAAAGAAAACAGTAAACCATGTAGGTGTCCATTCAAATTCAAAAAGATGTGGTTTAGAGATGAGAAACTGGTGGATTTAATTAGTAATTGGTGGAAAGAAGAGACCTTTGTGGGGTCAAGAGCTTACGTATTTATGGAAAAATTGAAAGCAATAAAAGGAAGGTTGAAACAGTGAAACAGAAAAACACTTTGGCAACATATTTAAATAAAAAATATTAGTAGAAAAGGAATTGGAGGAATTAAATGAAAAGGTTGTCAAGGGATGAACAAGGAAAGCTATTTGAAAGAAAAAGAGCTTCTTTGTAAGTATGAGAATATTTTGGCAAAGGAAGAAATACACTAGAGGCAAAAGTCCAGAGAGGTATGGTGAGCAGAGGGAGATAAGAACGCTAAATTCTTTCATAACAACACCAAGACTAGATGCAATGTTAACAGGATTCTAGAAATTAGGAAATATGATGGAACAATGTCAGAAAATCCAGAGGAGATTGCTCGTGAAGCGGTTTCTTTCTTTGAGAACCTTTTGAAAACCATAGATGGGTCAAAATGGGAGCCCCAGGAGAAAATTCTGGAAAATATTCCCTTTCTAACTTCTAGAGAGCAGAACAAGAGACTTAATGCTAAGTTCACGAAGGAGGCAGTAGAGAAGACCTTACACCAACGCTAAGTTCCAGATAAAGCCCCTGAGCCGGATGGTTTTCCGATTTTTTTTTATCGGGAATATTCGAGTTTCTTGGGGGAAAGCATCAGAAATTCAGGAAAAAATTGAAGGGATTTGAACAACACCTTTTTAGCTCTAATTCCAAAAAAGGAGAAAGCAGATAATTGGGATGATTTCAGACCGATATCACTATGTAATACTATTTATAAATTATTAACCAAGATTATGGCAAACAGGCTCAAGGACTTGTTATCAGGGATTATATTGAAAGAACAAACGGGCTTTGTACTTGGGAGATCTATCTTGGATGTAGTTATTATAGCTCAGGAGGCTATCCATTCAGTACAATGTGATAAGCTAGCTAGTATGCTAATTAAACTAGATATTAAAAAAGCCTATGATAAAGTAGACTGGAGGTTTCTATGCAAATGCTTGAAAGCCTTTGGCTTTTCTAACCAATGGATTAATTTAGTCTTCGAATGTATCTCCACTCTCAGGATTTCAGTATTAGTAAATGGCTCCTTGGATTCGTTAAGGGGACCCACTATCCCCTTTTCTGTTTATAATCATGGTTGAAGCTTTAGGTAGGCCTTGAAAAAAAGCTAAGGAACAAGGAATGGTGAAAGGTATAAAAATCACGAGTGAATTAGAAGCTACAACTAACCAGCAATTGGTGGATGACACCATGTTATATGGGAGAGCAGAAATAGAAAAGGCTAGGAGCATTAATAGAATATTAGGAGCTTATTCGGAAGCCTCTGGGCAAATAATTAATAAGGAAAAATCAGATATCTTCTTCTTCAACACGGATGCCAACTTAGAAGATGAAAATTCCAATATTTTTAATTTTAAGAAAGGACAATTCCCGAGCAAAGATTCTCAACAAGTTAGAAGCAGTTATAGTAGTAGTTAACAATAGGAATAGTGTGGGGATTCAAGGTCTGAGATTTTCAGAAAGGGACGATAAAATGAGACACAATTGGACTGGCCTCAAAATTCCTCCTCTGAAATAACTTTGTTAAGAAAGAATTGGAACAACTGAGAAAAGTGTGTTTGGAAAGCTCCCTCGGTTGGTTAGCATAAGTTGAACTTCAATGGAGCCTCAAACAGAAACCCAAGTGTGGCTGGTATTGGATGTTGTATTCACAATTGGGAAGGAGAAATAGTAGCTAGTATGGCTTGCCCCATACGGGTGAAGTCCAACAATGTTGCGGAATTCATGGCATTATTGGAAAGCTTAAAGCCTTGTAGAAGGCATGGAATAGATAAAGTGGAAATAGAGGGAGACTCGGCCCTGGTAGTGAATGCTATTAGGAAATGGGAAACTTTAAAATGGCATCTCAATGGGATGGTCAAACAAATTATGGGGATTCTGGTTCTCTTTAATCACTTCACTATAAACCATATCTTCAGGGAGGGTAACGACGTGGCAGACAAGTTTGCTAATCTAGGAGCGGATGGGGGAAAGCTAGGTACAGGATGATCTGGCAATCTCCCGTTTTCCTAGAGGTAGAGTATGATCTAGTCTTTGATAAGAAAGAGGACATTGAATTTAGTCTTCCTTCAAATATATCACTAATTGATCTCCCCTGCTCCACCCTGTAGTGGAGGGCGTAGCCTCAAGATCATTATCAGCAAATGAAAGGAGGTGAGCTTCCAACAATATGTGACAGGTACAAAGGTGGAATTCACATTGTTAATGTTTGTAGCTTCAGTCGTATGATCATTAGAATACATATAATATGTGTTGATTAATAATAATATAATATATATGTTATATTATTATTAATCATATGAAATTTAATATTTAATATTAAATTATTATATTATTCTTAATTAATAATTGATTAATGAAACCATAGTTCAAAATATCGGTATCGGCAACTTATCGCCGAGGGCAAAAAAAAAAATATCGGAAAATATCGGAGATAAGTCGAAAACTTATCGGGAAAATATCGGGAACTTTAAAACTTGCTTAAAT